>JARYHS010013630.1:343835169-343871427 GCA_031002005.1 Vandiemenella viatica
GTTGGTTGCATTTTGCGATTATTTGCGTAGAACTGTAATACATTGAGATCTGATGTCTTACGTTAGTTTACTGTACATCGCTGATTAGCAGGTTTGTTTACCATTTGTCTTCTGTTTTACTCGGTGAATGGCGCGCTTTTAAATATGTGTTCGTGCTTAGTTTGGTGTATTATTATTGGCCTGTTTCCTTTTGTGGTGTATGGTTGTGTTTATTATTTGTTTTTGAGTATTATGTATAGTGTTGGGTCCGTCAGGTTGTTGTATTCGTTTATTATGTTCTTTTTTTTCTGCCAGTGATTTGTGGATGTGGTAGTTTTCCTGAAATGTTAGTAGTTGTGGTTTGCTGTTATTAATGGTTAATATTTGCATGTCTGACTCTATGTTTGTGGGATTGTGATTATCTTCTAGTAGGTGTTCTGCGAATGTTGAGTGGTTATGTATTTTAGTGATCTTAAATGTTTCATATATCTGGTTTCAAATTTCCTGCATGTTTGGCCTATATATTCTGCATTGCAGTCATTCCAAGTTAATCTATATATACCTGAATTGTGAAATTTGTTGTTTGACTACAGAAAAACATCAAAAACAACACATAAAATGAAGTGAAACGCGTTCGGAAAATAAAACAACAATTTCAATTGCATTGGCGTTACAATTATTCATAAAATTGATCCTATCGCGTTACAATTATTAATAAAATTGATCCTATCGCAATTGAGGAAATGGCCCACAATATCCAGATATTAGTAATAATCAATTTACTTCTATTTTCTTCGAAATAATAATTATGCAAGTTTTTTCTTTTTATTGAATTCTTGATGAAATAAAGCATTTGCTTGCCGATTGCCTGGTCCAGCCACTAAATTGTGTCTGCACAACATTGTTGTTACGAATGTAACCTGCTGTCTTCAGTCCCTTGGTAATGGTTGCTGAGTTGGAGAACTACTGCAGCCTGGAGCTGTGCTGGTTGAGGCACTTCACGCCTGACTGATGACGTTCATTTGTCGCCCGCCTCAGCGATCGGCGGAAAAGCCCGCCCAAATACGTAGAGAAGTATCGCGCCGCCTCCGGGCTCGAGATATTGGAGGCTGCGCCAACCCTTAAAAACTTATCTCTGTCTTCATCCAGATTTATTTCGGCACTTCTCCGAACAAGCCAAAGACGATTTTTATTCCTCAACAGAGAAAAGCTACGGTGTAACGACAGGCTCAATTCACTTAGTCATCAACCGCAATTACATAGAAACAGTGATGTTTTAGGATGAGTAAACATGGTTTTATTCATATGTTTGCATTTTTGCTGATTTTCACCCTAAACTAAAAACGATATCGATACGTTTAAAGCGAAGAAGGAATGCATACCTGAAGACAATCAATTTAGTTAAAATGTTTATTATTATTTGAAAAAATTGACTGATATTCTATAAAAGGGAGAACTATTTTTTATTGGATATATTATTGTTCGTTATATCTATCTCCGGAAATACAATTAGAGTAATTTTAACTGCGCCATTTATGCTTTTCAAAACACTTCTTCTGCAACTTTTAATCTTCTTTTATTCCTGACACATACTGCGGAAAATAGGGATTATTGATAGCACTATACTTACATGTTCAAAAATATTTATTTTCTGCTGATTTGTGGAATAAAATTACTGTTGCTCTTCAACTTATTTTGTTTCCAGAACCGGTGGATACTAGTAACATGCGTGATACAGAAATAAGCTTGCTACTGAAATTTTCTGCATGCTGAAATAAAACAGTTTTGCACAGGGGTCTATAATTACATATCTCACTCAATTAGTAAAAATGATTATGATGATTAAATAATATCATTATTGCTCAATAACACAAAACCATACACAAATCACTACATAAATCTACATCAATATCATTGACAGCGAAATACAATGTAGAACAATTTTACTTATAGTATATTTTCTGATTTTGCGTTACAGAGCACAATAAAATTATTCAACTCATTCAACGGTAGTATCAGACAGAGTTGTGATAGATTGGAAGAAGATTAACATGACAATCAAATGAAAGCAGTCAGAGTTATGACACAAAAGCAATGAAAATGAGAAAGGACAACTTTCTACAATATTGAAAATAACGTTACACTTATGAATAGACATAAAAAACAAAAATATCAATCCGTATTTACTTTACGTAATTATTTTAATGTTTTACGGGGAAATTTTACTTGTAATTCTCATTCAGAATTAAATTTTAACATAAAACCTAACGGTGAAACTGATATTTACCTTGTTCGTAAACTGATTTATAAATATGAACTTGCATTAGAAAATACTGCTTAACGGCATACATCGAACAATCAATACGAGATAATATCTCAGTATTCCGCAAACATTTGGTCAGAAATGGACTGTAAACGTGATATATCTGCTCATTTGTCAAAAATTTTCCTTCATTAACTGTTTGTCATCTGGGATCATTTAATTTCATTGTTAAACACATAAAGAATAGTCTTAAATGAATGGATATACAAATAAGAATACATAGGAACTTGAAATTCTCCCTCAATATCGACCATATCCTGTATTTAAACAAATATGCTAACAAACTTATACATACTACTAGCTGACCCGGTCACGCGTTGCTGTGACTTACTAATGATAGTACGTTGGATTAATGTTATTGTAAACTTAATAAAGTAGTCAAATTAATATTCACTAATAGAGACAAAAACATTGTAGTCGATTTGGAAATTCAAATGTAATTGGTAAAGAGTTACGGAAAGTTGAAATTAAGGACAAACGATCATAAAATTTTTTATTTACATTTCATTTCAAATTACTTAATTGAAATTATATAAAAATTGATATTTATAACATAAATAAAAATTATTTTTTATTTATTTATATAAACTGAAATTTCAGTTATATCTTCAGTCATACTGTTTTTATATTTTCCCCACAAACTCGAAGATTGTGTTGGATAACATGTTGTCAAAATAATTGCAAACAGTTTGACGAATACTATTCGGCGTGGCTGTCAACGCTGCATCAGCAAGTGTCAGGTCCCAATAATTGTTGTCTACCAGCAGCTGCAACTCGCGACATGCATCTTGACATGTATTGAACACTCGACATGTATTGAACACTCGATATGTATTGAACACTCCACCATTAACTGTTCGTAAACATTCGAAAGAAGCTGGTCCAGGAACATTCACCAATAACAAACGCTGAAAGAAACATTCACGTTGTTTTGGATGCAAAGTCTTTGCTTTGAATATGCCTGCGATCGAAGGATGTGGTTCTCCTTGTTTACGTGGCTACCATTTTTTACCTAATTTGTACCATGAAAAATAGCTTGGAACATCTGTATATAATAATGTTTTTGCGAATTGGCGGAACACATCACATTTTTGACACAATGTGAAAAATTCAGTTTGTGGTTTGTCGTTTTTGGAGGCTCAAGTATTCTTTGCAAAATATTTTCTTCGGTGAAATATACACGTTGACCGTTTTCAAGATGTATTGCAAGATGGTGGATGGAAGGGTCTCTTTCATGGGTGTGATAACTAAAAATATGCCTGATAGCTTCGTTGCTGCTGATGTATCTACCTATTTGGTATCGTGTTATTTCGCCATTTTATTTACATTTTGAACTTCAAATACGGCCAAATCACTGCCTTTATTAACATATTTGCAAAGGTACTTAATGTATTTTACAGAACTGCAAAACTCGACATTAATATGAGCCTTATACGTTTTTGAAAGCAATGGTGAGTATGATACCACCCACTGATTGTCAATTTCAACTTGGTTTCTAGAATTTGACATTCGCAATTGTAAATGTTTGGCACCATTCTCAGCGTTTCTGCGGCGATACAACGGATAACCATCGATATCCGTAATAGTATCATTCGTATATTCCTTTGGAAAACGCTTCTTACATTTTCCACTTTCCATGCATGGCGATGTCATGTTAAATCACCGCACGGTCCGTGGATCGAGTGACTGGTAACAATATCAAACAATTCTTGATCAATTAATGGGTCCGGAATTTCGGCCTGAAATTATTTGATCAATTTCTTCTGGACGGATTTTAACTTCAAGCCAAATCAAAATGTGAGACTGAGGCAAACCTCGCTTTTGCCACTCAATCAAATACAGATAGCAACGTGTGTTACCGAAAACTGAATGTTTTACGATTAAATCAATCAATGATTTTAATTTTTGTTTGAACACACGTGCCGTGACATCATGACGATGCATTGATTGATGGCCTGGTAATAGCAAAGTTTGTATTTCCTCCCAATTCGGATTACATGTAAATGTAATAAACAAATCTGGACGACCATAATGACGTACGTAAGTCATCGCATCTTGTATATATTCCTGCATGTTCCGTGAACTGCCGATGAAGCTTGAAGGTAAAATAAATGCATTACCGATATCATTGGCGTTTAAATTTTCATAAATATTGCCGATAACAGTATCTCGTAAGAGGATGTATTCCTCCGATCGTAATTCAACATGGTTGTATCGAATAAATCACAAATGCTTGTTTTCAACCTTGGCGTACATATCCACGACGTATTGAAGGCATAGTTGACGATATCGAAGGATATAGTTATCCTAATTACGTCTAATCATCAATCGGGGGCGTAGTACATCATTGAAGTAACTGTTTTATTACCTGAAAAAATAATAAATTAAATAATAAAAAAAGAATAAGAAATCAATATAGTGGGCCCGCTATAATCCGTCCCCTGGTCGGAATACCGCAGATCTACTGTACTAATAAAATAACGAATTCAATAGTTGAATATTAAATTTACCAGCAATTGGATCACGCTGTTTGATGTTGATGTGATATTCATTCTGCCCTTGCCAAAATATCAGTGGATACTGGAGTGCGTCATACGAACGGTGTAGATCCGAAATTATATTAACAGTTCTATCTTGACGTGTGACTTTAATCAACTGAGTCACCAACCATAAAAACTGCAACTTCATCTACGGTTGGCGCGTTGAATCTGCCAGCGTGTTCTCCTGATGGTAATTTGTCAGCTTTGATGACAATTTGATAGTTGTCATTTTTTAATTGTGGCGACACAATTGAATAAGTTGATTGTTATTTTCCAAACAATTTTCCAACAATACCACAATTGCTCTCTCTTCTGCTAGTTCGATTAAATTATACTGGCACCTAGTTTTCAAGCGTTCCTCACAATTTCCAATAGATTTGGAAAAACTTGGGGTCATCATTTGCCATCGGTATCAATGACCCAAACTTATGGTACACCTGGCCTTGTATTTTGAATTTACGTCCATCAGATGTAAGATCGCAAATTTTTGTTGCCCCAAAAGACGTCATCTGGAAGCAAGAATTGAATCAGCGTGTCTTGCGCAGAAACAATTTCGAATCGTTTGATTCGCCAGCAAGAAGGATTGTAAATGTTCTGGCGGATTGGGTAGTGGTAATAATACATCTTTTCCTGATGCACAACTCATGCCGGCTGCTTCATTGCGGAATTTCAACGCCTGATAATACTGGCATATTTTGCTCATTGCACCGATTGCAGTTTTAGAATGTGCAGAGTAATCAATGGCTGGTGCATATTGGAACGCAAGACGAACAAATGATACACGTGTTAAAGCACGGCTAATTTACTGTCTCTCTCGTTCTCTTTCACTAAATGTAGCTATGTGCTGTTCTCGTGCCGCTCTTGTTCTCGATATATTCTGTCACAGACGTTCATCACGCTGTTCTTGAGATTCTTGCATACGACGCTCAGCTATCCTGATTCTTTGAACATCCTTACTTGCCGCGATTTGTGTTGCTGATTGATGAGCTCTCTCGTCGTGTGTCTTGCCTTTCTGCTACACGCATTGTCGAGGTTAGATTCTTTGGCGACATTTCACTTAAAAATATTTTAATTACAACAAAAAGTGCCTTTCTGAAAGCCTTAAAATAAGACACTATAATACAGTGGGTCCATTGAAAATACAGTAAAATGGAAGTTAAGAACTAATGAGGAAATATAAAATAACATTGAAAAAAAAAAGAAGAATGATATTTTTTGATACATTTATAGCATGGATGACACCAGGCTTTCAAGAGGTTTAGAAAGATTTGAAACGAAATAATACCAGTGAACTGTATGGAAAGAAATTTTTTTTGATGGCAGACTTTGAATATGGCAGGATTCAAAGATAGAGAGGAGTGCAATAATGAAGGAGTACTGGGGAGGAAGAAAGAAAAAACAATAGGAGAGGAATTGAAATTGACACGTGGTCTCTAGCTGACCATAACAAAAAGAAGAAGAAAAATGATAAGCTAGCGAGAAATGCTTACACGATTCGAATTTATCGTAACGTTTTCTTCAATGTTATATTCATGTGTGTAATTACTTTTTCGCTAGGTATAAAGACACACAAACGATGAACAACAATACAGTATAATTATAACACAATACACAGCACAATTAAAATTGAAGAAACTCACACATATGGCGTGGAATAGACCGTAGCATAAATAAATCGAAATACAACGCCATCTATTGGATGGTTCGATAAATTAACACACCGCCATCTGTTAGGAATAAAATGTAGCATAAATAAATTGAAACAGAACGTGATCTACTGGATGATTACCCAACCTAGCTAACCAAGTGTTGTATTGATAAGTTAACACATCGCCATCTGTTAGAAACTTATGGAACTATACTAATAATTACGTGTGGTCGTAATGTCCTGGTGACATGGTTTCTACTGGCTGGGCATTCCGCGCCTGTCGTAGCCGCCTTTACCTAGCCCGCCTATCCTGCCTGGTACAGGGGACCTATATTTTAACGTCGAATCCGAACCACAGTACCGTCTTGGCGTATTTCACCTCATACGGCATGCTGCGCCGGGGGTTAATGGCGGGTTAAGTGTCTATAAAAATCCTAGCCGAGCCATGGACTCGAACCGGGGACCTTTCCATCTCCAGTCAGACGCCCTAACCACTTAGCCAGCAGACCGCTTAGCCTTGGTGGCTTACAAATAATTACAAACCATTGTCCTATGACAAACATTTAATGAACATTTATTTCGCAAATAATAAATATTGAGGTCTATAATCCAGATAAAAACTATCCTATCTTTTAAGTTGGACTAAATTACACACATTAAGCCAAATTTCATCTAAATCGGTTATGTAGTTTCGGAGTTCATCCCGGACGAACATCGTGACACGAGATTTTTATATATATAAAGATTACAAATCTCTTTGTCTAATTGTTCTGGTATCACGCAAATATTTCTGAACAAATTTAGGTCGATTTATCATGGTTTGAAAGATTGGGGTCTAGCTGAAAGCCGCGATAAAGTTAATGTACTAAATGCTCTATTCAAAAATTCATTTACAAATGAAAATAAGGATAGTATTCCCATTTTTCCACGCCGTGGCGAGTCGGTGATGGAATCATTACGAATAGATACTGCAGGTATCGTTATGCAATTACAGCTCCTGAAGTGGGGGAAAGCACCGGGCCTGGCTGGAATTCCACTAAGAGTACTTTCAGTGTATGCGGCGGAAATCGGACCATTTCTGTCTGATATATTCAGAAAACAATTAGATGTGTGAAAAGTACCTTCAGACTGGAAAATTGCACAAGTAACTCCGATTTTCAAGAAAGGTGATCGAAATGATCCTGGAAACTATCGTCCCATATCTATAACATCTGTTTGTAGTAGAGTTATGGAGCATATTATATGCTCGAATATCATGAATTTTCTAGATGAAAATAATTTGTTTACAACAAATCAACACGGATTTCGGAAGAAAAGATCATGTGAAACACAGCTGGCCCTATTTACACACGATGTAATGAAAGTTATTTATGCAGGTTCACAAGTAGATGCAATTTTTTTAGATTTCCAGAAAGCCTTTAACTCTGTGGCACACAACCGCCTTTTAGCGAAGCTTCGAGCGTACGGTATATCGGATCTGCTTTGTGAATGGATAAAGGATTTTGCAACTGGTCGGTCGCAGTATGTCGTCGTTGAAGGAGAAAGTTCTTTTAATCTAGATGTTACATCGGGATTACCTCAAGGAAGTGTAATAGGACCACTTGTTTCTTAATTTTTATAACGATCTCGGAGAAAAAGTGAAAAGCCTTTTTAGATTGTTTGCTGATGATGCGGTTATTTATAGGGAAGTAAGAAATTTGGCCGATTGCTTTGAAATTCAGCGTGATCTGGATGTTATTTTGGCTTGGTGCGCTGAGTGGCAACGAATTTATAGGAAGTTAACCCATAAAGGACAAATGTATTAATTATTAAAATCCCACGTAAAACAGTTCAGATAAGGATTGAAAGTGTTACCCCTAGACAGAGGTGCCACATATCACAGAGATTTTGGTAAACTGTGTGTGCTTCCTACAGTATGGAGCTTTTAGGATAATTTTTTCTTTCTATGTAATGTTCCGTTTAGTAATGTAAATTACCTCGAGTTTGTGTCAAAAGTTTTTTGTAATTGTTTAGTGAGATGTTGTAAGTATTTTGTTACGAACATATTTCAGTTAACAAATGAACCATTGCTGGAAATGGGCCGACTCCGCTTTCATCAGACTATAAACCACCAATGTCGTTATACGTCATATTTTGTTAGTGAAATTTTCGTAAGGGTCATCAAGTTTCAATTAAATACGAGTAATAACAATTATACGACGCTACGTCACTTAACGTTGGAACAAGAGATAAAATCTTTTTTAAGCGCCAAATTCTTTTTCTAACAATCTGTTATTATTTAAAAGATTTGGGCAGATTTCGGTGGAATTTTTGCAACGATAAAGCTTAGGGTCTGGCCTAAAATTTCAGATGTTAATCATTAATTTATGATAGCTAGGTCGTAGTAGAAAATTAGGACATTTTCAAAACAGTAGCAAGAAAAGGTGACGATATCTCAACGCCATCCAACATATTTTACTTTTTTCTAAACGTATCAGGTACTCAGCATCTAAACCCAACAGATAATTGTAGCGTAGCTTAGCCACCAAGTTAGATTGATAAAGTATTTATCGATTTTCAGAAAAGATGCTACTAATTGTTGAGAGAGACATTTTTATTTTCATGTAAGGAAACAACGCGTTAAAAATGATAATAATAAAAAAGTGGAGATAAATATCTGACCAATAACTGTATTTTCAACACCGAGGACTGATCAATGCGTTGAGCTGAATGTATAATAAGATGTTTGTTGCTTGCGGCATCAATTAGAGATGTTAATGGTAGTCATTCAACAAATATCGTAATCAATTACCAACAATTGGTGTTAAGAATAATTATATCACTTAAAAAAATTCTGAAAACAATTAAGGAATCTCAAGTATATAACTTACAATTGAATAAAAATGCAAAATCACAAATATTGTAGTTACTTTTTTTATTTACACTTGGCATAGACCTCGTGCATGTGTATTAAGTATCTCATATGATTAATAAGTTGCCATAAAAGGCGGAGATGGATCAAGAAGCTCCCCGTACTCGAAGGGCAGCAGTTTATATCCCGGCGACGGCACTCGGGGTGGTGACAATTGGGGCGACGGTATATTGTTCGTAGGGGCGGCAATCTTACAGTTTTTGTCCCGGTCCGGAAGATTCCTAGACCTGCCACGATAAACGGAAAGAAATGTTTTTGTTTCGATATTTCTTTGTCGTGTCTAATTACCATTTTATTGGAAGTGATCTGAATTCGAAGTGCTCTGATTTCTGATCTTTCTATAATAAATATGACAGTAACTGAACAAGTGCACTAGTGGCGCAAGCGTTAACGTAATGCGGTATCGAAGAGGTGTGAGGAAGTGTCCGCTACCTAATGTGAAATTTCCAAGTTAATTTTTGTGCCAAGCTACTGCCGTGTAACCTACAATGCACCAGATATGAGTTAAGTTCTTTCAAGCATTGAATCCTATCTCCATGAGACATCTCATACTTGACCCGTTTTTAAAGTTAAGAGAGGTTGTGTTAAGGCTGTATGAACTATATAACTACATCCTCCTGTGACAAGTAATAATGTCTCCATCAAAAGAATATCTCTGCATAACAATCACAGATAAAATTAACGGTGGTAAATGTAAAGCAAAAAAATTAATATCAAGTGTAAGTAGCTTATTAAGATATGGTCTAACGTAATCATTTTACACTACCGTAGTTACAGTATTAATTAACAGCTTTTGGTACTTTAAACATTTCTGTGTATGTGATAATTGTGATCAAACTTTCATACGCTATTTAAAGGAAATATTAATAACTGTTATCGTTATTTTGATACAGGATATGTGTCAGAAGTGATGTTTGTAGTTACAGTTTCAGTTTTCGTACTCATGTATAACGTGATCAATACATGAGTAAAGTTACCACTATGAATTCCTCTGTTTCCGAATTCCTAGCAGAATCAATAGAGGAAAGAAAAAACATTGTTGAGGTAGAGAAGGCGAAGAGTACACAATTTTTTAAAAAAATCCTTTTTACCAAGTAAGCTCTAAATACAAAAT
Source organism: Vandiemenella viatica (assembly GCA_031002005.1). Taxonomy (NCBI): domain Eukaryota; kingdom Metazoa; phylum Arthropoda; class Insecta; order Orthoptera; family Morabidae; genus Vandiemenella; species Vandiemenella viatica. Next base: position 343,845,685 of record JARYHS010013630.1, read on the forward strand.
ATTGCTGGATAAATGATGTTTTAACATTCCACTTGCCATTCCAGACAACACAATTTCGATTCCCGTACACCCTGTCAGATGTCAGTTTTCTTCCAATAGACATATCTTGTCACCAATTTCAAATAAATAAGTTGAATTTCAGCATAGGTGCTAAGAAAGCTGCCTATAAAGAATCACTAAAAAAAAGCACCGTGAAAACCGTAGACAATGTATTCAAACTGAAGTGTTATAATTTGGCAGCAAAATAAAAAAATTAGTATTAAAGCGATTATTATTATAGGTCGCATTTTGTAATTAAATTGATAATGTCTGCTTTTTATCTTCCATGTACCACGACAACGAAAAGAATAAAAAGCGTTTCATTTTATTGTTTACAACCGATATTTCGTATACTCTGTTACAAACAAATATCGCTGCGCGTTGTAAAATGAGACAGAATGAATCGTTATAAGGGTTATTGAACATATTCAACCACTCATACAGAAAGCCTATAGGATCTTAGTCGTTCTTCAGTTGCCTGCCGACATATTGTCTCCGTCGGTATTACCGCGTGTATTTTTAGACAAGATGTCCGTCGTTCAGTTGTCTAAACGGATTTTCCAGCGTTGAAGTGACGCTTGTTCACTTAATCTTGCCTGTAACACCCTAGGGAGTAAATATTCCTCTCTTGAAACGGAACCGTTTCTTTCACTGCGCGTAGAAAAACATGCAGGACAGGTATTTAACGAAAACATGGAGATAACACTTCAAATGCAAATATGGTAAAAAAAAACTGAATGTTCACAAGTTACTAACTTTAAAATAACTGCAGGTATAATTTTTTCAATACTATCTTCTCTTTCGTCATCCTGCTAGTTGTCAACGTATGAAATATATGCCGAGATAAGTATTCTTGTTACAAAGGATAAAAACAACAACGAAATTAGAATAATTACTTGTATTACTGCAAAAAAATAAAAAAAAGCATTTACGGCTGTATTCTAGGGTATTCTAGGAAGCACGTTATTTATGACTCTAGAAATTTTGACTCCAGGAAGAATACCTTCCCAGAAATCTTTATATTGAAAGTATTAACTGTCACCATGCGTAATTTTATTTATTGCATGCTTCTTAGATTTCGAGCTTCGGTTGCAACAACCGCTAAGTGTTCTTATTAGCTTAGAAAATAGAAGAAAGGGCATAGTAAATGAAATACCTCAGACATGAATAACGCCAGGAACGTCAACGGAAATGCATTCGAAATAGCTTTGCGCGACATAACTTTATTTTCACAAACGTGGCGTGAAAATAATTACGGATATGTTCCAGTACTGTTAGAGGTAGGTATTGGCTTAATGGGGACCCTGGTTGAGCTAATTATCCAAGTAATCTCGGTGGTAAAACTGCAGTCACTGAAAGTTGAGTTTCTAAGCAGCATCCACAAGTGTAAATTGTTATAACTTAGTTAACTTTGGACAACCGTGGCTCCCTCACATCAAGCTCGGTAAATGTTCACCGCGAGACATTAAATGATAGTTTGGTTGCATAAGCGACAGGTTTTGAATTTGCTACAAAATCTGTCTACTCGTACCCTGCCTTTAAAGTGTAACCCTTCAAAGGAAAGGGATCTTGTAGCTTGGGAGGCGATCGGACTACGAAGCTTCAATATACGCGTATGCTGCGCTGTGGGCACTATAAGGATTGAACTACTAGATTTCTGCCAGCCTCAGTGAAACGAAGTAAAACTAAACCGAAAGTATAAACGTCTACTGTTGATGCGAAGTCACAAAATCTTTCCATTAAACCTACCAGAATTGCTTAACAATCTCACGAAAATATCTCCGACTGCCCAGCCTTTCTGTCGTCTCTTTTTTGGAGAGGATGTGTTGTCGTCTTTCCCTAAAGTGGAGAAATATTACGTACTTTTTTCTTTTAATTATTTACCACGTTTCAACCTAGTATTGATAAATTTCAACGAACCTCTGTATTCAACTCGCGATTTCTTAGACGTTGAGTCTCCAGACGATCAGCCTACTGCCTTGAAATTTCAGTCATTTCTTAAAGCCAACGTACACAAGGACATAGTGCACAAAATGGATGACAGCATGCTAGACGAACGTTTAAAGTATATGGTTAAGAGTTCAGAAAGTCAGCCAACGAACAGGAAATAAAGTGTTTTTATTTTTCATTTTGATCGTTATTTACTTCGAGTGATGCTTAAATAGAATTTGCTACAACTCCTCAGGAGCTATATTAAGTCGTAAGTGCAACAATAGTACTGATTTATCCTCATTAGTATTTTTTTCCCGGTTTATTTGACAAGCGAGTACGAGTACATAGACCCCAACGTCTAAACTATAAAGTTCATTCATCTCTTACCTTTAGCTTCCATAAATGAATTTAACAAAGATTTTAAGCTTGATAATTAATACAGCGTACAGACTGTCGCATTTTGCTGTATTTCCTCACCGTTACATATTCCACGATCACCAGAAGCACTTCTCAAATAGGATAGGACAACATACTGCTTTAACGGATTTTACATAGATAAATGTTAAATAAATTTTAAATGTACGGAAGGCTAGAATAGCTGAATTTTGAAATAACTCTATCACCATCCAAAAATAACAGTTCTGAATGGCACATATTTTACGTATTGACAGTTAAGATTTATCGCTTCTGTACAACCTTAATACCAATCAAACTAAGCATTTTAGATAAGACATGTTATAATTTGCCAGTTTGTGTGGCCGTGTGCACCGACCATCCTCATTAGTGTTGTTAGGCGGTTATCAGCTATCTACTGCTGCCTGAGCCGCTAATACAAGAAAAAAAGAGGTGTAGGATTCCCATTCCCATCTTTCTCTCTATTGACCTCTGTACTCCCAGCAATTTGTTGTAGGACATTTCTATCAGTTTAATAATTAATCCAAACAATCCCATAGCCTTTAAAACACTACATCAGGAAAAAAACTTCAGAAATTGCTTAACGTCTTAACTTGTAGTGCGGAATACATTAATCCGACAGCCAATTATGAAATTATTAAATGACAGGATTACGTGAATAGTAAAGATAGTGGCTATTTTGACTTTATAAACACATACCTGAAAAATATAGTTAAAATATGTTATAAAAATTTTCATCAGTCTTTTTACAAAGGATGTGCAGATGAAAATAATATTTATGGTGAACTACCCAACAGTGTTTGTTACTGAATTAATAGCTACAGCAATAAACCCAAATTTTGCATAAGTGAATTTCCGTTAAGAAACTTAGAACTCGAGCACCAAATTAAAGTCCTCTATAACGAATAATACGAAGGACAAATTATATGCTGTTATTATAAATTACAAGAAAAATATGATTATACAGGAATGATCAAATAATTGTTGGCACAAGGGTGTACAAAGATTCTCTTTTTTAGGTAAGGGTGTCAGGATTGTAATAAATTACCAAGAGAAAACATTGAAAGAATTTAAAGTTAAAATTTGTAAACGGTAAATGTGGGTAGATGCAGACAAGTGGGAAGACGGGTGTTTAGGGAAATTGCCACCGGAGCATGCTCTCCATTGCAATTTAATTAATTTAATCTTAAATAGTTATTCCGATTTTAGATTGAATATATATAAAATGTTAATATTATTTCACACTGCACCTTCAGTTAATATAACTAACGGAATATGCAGTTCTAAAAGTCAAATATATTCTCTTGGTTGCAAAGGGGGAAATCGCGTCGATATGTTGAAACCTGTTTGATCATCTCTTTGCAATAGCTTCCATCAGAGAAGGTGGTTACTACATGTTGTTAAAAAAAAGTAAAGCAATTTAACTATCATATTATGTACTGCATTCACAGAGACATAGATTACAAAGTAATGATGCAGATGTAGACAGCTCGTATTAGTACTATTAAGGTCGGTGTGTATCTTTTGTGTTCGATGTGCTAATATAATATCAATTTTTAAATGGTTTTCTCCAGTTTGATGCTAAAATTGCTTTTACTTCTTATAGCTCTTGTAAATCCCTACTTGAAGACCATGGAACCTAAAGTTTAGACTTATTTGTTTAGTAGCTGCGATGAAGTGTTACGTTTTCATTAATACTTTCGTTGGTGCGTTAACTTTGAGTCCTTTCCCAACATTTATCGATGTTCTTAACAGAAGTACGGGGGATGAACAAGTGTCTTGTGTGATAACATTCGTCTGTTTTCATTTCAGCTCCTTCGAGATGAGCTGCTATGTTTTTGCAGCTCTATCTAGCAAGCTGATATTTTTGTTGCAAAAGATAATGCAAGTGTGCTTTGCAGATGAATTGAAAAGCTAAGGATTTTTTAAACCTTTAATGGTCAGTGTTTGTCTGCTTTGCAGAAGCTCTACGCTGTTCATAGTGGGAAAGACGTGGCCTAGATTGATAACAAGAACAGAATCATCAATAATTAGTATCATAGACTACAGCGGACCGTGAAGGATTTTATATCATTTCGCAATACCTTTTTTGCATTCAAACAATGAAGATTAATTTTCCTATCGCAAGTAATATACTGCTTACGGTCAATATTTATTTATTCCTAAAAATATTTGTCGTTCTTTTATTTAGAAGAGTAAGAAGCACAGTAGAAAGGTTCTAAATTATCACCTTCTTTACAGATTCAACTATTGCCTAGTACAGTTTCCTAGATTTTCCTATTAATGATTTACTATTGGCACATCTTTATTATGAAGTTCACTTGTCATGCAACTCAGTTAATGTGAAACCCTTTATAAATGTTTGATTATTGTAGGCCATTTTCTTCTACAGTTGCTTGATAAATTAGTATTTGTTGTTTAATAATACGCCATTAAAACTGTTGGATATTGTTTTTATTTTCCGGACGCGTTTCGCCTCTCGCCGAGGTATCTTCAGCGTACAGTTTTGCTGTAATATGTGATTTGTTATTGATTTTGAATACAATGAGTTTTAGATTTACCAAAATTATTCATATATAGGCAGCATAATATTACTTATATTCATATATCAGTTTGATTACTAATATTTTTATATCCGTTTTGGATTATCATGCAAGACGTTTTGTTTACATAAGTATACTAGGATATGTTTTATTTTGTAACTTACATTTTACATTTGCACTTTGAGGTGTGGTCGTTGCTCGCCTGCGACCTCAACCAGCATGTTGTTTTTTACACTATTGCACTTGGTATAGTTTGCTCTCGTGACTTGACTAGCAATCAATTCTGAGGCATAGTTTTCAATGCACTACATTGTCAAACTTTATGTGTGCACTTTTGCTGTTCTGCTGTTTTCTTGACGGTGCTCTATCAGTAGTGTAGTGAGCGGCGAATTTGAGTTTCGTAATTGAATTTGTGTGTGTGTGTTTGCTTTGTTTTAGCTAAATGTGCATGTGTGGTGGATGGTGGAGAAGCAACGTGGTATTGTATTACAGTTGTGGTGGTGTTTTGTGTGTTTAATGTTGTTTTACGTCAGTTTCGATTTTTATTATCTTGAACAAGGTTTGGTTGGTTAAGTTTACATGGTCATTAAGTACATGTTTTCCTGAGACTATTGCTTTTTGAATTTGATAATTTTCTTGCAGAGTTAAAATATTGTGTTTTGTGTTGTTTGTTGTTAGGATTTTCATGTCTACATTTAAATTTGTGGGGAAATGATTATTGTCTAAGAGGTGTTCGGCGAAAGTTGAATGATTGCTATAATTTAAGGCTCGAATGTATTACTTATTATGTAATATTATGCTGCCTATATAAGAATAATTTTGGTAAATCTAAAAAATCATTGTATTCAAAATTCAATAACAAAATCACATATTACAGCAAAACTGTACGCTGAAGATACCTCGGCGAGAGGCGAAACGCGTCCGGAAAATAAAAACAATATCCAACAGTTGTAATGGCGTATTATTAAACAACAAATACTACTTTATAAATGATTTGTTAATTTTTAAAAAAATATTTTTACCAACATGAATAGTTCATTCAAATCAACAGTATTTATCATGATTCCACAAATCAAAACATAACACAAGCGAAACTGCTTAAGCGTGAGACCGGATTAGATTCCTAAAGAAATAATAGAAAAATAGGAAAAGAACGTATTTTGGCTGGTCTTCCTTCCATATAGACGATCATAGATTTTTTTTTCTCAAGCGAATTCAGATGTTTGATTAACGTATTCAGCGATATGATAACTCATTGGCGAAGGCATTTGCTTTCAAGATTCAGGATCCAAAGTTAAAATGCTGGTGCACCCAGGAGTTTTTGTAATCATCTGATTTATGCCAAGATACTCCGTGATTCAGCCTCGACGGAGGCGAAATGCAGACTCCGTCACCATACCGCAAGACTAAATGAATCTACTTTATTAAAATATCCAGTGACCTCTATGAATACTGGTTATACGTCACACTATTACAATTTTTCCTTATCTCATTGGTGAAATGAATAAAATCTAATGTAATTAAAATGATGTTGGAGAGCTAATTAATGCGAATTATCAACATAAAAGTATATTAATCGTATTATTAATTTTTGTCGTCATCAGATCTTCTACTTAACTTCAATGTAATTGTCTATTTCAGCTTTTTCCCAGTATAGTGATCTCTAAAATAAACGCTAGAACAAAAAGAAAATTACAGAATCAGTTCATCGAATAGCCTATATTCATTAATAGTTTCACTTTCTGCAATTGAGGGTTTCTTCTACGTTCAATTTCTGTAAAGCACTGGGATTGACATTAAGAGTCTTAGCTTGGATTGGTACTTAAGTTCTTACAAGCCGGAACAAGCCTATTTTGGCAGCTATATCAGTAATCAAGTAAAGGATATTGTGAGTGATATTAAAGAATTTAATTATCCGTTCTTAATGATCTGAACGTATCAGCAAAACCAATCGAGTAAAAGCAACACTGGAGATAGCTGGTTTACTTACTTTCAGTTTTCTCTGTTGTGTTTACCGTCGTGCTCTCGCGCAGGAGTGTACAGGAGGCGCTATACAAGGTGCTGGTGTCGCGTGCCAGCGACACAAAGGCCTCACAGCCGAGACGCCACCATGGTCTGGAGTCTCATTACAGCGGGCGTGGTCCTCCAGAACACCTGTTACTGGAGAGAGCATTTAGCAGAGAAGGCAATCCTGCCGAGACTCCAAGGACGACCACCACCACGATGATATGATTAGTAATCTTCCAACACGTTTACAGATGACCAGTTTCCGGCTTCAAGTTAGATGGCAGTCTGTTTAGTAATAGCTTAACAGCAGTTTTGGTAAGTAGGGAGATACGCCATTAAAATCTGTGAGGTCTTTCTCCGTTTCGCTACTAATATTAAAAAAGGTAAATGTTACTTCCATCAGACATGTTATATTTACACATGATCTGGCAGATTACAACTCAAACTCAAAATTGTTCTGAATGACGATCAAAGCAGTCGGTGTAGTACCTGTTTTTTTTTTTTTTTTTTTTTTTTTTTTTTTTTTTTTTTTTTTTTTTTTTTTTTTTTTTTTTTTTTTAGGAAACTGCTTTTTTGCTTTAATTTTCTGTTCCTTATTAATTTATTAAAAATCGATAATACTGCGATTAGCTTCCAGGTTGTTACCTAATATTGTATTAAGTCGTTTGTGAAATATTTGCTGATGATTTAAAGACGAAATAAATTTACGTAAACGAATGAGGCGCTTGACGTGGCATAAATTTGTTAATTCATTCTTCTCTAAAATAAAATAATTTCATGGAGAGTCCGAAAGTTAATTCAGCGTACCTAGTTCATTAGCATCTTTTAGATGAGAATAATTATCATCCAACAAAGCTTGCTTCTGTTTTTCTGTTTTCTGTTTGCTGTTTCGGAGTTAACTGCGGAAATTGGTTCACTCCGTATGTTATTAGTTGAAATATATAAATGCAACTCATATTTATCTACCATCGTAAAAAACTGCGGATTTAATTGCACCTATACGTGGCTGAGCATTTTTTTTTTTTTCCATTTAGAAATTTCGCGGAACTTACTAATCGAATGAAATATAATATACAAAACAACAAATATTAGATTCTATGAGATCGATCATTGTTTACTAAGTCAAAGGTTTTATGGTATTTTACCAAAATTTGTCCTTAAAAATTATAATTACGTGAACTTATTGTATAATTCAGTCGTCTGGCAGCTATTGAAAATTTCCAAATACTTTATCAAACGGTTCTTTAGTCATTGAAGTAACTTTTTGGAGTAAATACCTCTAAATATGTCATAAAATCAGGAAATGTAACAGCAAAATTTACTGATATGTTTCATAAATCATGTAGTTGTCTTTTTTGCAAATAGATTCAAAGATTCTTAGGAGATGCGAGCAAACAACAGTTTCAAACTCAGGAAGAGCTCGTTAAACCACCTGATTCAAAGGAAGCAACAATTATGAGAAGCAAAACTTAGTTTCAGGCACGTTTGCGGAGACAAGACAGTTCTCGTAACAGCATGAAGTGATGATGGAGAGGTGGTTTGCTGTTTAGGTGTACTAGCAGCTCCCAGAAACTTCATTCTGTTATAATGTTATTGTATACACTACACTCTTAAACCAAACAGGATCAAGAGCTACAATATCCTCGGCCTCTCTGGTTCAATAAAGCAAGAACTTTTTGCATGAAACATCTCCATGACAAAATGTATCTTCATTCCACGGAATGTTGCCGCTCGTATGCTGAAATATTGCCAAACATTTCGATTGCAAGAAGTATCTAACCTTTAAATGGAAACTTAATGTGTGGAATCTTTTAATTCATCAGCTTTTCGACGACACATAAAAATGAAACATAACATATTATACCAGTGAAGCCATGGGATTTGCAGTAATCAAAAGCCAATCGAAACCGGACCAGCAGTGTTTTCTTAAAATGCGTTCACAGAAAAATAATCTTATCAGCTTTACGACAACACTTAAAAATGAAACATACAGTATTTTACCCACCAGATCACAGACTATACATTAATCTAAACCTCGTCAAAATCCGAAAGTTGGTTTCTGCATGAATTGCATTCAACGAAAAATTATTCTAAATTTCCCATTTGATGACCTTAGATCCAAATGAAACAAATCTTACTTTACCTGTACGAGCAGTAATCAAAATGTAATCACACTCCGATCAACAATGTTTTCTTAAATAGCTTTCACGGAGAAATTATCTAATCAGTTTTAAGAAAACATATACTTACAGTATTTTATCTGCGGAAGCACGTGCTTTAGATTACTCAAAACCTCATCAGTTCGATCAGCATTTTCTGCGTGAATAGTGTTGAACGAGAAATTGATATTAATATCGCAAATTTCTCACTTGCCGAAATCGTATCAAAATGAAAAGTACACTTACGGGCTGTACAATAATCTAAAACCCTTGAATATACCACCAGTATATTTTTGTGAACAGTGTTCTATTGAAAATGATAATATTTAGACAAATTTCTAAATTTTCCGACGTGATATCAAAATAAAACATACCGTACACCATGGGTTTTAAATTAAACGAAACCACGCCAAAATACGACCTGCAGTTTTTTTGTGAATCCCGTTCATCCAGACGCAGACAGACATATATATATATATATATAAATTTTGATTCATTATCTTTAGCTTAAACTATCTCGGCGTGTCAATTCAGAAGTGGTCCATAGTATAATTGTGTTATCGAAATTCTCTACATATATAAATCCGAAGTGCGGGCTATGACTGTGTGTTTGAAATGGCATCACGCATGAACTACAAAACCGATTTTGATGAGGTTATCAAAGTTTGAAAAGTAATGGTCTAGTTTAAAGCTGCGGTATTTCTTATGCACGGACACCGGAGCAAAAGGTGATAATCTGTACTTAACGTAAACAACTGCGCACCAATATATACATATAAAAATAGATGTGTGTGCCCCCAAACTTCACTCTGCAGCACAACTACCTAGCACAGATCACTGGTGTTTCTGTGTGGTAGTAGCCTCGAGTCTCCTATTGTGCACTATGATAGTTGCATGTCGGTAGCTGTGGGGGTGTAGGAGATATGGTCGTTGTAAATGGCCTACCGAGGGCATTTTCTTATTTCGACCAAAGTTGTGTGTGTCTTATATTTCTCTTTGCATCAACAACTGCCTACCGCAGAATGCTGGCATTTATTTGTAGTAGTAACCTCGAGTCTCCCATCGTCCACTATGGTGGTTGCATGTCGGTAGCTGTGAGGGTGTGGGAGCTATGGTGTTAGAAAGTGATTGACCTAGGGCATTTTCATTATTTCGACCATAGTGTTATAAAATATCTTCTATCTGCAGCACTACTATCTAGCACAGATCACTGGTGTTTCTGTGTGATAATAGCCTCCAGTCTCCCATTGTGCACTATGTATCTAGAATATTCTAGAATATACTGGAATATTCTTGAATGTACTAAAACGTTCTACAATGTTCTTGAATAATGTTCTAGAGTATGACAAATTTTTCAGCCTATTCAACTATTAAAAAATATAAATAATTTATATACAACGTATATCGAGTTTGAATCAATTTGGACTGGACTTTCACAGGTGGGTTTCTAATTTGGTAGCGAGTGACATAAGTTACTTTATTATCCTCGAAATATTTAAAGTTCAGTACAAAAACATAAAAACCTTCAAAATTCTTGAAAAACACAAACGAAGTCGTGGACACCAGCTGGTATTGTTAATACAATCGCTACCAGTTACCCTAAAATCGTAACAACATAACACATTGCTTCTTTAAGCAATTCGACGGAAATTTAGCTATTTGAAGGTTTCGTTTTTTACTTAAAATATAACATTAGTATTTGTAAGTCTATGATGACTAAAACTTTTGCCTCAAACCATTGGCGTAAAACAACGATGGATTGTGGGAACGAAGGAACGTTATTATTATTATTTTTTTTAAATGCCACATTAAATACCACATATAGTATCCCAATATATGTTTTTGTTCCTTACCAATACTTGATTTCTTCTTTAATGTTTGGTTAGAATATTTTTTTTTAACTGCTTAACGTCTCTTAACAGCGAGGTCTTTAGAGACGGGAAAGGAGGTGGGGGGTGGGGGTAAGGAATGGGAAGGAATTCGGCCATGTCATTTTGAAGGAAGCATCCCGGCATTTGCCTGGAGTGATTTGGAAAACCATGGAAAACCCAAATCCGGATGCTCGGATGGGGATTAGAATCACCGTCCTCCCGAATGCGAGGCCAGAACGCTAACCGTTACACCACCACTCTCTGTTGGTTGGAATAAGAAAACGTTTCAACGTGCCTTCTGGAAACAGATCTAACCTAAATTTGTAACAATACCTAGAAGCCAGTAATTCTGCTGGATAAAGGAGACCTACAATTTAACGTGGAATCCTAAGTCGGAAGCTTTCTAGTGTATTTCGCATTATACAGAAAGTTGTGCCAGAGGTGACGGTCACGTAAAGGATCTATGAAAATCCCCGCCGAGACATGGATTCGATCCGTGTATATTTCGAGGTCCAGTCAGCCGCCTTAACCACTGATCTGAAATTATGAAACTGAAGAATTTACAGTAGTATTCGAGGATTATTAATTTTTGAAAAAAGTATTCATGATTTCAATCATTTAGGTGGAATTTCCACAGTCTGAAAGTTTCTGATTTGACTTAAAATATGTCCTGGTAATTTATTATATTAATATTTGTCCACGTCATTCAGTAGATAAATTTTCCCTCAAATATTTCGTGAAAAAAAGCAGACAGAATGTTGGATCGAAATAACTAAAAAGTGATTTTCTTGCATAAAATGTTACAAAGACGAGGTAATTTTCTGAATTACATTATGTCAAAATATACGAAAACTTTAAATAAACCGTTTCAGAGAGTCAAGGAAGCAGCGAAATCAAAAAGTATCTAGATAAAGAAAAAATCGTACATAATTTTTGCTTTTTTCCCTGTTTTAAGTCAATAATTTCTACTCTGAAATGAAATAAAATATCTATCGCACACGCATTCGTCCATGTACTTACGATTCGGCGGGCGGGTGCAGCTGCAGGCAAGTACTAGTATTAAAATAAATTTACATCAAATAGTGACAGCTACAGGTAAATAAAATCTCATCACGTTGCTTCTAACAAATATATTTATTATTATTGTTACTCCGCGATTCATTAAAAGTGGGTGCCGGAGGGTACATTACATCAATTTTCCACGCCAGAATGATCCAATTCCAGAATATCAACTTTTTCCCTCGTTTTCAGTGGTAGAAAGGCTTAGATGAGGTAATGTTCCCTCTTATTGGTACTTTACAAAGAACCTTCCAACTTTATGAGTAACTGTTACGTCGTTGCAAGCTTTACATATGAGAATTTCGAGATAGGGAACCATCAACGTCGCAACAACTGCAACTTGCATTTCAAGATCTCACTGAAATTAAGACGAGCCATTAGTGCAGTGGTTAAACAGTACAAGCACTCGATTTGCGACCTCTCTTTTTATTTATTTCGTATTGTTAGTGGCGTCGAAGTCATTAGAAGCTGGAAGGAACCTGTGGCTAGGAACGGGAAGGAATTTGTTAATGGTGTTTTGAAGGAACCATTCCTGCATTTGCCCTGAGTGATTTGGATAAACTGTGGAAAGTCCAAATCTGGATGTCCGGACGGGTATTTGAGCCCGCGTTCCCCCAAATGCAAGACCAGACCTAACCGCTAGGTCTCGATTTGTGTCTGAGTCATATTACATTCCATTAGTGTAAAACCAAAATATCGGATGGCAGCAATTTCAATACGCTGAGTGTAAAACCGTGACAACCAAGGTATTACCAGGTTTATCTTCATTAAACGTTAATGATTGAATTTGATTCGGTTCAACTAATAATAATAGATTAAAAATAGGACCTACGATACATCATTGTTCTGTGAACATCGTAAATAAAAGATAATTGAAAGATGTTACTCAAGTTCATCACAATAATTTTATGATAGTAATTATTGTATAGAGTTTTAATTTTTATACATATTAGTTTACTGTCAAAAAATGGAACATTAAACACGACTAAATTGAAATTAAGCTCTGTGAATATTCGATGTATAACTATGACATTGTTTCTAAAGTGTATCCTTCACCGCAGAAGTAGAAGTTTGACAGGACTTGGGTTAGTACGCCACAGATGCTCCTTGTTTTAGAGTCAGGGTGGAATGCTGTAATTGCAATTTGCTTTGTCGCCCTGTCTGGCTACACAGCAGCAGGCGTGGGCGGCGAGCAACCAACAGGTGGAGGCCTCCCTAGGGACAACTCAGGCAGTTCCCAAACGCTCGCTCTTCAGCCCTCACGATTGATTCGCCACTTTCTTGCTTTCAACTAAGGAGTCCGCAGGATACGGTGTGTTCTAGGGGAGGGCTGGGTTTCGCAAACTGGGTGTTCGCTAGGAAGGTGTGTTTTAGGGAAGGGCTAGCTTTCACAACTGGGTGTTCGCTATGAAGGTGTGTTCTAGGGGAAGGCTAGGTTTCGCAAACTGGGTGTTCGCTAGGAAGGTGTATTATAGGGGAGGGCTGGGTTTCGCAAACTGGGTGTTCGCTAGGAAGGTGTGTTCTAGGGGAGGGCTAGCTTTCACAAACTGGGTGTTCGCTAGGAAGGTGTGTTCGAGGGGAGGGCTGGGTTTCGCAAACTGTGTGTTCGCTAGGAAGGTGTGTTCTAGGGGAAGGCTAGGTTTCGCAAACTGGGTGTTCGCTAGGAAGGTGTGTTCTAGGGGAGGGGGGCCTGGTTTCGCAAAACTGGGTGTTCGCTAGGAAGGTGTGTTCTAGGGGAGGGCTAGGTTTCACAAACTGGGTGTTCGCTAGGAAGTTGTGTTCTAGGGGAGGGCTGGGTTTCGCAAACTGGGTGTTCGCTAGGAAGGTGTGTTTTAGGGGAGGGCTGGGTTTCGCAAACTGGGTGTTCGCTAGGAAGGTGTGTTCTAGGGGAGGGCTGAGTTTCGCAAACTGGGTGTTCGCTAGGAAGGTGTGTTCTAGGGGAGGGCTAGCTTTCACAAACTGGGTGTTCGCTAGGAAGGTGTGTTCGAGGGGAGGGCTGAGTTTCGCAAACTGGGTGTTCGCTAGGAAGGTGTGTTCTAGGGGAGGGCTAGCTTTCACAAACTGGGTGTTCGCTAGGAAGGTGTGTTCGAGGGGAGGGCTGGGTTTCGCAAACTGGGTGTTCGCTAGGAAGGTGTGTTTTAGGGGAGGGCTGGGTTTCGCAAACTGGGTGTTCGCTAGGAAGGTGTGTTCTAGGGGAGGGCTGAGTTTCGCAAACTGGGTGTTCGCTAGGAAGGTGTGTTCTAGGGGAGGGCTAGCTTTCACAAACTGGGTGTTCGCTAGGAAGGTGTGTTCGAGGGGAGGGCTGGGTTTCGCAAACTGTGTGTTCGCTAGGAAGGTGTGTTCTAGGGGAAGGCTAGGTTTCGCAAACTGGGTGTTCGCTAGGAAGGTGTGTTCTAGGGGAGGGCTAGCTTTCACAAACTGGGTGTTCGCTAGGAAGGTGTGTTCTATGGGAGGGCTGAGTTTCGCAAACTGGGTGTTCGCTAGGAAGGTGTGTTCTAGGGGAGGGCTAGCTTTCACAAACTGGGTGTTCGCTAGGAAGGTGTGTTCGAGGGGAGGGCTGGGTTTCGCAAACTGTGTGTTCGCTAGGAAGGTGTGTTCTAGGGGAAGGCTAGATTTCGCAAACTGGGTGTTCGCTAGGAAGGTGTGTTCTAGGGGAGGGCTAGCTTTCACAAACTGGGTGTTCGCTAGGAAGGTGTGTTCGAGGGGAGGGCTGGGTTTCGCAAACTGTGTGTTCGCTAGGAAGGTGTGTTCTAGGGGAAGGCTAGGTTTCGCAAACTGGGTGTTCGCTAGGAAGGTGTGTTCTAGGGGAGGGCTAGGTTTCGCAAACTGGGTGTTCGCTAGGAAGGTGTGTTCTAGGGGAGGGCTAGGTTTCACAAACTGGGTGTTCGCTAGGAAGTTGTGTTCTAGGGGAGGGCTGGGTTTCGCAAACTGGGTGTTCGCTAGGAAGGTGTGTTTTAGGGGAGTGCTAGGTTTCTCAAACTGGGTGTTCGCTAGAAAGGTGTTTTGTAGGGGAGGGCTAGGTTTCGCAAACTGGGTGTTCGCTAGGAAGGTCCACCTGCTGGTTCTTACTTGAAGCGGATAGGAATAATTCCAAGCGTCTGATCACTTATTAGAGTGCTTCATTGTATGTTTGACTGACTTGCCTATCTTCAAGGGGTGAAAGAACTTTGTTGAATTTAGTTGTTGCTTGAAATTACATTTACGCATAGTTAAGATTATCTCTAGACGTTTCGAAACGTGAATCTCTAGGTAAAGCTTCTTGTTTTCATTACTAACCACCGATCCAGCACATGGTTACCCGTCTTAACATTTTATGGGTCTTTTCTTTCGGCAAAACCTTAAAGCTTTGACAGCCATGTTAACTGTTTCAGAGATCCGTAATTAAGTATTGGCGAAGTTTCTTTACTATCTGTTAACGTTCCTCAAATATGTTGGTAATTTATAAATTGTGTTTGTAACATCTGATTAACAATGACAATGATGGACTTTTTTTGTGTAAAGTAATATTGCTTCAGAGATTTGAAATATTGTTATACCTATGCCGTTTATTAATGAACACTGATTATGGGATTAATACTATCCTGCATTTGGAAATTTTATTTTATTAAATTTTCGGTAAAAAATTGTTCTTTTCTGCTACTGGTTATAATCATATGCTTTCGAGAAACTTTCGGAGTTATCACTTTCCAACGAATTCCCAGAAAGTTTCTTTTAATTTAATGTTTTCTTGAAACGAGGGCGGAGATTTGCTACGGAAGTTTTAGATTTATTATATTGAAAAGTTCTTTTACGATATTGACGTTTTATTTAATACTTTATTGGTTCTGCTGCTGAAGTGAAGGAAGCATTTTTTTTCACTGAGATTTGTTGCAGTAAAGAAAATATTTGTTTCACAAGCACCGAGTGAGGCAGATCAGAGGGAACGCTCTGGCCTCTTACTGGTGAGGTTAGAGGCTCGATACCTCTTGCGGCCATTCATATTTCTGGTTTCCGTCGTTCCCAGAAATCACTCCAGCCGAATTCCGCGGTTATTCCTTCATAAGGCCATGGCTGAATTCCTTCCCGGTCTAAAACTCGTGCCACCAAGAACAGTTTAGTATTTCTGGCAACATGTAGTAAGATGTTGTTCGGTAACACAGCCCTAGGACGGTTATGAAGGAAGTGAACTAATTTTGATCCAAGAGCTCCTCTGTAACAGCTGCTTAGTTCTTGACAGCCAGGACATCGATAATTAACCAAATGGCGCTCCACACCTTCACATCAGTTGCAATTGAAGGCTTCCGCTGTCGGAATGCTCCCTGGTAGCACCGCGTTTACTATTAGATTCCAACATTTCATCCGACCTGCTTCGGTCTTCTTCCAGAAGCGAAGTTGTGTCTGGTAGAGCGCGTGAAAAGAATGGCAACATAGTTCCATCATAGAAGCAGACGGAGCGGGTTGGATGAAACGTCCACATTTAATACCATGATGCGCCGCCAACTGAGGAAACTATCACATCTAATCTTTAATGGGAATAAGACACCAACGTGTAATTTACTTGGCAATGCACTGATGTCTTCTAAACATGTGTCCTTGAATTTAAAACGGGAGTCGACAATAAATGTGACATGTCTGAAACTACAAACCAAGCGCAAACTAATTTACCTCGAATCAGGCACATAATAATGATTGTTAAGTAATCTCCAAATACTCACTAATATTTTACAATCATTTCAACATAATTTTTTCGTTTCCCTAAAATGTGTAATATTAATTCGCAGCGAATTAGTCTGGAACTGAATAATTCACATCAACATATTGTGCGATGAAGAAGTTGTTTGTGTAGTTATAACATCGTCTGTGTGCAATAAAACAAAAAGCGATTAGCGCAATCTTTAGTAGATGGAATAGTCGTTTCAATAACGTAATACAGGAAGCACACTAAAGTACCGAAAACATATTATCAGAATTAAAAGGTACAGAACAGGATAAAAGTTTCGACTTTGGTTGCACTGCTGCAATTAATTTTAGCATGAATTAAAAAATGGACATAGTTTTGATGTATGGGAATTTTAAAAGTTAACAATTGTTCATCACTTTCCACTATCTGGCAAGTGGTTGAACTATGTCATTTGGTCCGGCACTAATGCTTTCATAATCTCTAGATGGACTTCTTCTCCGTAACAAATTTTGATTACATCAATATTCAGTGCATTCATTTGACCAGAGTTCTCATATGTTTCTGTAATTATATTGTGAAACTTTAATCTTGTAATGTTGTAAGGTTTCAATAAACTTATATTTAAAAAATTTACGTTTCACTTCTTTGTGAAAGCAGGAAACAAATCAATTACTTTTTATTAAGTGGTTTTTGTTGGCTTTTGAAAGTGTTCCCGTTCGTTTTTCAAACAATTTTGTTTATACATTTTACCAAAATTTTTAATGCGATTAATGAAATCTTCACATGTCAGGTAACGGATGATATATCCGTAAAAATTTTGGAATAAATTTTCTCTACTCATTTTTCGCTCTGATGCAGGGGTTGAAGGTACCACTGATAGAACACTACCACCCACACACGATACACTATTTTTTATACTGTGAAATTGGTTCATTCAATGTGTTGCGCAATGTTTCATTATGACCTATAAACGGTAAATAGTAATGCACCATACGAAATATTCCATTAAACATTGAGCGACTGGGGCCCGCTTTATACTTCTAAAACATGCGACGACATTGAACGTGCTTTCTTTGCCAACTGTAAAAGCTGTCTGCATCCTTCAACTGAAAAATCCCGTCTCCATTGCCGGATTTTCGATGCATCATGTCCAATGCATTCAGGAGTATGCAGGTTCAAATAAACCTATGGCCATCCAGATTTTAGTTTTTAAGAATTTCTAGGTGAACACAGGAATGGCTCTTTCAAAAGGCCATGAACGAATTTCTTCGCGTCCCTTGTCCGTTAAACTCTCCAGGATTTAGTGACCTCGACGTGAACGAACCGTAAAGCCCGAAGCACAAAAGCGCGTAGTGTAAGAGTCAATTTATTTGTACAGAATTTATGTATGATTTTCTCGTGTTTATTTCGTAAGGAATAGTGAAATAAAAGCTTGTGTTCAGAGTTTGTTACTGAAACACAGACATTATATTTTCAGAAGCGCAGATTACATTCTCATTTGTGGATTAGCGACTTGTGAACATAAGCATATTTTTTTTTTTAACCAGCCATAACTAATTGACTCAGACCACCTCCATTGTTCCAGAACATTTGATGACGAATAACCTTTCCCGTCCAGTAAAGTCGAAAGCTAATTGCTGGGTACTGAAGTAATTGTCAGTAGTGTTATGTCTCTTTTGAAATGGACAGATATGAAGAAACGTCAGTTGTTCGGTGTGTGTCTGTAATGTAATCTTCACGGGTGTCTAACTGGATGGCGTCATGATAACACAACTTTCGATAGCTGGCTATGCTGTCTTCATCAGGTGTACAAGGCTTCTGGTTTTTGTAAGCCTACTGCCTGAACTGACCTACCTTGCGTCACGCTCCCAGTTATATGGTTGTAAGCGACCATATGTTAGCTCATCTTAAGTTGAGAAAATGAAATACGTTAACAACATCAAAGGAAAATTCATCGGAATTATTCTTGCCGTTAAATAAGACGAAATTGCTTATACTATTCACCTTGTAGATTCTACCCACTACTTTGAATGCAGAAGAGATATGACTTGCAGCAAGAATAAATCATATATTGGAATATTAAGTTTATTATGAAAACAAACAATTGAAAATTTACTTCGGGAAATTGAAGAAAGACGGTGGAAGAGAAGCGTTATACTTCTGCCACCTGTGGAGAATATAAGTGCCTGAGAAATTCGTTCGACATTTACAAGCAGAGTCTACATAAAAATTGATGTTGCTGCAGAGCTGTGGTGAGGTTAGTGTCTTGTGTCCACTTTGGTGATTGGTTAGGCTGTAAGAAGCGTATGACAAGGGTAATAATCCTAAAAGGAACTGCAGTTGAGAATCCTTTCTGGTTGTCTACTGCGCGCGAAAGAGAATTCAGAAGTAATGCAATTCCGTAATGCATTAAACAAAAGTGGTAATTACAACACACTTCAATCTTACTCATAAATTATTAAGTTATTCGTGTGGCGAGTTCATAATTATTACTTGCGGAGTACAAAGATCAATTCCAGTGCTGATTTAATCATGTTTTACGTACATATTCATTTGAAAATTAATTAAAATATCACACCATTTAAAAGTGAAAATTATACTACAATTATGTACTGAATCTTGCTCTAACTGGTTTATATCACCAAAAACTATTTCAGACGATACACTAGGGTCTTGTTGTTGTAAGTTCTGACCGGTTTATAGCCTTACCTAATTTCTGTACACAGTAACGTCAATATTTGAGATAAGAAGATTTACGTGAAAAAGTCGATTAAAAAGCGTCAATATACATTTTCGTTCGATCGCTGGCAGCTGCAACAACCACAGCCACTAACAAAAAGTTAATGATGTTTACCAGCACAGAGGATCCGGCAGTAAACGCTACTGGCGCTGTCAGCCAGGGTGTCCGCCGGTTTTCGGTCTGCGGGTCAATATTTCAATTACCGTGGCGGCGAGCACGCTCTCTCTAATCTGCTCCAATTTACCGCCCCCAAGTGTTTATCATCCAACGGCCAACCGCATCGCTGCAGCCCTGCTGCGCTGCGGAAAATTACAGAACACTGCAACATACTGGAAGTAAAAGAATCAAATAGAGTTATTCATTTTTCAAATAGTAACACACTCAGGATTATTTCCGCTACATATATAGACGACATGCTTAAAAATTACTGACCAGAATAATGTACAGAACAATGGAAAGGGTAGTAGCAGTCATAGTAGGTGAAGATGAGTTTGGGTTTAGGAAAAATCGCGATAGAAGGGAAGCAGTTCTGGCTTTAAGATTAATACTTGAAGGGCGGATCAGGAAAACAAGTTACTTTTATGGCATTTGTTGATTTAGAAAAAGCTTTTAATAATGTTAGGTGGGACAAGATGTTCAAAATTTTGAAGAAGTCAGGCCTAAAGTATCGAGATAGAAGAATACTTTATAAACTATATAAGAATCAAGTGGCTATAATAAAAGTAGAGAATCATGAGAGACAAGCGTCAGTTAAAAAGGATATGAGACAAGGTTGTAGTCTTTCTCCGTTAATATTCAACTTGTATGTAGAAGAAGCAATAAAGGAAATAAAAGAAAAAGTTTCATGTGGCATAACTGTTCAGGGAGAAAAAATCAGTATGCTACGATTTTCTGATGAAATTGTCTTGTTAGCAGAAAGGCCTGAGAATATTGAGAAGGTACTGAATGGCATGAACAAAATACTGAAGGAAGAATTTGGCCTGAAAATAAATCAAAGCAAGACTAAAGTGATGAAATGTAGCAGAAATGATACAAATACTAGCAAATTAAATATAAAAATAGGATCGAATTCGATAGAAAAAGTAAACGAATTCTGTTACTTAGGAAGTAAAATTACAACTGATGGACGAAGCAGGAATGACGTTAAAAGCAGAACAGCACTAAGGAAAATAGCCTTTTTTAGATCATAGGAAGTACTGGGATAGCAAGCAAATGGTTCCAAGCTCACTAAATGAAGTGGAAATGCAGCCTGTATTATATTTGGTGATCGTATCTAAAAAAGATAAAATAACAAACAGGCCGCTTCTTTCTTTCGTTCGAAGCTTATTTCCACTAAAACTCGATTTGAAACTCGATAGGATTTTTTCGTTAACCTTGATCTAGTTAAGAGGACCACGTGTTATATATTTCGCTGCTGTGTTTCTTCATTTGTTTTACATTTGTCCCTTATTATGAATCTGTTTCACTTTTGGAAGGCTTTGGGGAACGGCTTCTTTAAAGAGAGCCAGCAGCGAATGCTACCTTTAATAAATACACTATTCCTTTTTAGTGTCTTACTTGCATTTTATCTGTGAAAAATATTTGTGTTACGATGACTAGATCAAATACTCCTCTGGAAATTGGAGGCAAAAGCTACAAACTTTGTGGGATCATCTGGTTAAAGTCAGGGACCTCTAGTCTAAATACCATGATGTTTTCAACAGATGTGACTGCTTGTTTACACACGAACGATGAAAAAACTAAATAATACTGTGGTGTTACATGCGATGAGAATAATTAGATCAGCCTGCGAACAATTCATAAGAAATATCAGCGTGCTATGCACACTTGCAGTCAGGGGCGGATCCAGGATTTTGGTTTGGAGGGGCTTGGTTTGAGAGAATTTTGGTTCAGAAGGCTTGCCTTCAGAGGATTTTGTTTTTTTTTGGGGGGGGGGGGGCTTGAGTCGGTCATGGGGTAGTCTTTATAGCCTACCCGGGCCTCAAATCCGAGGAGCTAAAAAAAAAAAAAGACCTCCAAAATTACAATGTCGGGGGTGGACCTAGATACTTTTGGGGGGGGGGGCTTGAGCACCCTAGCTCCCCCCACCCCCTGGGTCCGCCCCTGCTTGCACTGACGTCAAATACGGAACGCAGACTACAGGAGCACGCGTAGTGGCCCTACTACATGAGAGGTGTGCCGGGCAACAAAACCAATGAGTCCCGGGGGGTTGGCCGGGAAACACATGTGATGCTCTAAGCTTGTGGAAGACCCAAGGAAGTTTAAAATGAAATATAAGCTAAACAGAGACACTAAATACAATTTATTGCCACTTACCGACAGCAGGGGTTTTTAGCAGAGATTTGAAAAGGCAGTGACGGATTGTGAGAGGAACAGCAACGAATGGGAATTATGAAAGTGCTGAATGTGGAGAAGTAAAAATTGACTAGCAGATAAGACGAATCCATGGCTGGATATTACGCTAATTTCTGGCTATCGGCACCCGAGCTTGTTTGCAGAAGAAAACGATTGGATGACTCTGATCGAAAGGAGGTAATGCTGACAGTGAGACCCCAAGAGAGACGTTTGATCTCTAGTTTTCGACTACAAGCTGTTGGCTAGGGGTTCTTGTATGCAAACGCCTGATGAGCTCCTGTCTGCTGGATGCGGTTCATCACGATTCCCCACTGGAAAACACATACGGTGCCTGGTGGACGTAGTTCGTCGCCTGCACAGCATCTGTCTCAATTGCAGCATCGCAGAGCCGAGATCATGTAATGGCAATTTGCCGTTGTACCATGACAATGCTGACCACTTCTGTTTGAGAACGGTAAAGGAGCTTCGTTCGGGCCACAGTTTTTAATCGCCCATTAAATGCCTGTGAGATGTTTAGTGCTCTCCACTGAGCTATTCCAATATGAATTGCTGAGATCTTTTATTGTAAATAATGAGCAATCACATATGCCATTCACTTTAATTAGTTGAAAGAAATAAAGATGTTAGTATTTGCTTGTAAATTTATGGGTGTTTTTCAATTTATAGAATGATGTCCACCTTTCTCATTAATCAAAATTTTATATGTAAAAATATTAAGGTGATTTGATCAGCGCGCTGGTTCTCAAGGATCACAGTCATTAATTAGCTTAGCATTAATATTTTCCGTTTTTATTACTATTAATTAATTTTAATTGCGATGGGCTAGCACTCCGGTGACAATTCCCCATGTCATCTAATTTCCCCTTTGGTAATCCCTGACACCCTTATCAACGAATGAAAATTTTCCCACTCTCTTATGTATGAAGTCGAGCATAAGCTTGTTGGCTTGGTCGCCTTTCCCCTTCCATGCATTATTCCTAATTCTTTGCCCAATATCTCTACAAGCCCCATTACCAACATATGCCCTGTACTTTATGAAGTGAACTACACTTAACGGTTCCTTGAAGTTTATTACTCGGTACACAATACAACAGGTAAACCATAAACAAATGTGGGTACAGTTATCAGAAGACCGTCGAGAATTTCAGCCTGGTCCGGATCCGGGGTAGAGTGACGGCTTCGACTTCTCGCGAACTTCCGGTGGTCTTCTGTAGTTGACGCAGGTTCAGCGGTCAGGCTGGAACTGGCGGTGGAGCGGCCGGCTACGCTTATATAGGCGGCCTGGCGCAGGAATTCCGTTGTGTGGTAGTACGGCGACCTCTGTAAGAAATAGTCCCACTTAGCTTCTAGATGATTCTATTTGTTTTCCTGGTTTGTTTTGCGCCTGTTTGGAGTCGTATATGTATCCCGGCGTGCAGGCGCGTTGTGTGTGAGGTCTGCCTGGCAGGGGCCTTTACTGGCAGACTGAACATACCTCCCTCCCGGGGGGGGGGGGGATGGAAGCGATGTCTGCGACGTCTGCGAGGTCGTCTGCCGCGGCGCCCTGGAGCAGACTATGAAGGCTACCTCCAGGGGAGTACGGAGCTGTTCCCCTGGCGATGCGTGCCGACCTGCGTCGTGGTGCAGGTTGTGGTGGAGGTACTTGTGGAGCTAACGGCATCGGTTCGTCGGCGTCGATGGCCGGGGGCTGTACGGGGGGCGCTGAAGATGGTCCCCGCAGGTGGTCGAGAGGCTGCGGCTGAAGGGTGTCGGAGCGACCGACAGGTTGTGGCGTCGTTGGTGGCGCTGTAACTGTCCCTGAGCAACGGTTAGACGGCAGGAGTGGTGGAGGTGGCAGGGAAGGAGAGGAAGAAGTGGATGGCCGTGCCGTGGTGGAAGAGGACGGTGCCGTGGGGTAGCGGGGACGTAGTTGGTTTCGATGGCGTCGCACTATCCGGCCATCCAGGCTGACGTCGAACAGTTGGCGGCCCCGGGGCCGCTGGATGACCCCCGGAAGCCAACCGGCCCGGGAGCCAAACCCGCGGGCCCAGACTAGGGAGCCCGGGGTGAAACGGAATGGGCCCGAAGGTACCTGTACTTTGGGCGGGGGTAAGAGGAGATGGAGGAGAGTGCGAGGTTGGCGGCCATGCAGCAATCCCGCCGGGCTTTTGGCCCCCACTGGAGTGGTTCGATAGGAACTGAGGAAGAGTGTCAATGCCTCTTCGAGTTTGTGACTTGTGGTGTATTTGGTCATTTGGGATTTGAATGTTCTGACTAGCCGTTCCGCCTCCCCGTTAGATTGGGGGTGGAAGGGCGGGGTGAGGAGGTGTTGGATATTGTTGGCGGTACAGAAGGATAGGAATTCCCGACTTCGAAATTGCGGTCCGTTATCTGTGACGATGGCGTATGGTAATCCTTCGATGGAAAAGATCTTCGTGAGGGCTGAAATGGTGACCTCTGTGGTGATTGTGGAGCAACGGACGACATATGGGAAGTGGGAAAAGGCATCCGTCACTAGGAGCCACTGGTGGCCTAGGAATGGGCCAGCGAAGTCGAGGTGAATGCGTTCCCAGGGTCCGGACGGTGCCGGCCAGGAAAGGAACTTTTGAGGGGGGCGGGGCAGTTGTTGGGCACAGATGGTACAGCGCCGCACCATCTCCGTGACATCCGTGGTAAGGCCGATCCAGAATACATGGCGTCTGGCAAGGGATTTGGTGCGGGCAATTCCCCAGTGTCCTTGGTGGAGAGTTTGGAGGATTGTCGGTTGTAGGGATCTCGGAACGACGACCCTCGGGGTGGAATTTGGTTCTGTGCGGAGAAGCACTCCCTCTACTACTGAGAGCTGGTGGCGGATGGAGTAGTAGAACTTGAGGTCTTGATGATGGCGTGGAGGGGAACGTGTTTGCCACCCGTGTTGGATGTGGTGTCGGATGACACGGAGGAGGGGGTCCTCCCCTGTGGCTGCCGCGACTTTTGAGGCCGTGACTGGAAATGTCTTCAGTGCTTCTTGTATGTCATCGTCGATCTGGAACACCAGAAGTTCCGACTTGTCGAAGGCAAGGTCTGGTCCTGCGGTAGTCTGGATAAGGCGTCTGCGTTGGCATGCCTGGAGGTGGTACGGAAATGCATGGTGTATCTGAACTGGGACAGGAATAGTGCCCAACGCTGGATGCGGTGGGATGTTTTGGTAGGCAGACGTGTGGACGGATCAAATAGTGATAGGAGTGGCTTGTGGTCGGTAATGAGATGAAAAGAAATCCCATATAAAAGGGAATAGAATTTGGAGCAGGCAAAAACAATAGCTAGCGCCTCTTTCTCGATTTGAGAATATTTAAGCTGAGCAGCCGATAGGGCTTTGGAGATGTAAGCTACGGGGCGTTCCGTGCCATCTGGTAATTTATGAGACAGAACTGCCCCCACACCGTAATCGGATGCATCTGTGGCAAGTATCAAGGGGAGGTTTGGAGTGTATGGCATGAGGCATGCTGCGGACTTGAGCTGCTGTTTAAGGGTGTGGAATGCGGTCTCGCAAGCTGGGGTCCAACGGAACGGGACATTCTTGCGACAGAGGTGGTACAGGGGTGCTGCCACTTGTGCTGCTGAGGGTATAAATTTTCTGTAGTATGAAATCTTGCCTAAAAAAGATTTCAACTGATGTAGATCCCGAGGCCGATGTAAGTTGGAAATAGCGTCCACATAGGAAAATGCTGGGGAAATGCCTTCCTGAGCGATGATGTGACCCAGGTAGGAAATGGATTGTTGAAAAAATTGACACTTGGAAAGGTTGCATTTCAATCCTGCTGCACGGAGGCGGAGGAAGAGTAGGCGGAGGTTGGTCATGTGTTCGGCAGCGGAGGTCCCGTGACGGACTATGTCGTCGAGATAGTTGATGCATCCCGGAATATCCTGGAGAAGTTGTTCGAGATACCGTTGAAAAATCGCTGGAGCACTGGCCAAGCCGAACATGAGCCGGTTGAGTTGGAAG
>JARYHS010013630.1:343872427-343987525 GCA_031002005.1 Vandiemenella viatica
GAAAATCCGCATGCAATTTTTGTCAAGTCATACCAACACAAATTTAGTGTTAACATTTGGGCGGGTATTTTGGGCGAGTTTATACTAGGCCCTGTTCTACTTCCGCAACGTTTAAATGGCGCTTGTTATTTAGCATTTCATGAAAACGTCCTTCTGTTGTACTTAGAAGACGTTCCTTTGGCAATTCGTAATGACATGTGGTTTCAACATGACGGCGCGCCGCCGCATTTTGCAGTACCGGTACGTCAACACTTAGGTGCATTGTATCCTAACAGGTGGATTGGTCGAGGAGGCCCAATTCACTAGCCAGTTCGGTCACCAGACAACAACCCATTGGATTTTTATCTCTGGGGAGCTGTCAAGGCCATTGATTATGAGACTGAAGTAGAAACAGAGGAAGAACTTTTGGCTAGGATAATTCTAGCTTTTGATGAAATTAGATTTTTTTTAACTGCTTTACGTCTCTTAACAGCGAGGTCTTTAGAGACGGGAAAGGATGGGGGCAAGGAATGGGAAGGAATTCGGCCATCGCCTTTGAAGGAATGCATCCCGGCATTTGCCTGGAGTGATTTGGGAAACCATGGAAAACCCAAATCTGGATGCCCGGACGGGGATTCGAACCGCCGTCCTCCCGAATGCGAGGCCAGAACGCTATCCGTTACACCACCGCGCTCGGTGTGAAATTAGAGAAAGTTACAATTTTGGAAGACTCGCAAATTCAGTAACTCAGCGTTTGTCGTGCCGGTATTGCAGTTGAGGGAGGACATTTTGAGTCGTTGCTGTAAAATGTAAGGACCCGTATTTTTTTGTTATTGTTGTTTATTGGGATACATTTTTACTACGGTTATTGTTGCGGGTTGACGTTTATTGTAAGTAAATCCCTGTTGGCTTTCAATGTTGCGACTGATAACGTCAAGTTGGAATGAAACTACTGTACAGTAATTTGGTTTTGTATCAGTGACAAAAGGGCTTTCAATGAGTAACAGCTTGTTTATCTTTTGCGGCTTGCCGCGCGTTAGAAAATTGATACACGTTACCAAAATGTACAACTTGTTTGGATAAGAATAGACTTTTTGCAGCAGAGAAAGTTACGTTACAAACGATAGAATGGGTTTAATGGTCTTTTTTCCAAAAGTTTATTGTTTTTTGTTTTATTGTTGCAAAAATAGTAGCAAAGATATTCGCGTTAATCAATAAAATGTTGTGATCGAAATCTAGTGAAATACGATTACATGGAATAAAAGAAGCTTCTTTGCAACGAATAAATTAAGTTTACAGATTTTTTTTTTTTTTTTTTTTTTTTTTTTTTTTTTTTTTTTTTTTTTTTTTTTTTTTTGCCAGCAACTAAACGATTTTTGTACAAAAATTAAAGCTTAATCTAGCAAGCAGATCAACTAATTAAAAAACAATTCCCATAAAAAAGCATCCTCTAGCCCCATCACCGACTTCCCGAAAAATGTCGCGGATTATGGATCAATTTCTGATTACGAACAAACAGTCCGCCCTAGTGGCTTCTAAAAACAAACGCAATTCTTGTGCCTTGGCAGTGTAGTCGGTAAGACGGCAAACTGTCAACCTGAAGGTTGCATGTTCGATCCCCCATTCTGAAGATAATTTTTCTTTTCGTTTTCTGTGGCGGTCGCATGCCTCGAGTACGCTTGGAAACACTGCCGGTGGAAGGCTGTTTGAATTCGCCCGCGCAGCGCTCTTATTGGCCAACTTTAGCTGCGAATAACTAATAAACGGTACGACTTTTACTAGATTTTTTTTGTATTTATTTCGTTAGTGCAACGTCCCGAACACTGCCCTTACCCGCCGATGAGTGAATTTCTGACCACCCTGTATACAACGTCGAGAAAACTCCACTCCTATATAATTCTACGGAATGTTAGGCTCTTGACACTATCGGTGGTTTTGTATGCCGAAAGTTAATCTCTGAATGGTCCTTTTTAAACTCTGCTCTGCAGACTTAGTGAAAAATTAGTAACAAAAATAAAATACTACAAGAGACTGAATAAGGGTACCGACTTATCCGCTGCCTACTCAAAGTGACTGTTGTACTGAATGGCTCAGTTGGTGAACTTGAGCAAGAGAAAACTAAATAGCCGTTTTGTTAATCTTGCAAGTAACTCAATCATCTATATCCAAATAATGAAGTTTGAGGCGAAATCTGCTATCGTCTGATCACTTAAAATGCCTCAATTGTGATCTAGTTTCGCAAAAGGGTGTAATTTTTTTTGACTCACACTAATAGACGCATTTTTTTTTCAGCTTGGTAACTCTTATACCATATTGAAATGCGTGTTCACAGAATAGACTAATCGTGTAGAAAAAATTCATAACGAGATATAACCACTCGTCTCTTTCACGAGACCTGACACAAGATAGTTATAAGTATTATTTAAAGTAGCAACCTCTACACATTGGTGGAATGTGCTCTAGAATGAAACCCTCTCGTCAGGTCGTCAAAACATATGAATTTAAGTTTCGCTATTTCCAATGGAAATTATTGTAATCTTGTGTCTCTCCTGCATGAAGTTAGATTACTCATTAAAATTCCTTACCCACGGAGAACATATTACTAATTTCTACATATTTTATAACGATTTTTAAAAAAAGAAGGTTAGCAACGACTTCCGTGTATCTGTGCTTGATACAGGTCTTATGCTACCTCTTCGTATTTGGTTTTCTGACGATTTAAGACTTACTGGGGTGTAAGGGTTTGGGAGAGGCTATATTAGCCTTTTCCAACCAAATGTCAACCTCTCCTTCACGTGGTGCACCCTGTTTGCACGGACGAGGCTCTGGCGACTGAAAGATTCCCGGTATAAGGAATCACCCACTGCTTGCCAACGGCCTCTGAAAGGAGGGCGGAAGAGCGGGGAGCGGTTCAGGGCACCCTCTTGCCCTTGGGGTTGGAAACGGCCCCTAAAGGCGGATGAATCAGAAATGATCAACGGCATGGGGATGCAGAAGAGAACGGGAAACCACTGCATTAAAGACCCAAAGGGTATCCCGAGGACATGTAATCCTCTCAAATTACATATATCATGATGGCTTCTTCCTGGGTAAAATATTCCGGAGGTAAAATAGTCCCCCAATCGGATCTCCGGGTGGGGACTGCTCAGGGAGGAGTCATCAGAATGGATAGAAACATTCTACGAGTCAGAGCGTGGAATGTTAGAAGTTTGAATAGGGCAGGTAGGTTAGAAAACTTAAAAAGGGAGATGGAACAACTTAAGTTAGATGTTGTTGGGATTAGTGAGATTAAATGGAAGGATGCACAGGATTTCTGGTCTGGGGAACACAGGATAATTAGCACACAAGCTGTCAATGGAGTCACTGGTGTAGGATTTGTAATGAACAAGAAAGTAGGGAAACGGGTGAGTTATTATGAACAGTTTAGTGACAGGATTATTTTGATGAGGTTAGAAACTAAGCCCGTCCCAACCACATTAGTACAAGTGTATATGCCAACATCACAGGACGATGATGAAGAAATAGAAAAAATATATACAGAAATTGAAGAATTAATCCAATATGTGAAGGGGGAGGAAAATCTAATAATCATGGGTGATTGGAATGCAATCGTGGGAGAAGGAAAAGAGGG
Organism: Vandiemenella viatica; assembly: GCA_031002005.1. Taxonomy (NCBI): domain Eukaryota; kingdom Metazoa; phylum Arthropoda; class Insecta; order Orthoptera; family Morabidae; genus Vandiemenella; species Vandiemenella viatica. Next base: position 343,876,038 of record JARYHS010013630.1, read on the forward strand.
GAATACTGTAGGAAGTTTTGGTCTAGGAGAAAGAAATGAGCGAGGAAGCAGGTTGCTAGAATTTTGTGAAAGATATAAAAAGTTAGTAGTGGCAAACACACTGTTTAAGAACCATGCAAGAAGAATATACACCTGGAAACGTCCTGGGGATACAGGCAGATATCAGCTAGATTACATCATGGTCAAACAGAGATTCAGGAATCAAGTTCTAGACTGTAAAGCGTACCCAGGAGCAGACATAGACTCTGACCATAATTTGATAATAATGGAGTGCAGGCTGAAATTTAAGCGAATAAGGAAGCAGTATAAGCAGAACAGACTGGAAGTGAATAAACTGAAACAATCTAGCACGAGAGAAAAATTTGCAGAAATGGTAGACTTGGGTCTAAGAAATAACTCTGAAAGGAGTTCAACCGAGGACGAATGGAATGCATTAAAGACCGAAATAATGAAAGCTGGTAAAGAAGCATTAGGCTTTAGGGAACAAGTTGCCCAAAAACCTTGGATAACAGAAGAAATTTTGGAGCTGATGGATCAGAGGAGAAGGTACAAAAAAGCTCAGGATGAAGCAGGAAGAGAGCAGTACAGGCAATTTAGAAATCAAATAAATAGGGAATGCAAAATAGCAAAAGAAAAATGGCTACAAGCAAATTGTGAAGAAGTAGAAAAGGAAATGGTCGTAGGTAAAGTAGATGTTGCCTACAGAAAGATCAAACAGAATTTTGGAGAAATGAAGAAAAGAGGTATGAACATTAAAGCTCCCGATGGGAAACCTCTTTTAAGCTCAGAAGATATAGCTATACGATGGAAAGAATACATTGAGAAACTGTATGTTGGGGACGACTTGAACAATAGTGTAATGGAAAAGGAAGGTGATGTCGACATTGATGACTTAGGAGATCCTGTTTTGAGGACAGAATTTAATAAAGCTCTGAATGACTTGAAAGCAAATAAGGCAGTTGGAATTGATGAGATCCCTGCAGAACTTCTTAAATCCCTAGGAGAGGAAGGAATCGAAAGATTATTCAAGCTGATATCAAAAAGTTCAGGAGAAATTCCAACTGATTTTAATAAAAATATCATCTTCACACTTCCAAAGAAAGCACAAGTCGACAAATGTGAGAATTATCGCACCATTAGTCTAACTTCACATGCTTCAAAATTACTGACCAGAATAATATACAGAAGGATGGAAAGGGTAGTAGAAGAGATAGTAGGTAAAGATCAGTTTGGGTTTAGGAAAAATCGTGGTACAAGGGAAGCAATTCTGTCTTTAAGATTAATACTAGAAGGGCGGATCAAGAAAAACAAAGATACTTTTATGGCATTTGTTGATTTAGAAAATGCATTTGATAATGTTAGGTGGGACAAGATGTTCAATTCTAAAGCAGTCAGGTCTAAAGTATCGAGATAGAAGAATACTCTATAAACTATATAAGAATCAAGTGGCTGTAAGAAAAGTAGAGAATCACGAGAGACATGCATCAGTTAAAAAGGGTGTGAGACAAGGTTGTAGTCTATCCCCGTTATTATTCAACTTGTACGTAGAAAAAGCAATGAATAAAGTCAAAGAACAATTTCCATGTGGCATAAGTTTTCACGGAGAAAAAATCAGTATGCTACGATTTGCTGATGACATTGTCTTGTTAGCAGAGAGGGCTGAGGATATTGAGAAGTTACTGAATGGCATGAACAAAATACTGAAGGAAGATTTTGGACTGAATATTAATCAAAGCAAGACAAAAGTGATGAAATGTAGCAGAAATGATACCAATACTAGTAGATTAAATATAAACATAGGATTGGATGCAATAGGAGAAGTAAGTGAATTCTGTTACTTGGGAAGTAAAATTACAACCGATGTCCGAAGCAGGAATGACGTTAAAAGCAGAATAGCACTAGCAAAAAGAGCATTCATGAAAAAGAGAAATCTTTTAGTTTCAAATATTGATCTAGGAATTAGAAAGAACTTTTTAAAACTCTTTGTGTGGAGCACAGCACTTTATGGTAGGGAAATATGGACTTTAGGAATACCGGAAATAAAGAAAATTGAAGCATTTGAAATGTGGTGCTACAGAAGAATGCTGAAAATTAGGTGGACAGACAAAGTAAGAAATAAACGAGTTTTGAAAATGATGGGTGAGAAAAGAAGTTTGTTGAAGAAGCTTACGGAAAGAAGAGACAGGCTGGTAGGTCATATTTTGAGACATGCTGGATTGGTTAATTTGTTAGTGGAGGGAACAGTTGAAGGTAAGAACTTTAGAGGAAGACAGAGATTAGAATATATGAAACAGATAATTGAGGACGTGGGCTGTAAGAGGTATGTAGAAATGAAGAGGTTAGCACAGGATAGGAAAGGATGGAGGATTGCATCTAACCAGTCGAAAGACTGACGACAGCAAAAAAAAAAAAAAAAAAAAAAAGACTCACTATTAGACTTGTGACATAATCTGCTATTATATCCATTTAAATGCCTTCGAGTATAACGAACTATATTTTTTTTTTGACTTTCAATCAATATCTAATGTGCTTTGTGTAATTATTAAACTGAATTGTACGTGTGTTATGTGTGACAATAATTGCACCATGGCAAAATTGTAAATGTAGATTACCCCACGACGTTGTTTATTGACAAGCAGATTTGCTGCAATTTTATATGTCCCCCCTCTCACCCAAAATAACCAATCATGTATTTTCTGTGTTCGTATCTTCAGTCTCGTTATAGTTTGGATGCCAGCGCAATGTTCTGGATTTATTTACCAATATTATTTTAGCTCAAATTTGTGAAAAATTTAACTTATTTCAAAATGTTGACAAAATAATTCCAGTATAACATCAGTTCCGTTGTGTGAAACAAGTTTTCGGCGTGTAAATTTGAAAACCGCTTTTGAAAATATATTAGTGTACGAAAGCATAAGGAAGACAATTCGTGAGTTAATATGCTCGGTCGCGTAGTCTGAAGGAGTGATGCTAATTACAGTTGAGTCGCAGTTTCATATTATTCACCTATCAGTAAGTTCTGTCATTTTTTGTTAAAATATTTCGAGACCTTAAAAACTGTGTGTAAATTACTGTAAAATACTAGCCAAATCTCGGGATTAAACTGCGATCTTCTCCCACATTTTCTTGACGTTATTGGTAGATATAAATTTGATGTCGTGTATGGGCTTTAAGTGAGATAGTCAGTTTTCTTTATTTGATTCATTTGGCTTTCAGCCAACTCGACGATTAATTAGTGGCCAAAATATACACTTTATATTAAAAACCACATCTTGTGACAGAAGTGTCGTTTACTATTACAATTTTGCCCTAATCTTTCGGAATATAGTATACACAACATAAAATGTTTTATAATTATTTGTTGCCAGTGAAGTTGACACTTTCGTTGTCCAAAAATATCTAAAACAATTTCAAATTCCGTTAAATTTTACTAAACAGAATTTATATTCTCGTCTTTTGCATAAATGGTAATTTATTTTCACTGTAAAGTGTCTCAGCACACACCACGATAGTTTCTGTGAATGCATCGTACAATGTTATTTATGTATTTCGTGAGATTTGTGATGTTTTAGAGTTATGAATATAAAATATAAATTACATAAATCGTTTTGGAGCCACCAACCAGAAGACCATGTCATATAAATGTCAGGTTCCAACGACTTAATCTTCCGGCTCATTGGTGGCTTCGAATAGTCACATGTGTAATATTTATCCAGCGGGTGGTCTAACATTCTTGTACTGTTTACAAACATTTGGAGGCTCTGTTCTTTCAAAATAAAAGTTTATTCCTGGGATGTGAAGTACATATCTTTCGTTCTTTGAAAACGTCGTTGTATGTAAGGGTTAGCACGTGAATTTTTATTGTTTTAAATCTAAGAAATTATTCTCATTATCTGTGTCATTCACGTAATATGCTGTCCCCTTTGCAGCATATGAAATCACCTCAGAGTTCCTTACTGCTTTTAGAATGAAAGTAACGCAAAAAAGAAGTTTAAAATATTTGTTGACCTGTCACCAAATAATCATTTTGGAGTAATGTTTCATGAGCTGAGCAATATGTCATTTGATTAATGTTTCATGAACAAAACAGCACTTTGCGTTATACGGCACTTGGTTTCTGAACAGTGGGTACTCAGTTATGAAAAAAGTAGGACAATTTCGCAAGGTAATTTTTTTTTTTTTTTCACACAATATTGAATATATCAACAGGTCATTTACATTTGCTGCCTCCTGTAAATATTGGTTCAAGTTTCCCGAAAGAATGTGTTCAATACACGAACAACCTACGTTTCTCTTTCAATGTGGATCCAAGGCCTCTGCACCGGGATAGAGGATTTGTTTTAAATGAGACTGGGATGTGTTTGTTTTTCGAGATCCGAATCGAGCGTTTATTCCTTGTGGGACTGTGGAGGCACTCGCCCTATCCCTCAGGGCTGAAGGAACACTTCTGCGGGTAGAGCCTCTGTTTATACATAAGTCAAGCAGTTAGGTAAATACTCGATTTATAAGCCTTTGGGACAACGTGTAAACAACTTGTTGGAACTTCTGTTTTTGTTAAACATGCAGTACATATAAAAGAAATATATATACCTATAATCTGGCAAAGCTGAAAAATACCGGCTAGTGGACTGAATTTTATTTTTTAAATCCTGGTACACAGTTTTAATAACCCTTTTTGCGTATAAAATTCATTTTAGAGTTTGAAGAAGATGGCAATGTTATTAGTAATCCCAGATGTGTTATATGACTTTTTTTAAGTTATAAACATACCCACCTACACACCAACGTTTGTACTTTACGAATTTTGATTTTAAATTATTTCTGTGTTTCCCATAAATTGTTTAGTGCTTAGCTTGGTAATTTGTTCTAATCCCGCCCAAAAGAATTTTCCTACTCCCTTATGTCTGAAATGAAGTGCCAGCGTGTACTCATAATGAAACTTTCAAAGTCCTGCAAATATCTATATAGTTTCATCAAAAATATGCGGAATATTCACTGCCGTTTGTGAAAAGTACAACACCGAAAAGGAAACGCATGAATTCAATGAATTTAATACCACAGGTTAGGTACAGAATTTGACTTTATTTCTGGCTGCCGCTGAAAAATTCTCTTATTTTGCACAATCTGGCATCAATGTCATCCCAGGCATCAGTAACGCAATACTGGTGTGACATAGTAGTAAATTAAAAGGTAAAATGATTTATATAGAAAAGAAAAGAATACAAAGATTAATATTGTTTGCCCAGAGAGGCTTTAAAAGGATATGCTCTCTGAAGAAAAAAAAAGAAGTGAGGTGGGAATTGTTGAGTAGAGAAGACAACGAAGAAAAAGATTGATTTGGCAGCAGCTTGTATTTGATTTGAGAGAGATCTTGAGTAGAAAGGCGAACCTGCAAAACTTCGGAATATAGGGACAGGCGCGATCATTATTGGTGTTCAGAGAATTGTTAAGCAAATAAAAGAGATGAATAAACTGTAAAAGTACATAACTAAAAACTACAGTCTACAAATATATATTTTATTTAATCACAAAGATTGCCGTCACATTATTTATATACGACATGGCGACCGTGACAGGACTTTGTTTTTGTTATTGTTCATTTGCTATGTTTTTTTTTTAAATGTAAGATTGATGTTCATTTAGAGTAAGCAAAGCTTGTTAATATTTTGTACAAAAATTTTAAAACCTCAATACCAATAACGACGTTGCCATTGAGAAAATTTTCCCCATTTTATTGTTCATTTATAAGCAACAAAAAAATGAGGAATATTTTGGGAGGGGTTGTGACATAGTAGTAAATTAAAAGGTAAAATGATTTATATAGAAAAGAAAAGAATACAAAGATTAATATTGTTTGCCCAGAGAGGCTTTAAAAGGATATGCTCTCTGAAAAAAAAAGAAGTGAGGTGGGAATTGTTGAGTAGAGAAGACAACGAAAAGAAAAAGATTGATTTTGGCAGCAGCTTGTATTTGATTTGAGAGAGATCTTGAGTAGAAAGGCGAACCTGCAAAACTTCGGAATATAGGGACAGGCGCGATCATTATTGGTGTTCAGAGAATTGTTAAGCAAATAAAAGAGATGAATAAACTGTAAAAGTACATAACTAAAAACTACAGTCTACAAATATATATATTTATTTAATCACAAAGATTGCCGTCATCATTATTTATATGCGACACTGGCTCCGCCTCCTCGCAATTTCATTGGTGGATATTTTATTCAGAGCCATCTATACAGCAGATTTTTCATTTCCTTAAGTCAATGCAGGAAATAATTGGCTAACAGGTAGGAATTAAGCTCCTCCCACTGACGATAATTATTGGCAGAACAGTTCATCAACCTTCCATTACATTTCTATAATACTTTACCAAAATTCAGATCTTGAAACGTATCCCAAAAGTTGTAATTAACGGGATTGCATTAAAGTGAGGCAGGAAACAGGCTCAATGCTATATATTACTATGGTTGATTAGCATAAAACTATAACGATAAGATTGTTATACTCTTTTTGATAATTCCATCGCATAATATTTCACTCATATATCTGGTCAGTCCACAAACCAAGGGATAATTATGTTCCATGAGGTAGAATTTTTAGTACTACGAAACTACAGAAACAAGAAATTATTTCGGAAGTCTCTCTTTCCAAGAAGGATTGAATGAAATAGTCTTCCTTCGTTGCGTTGTATACATCTATACGAGGAACGTATCACCGAGCGTGCAGTGGTACTATGGTTAGCGTTCTGGGTTGCTGAGCGAGCGGTTCCGAGTTCAAATCCAAGTATTTCTTATTATTATTTTTTTTTTTTAATTTAGAAATTTATCTTTAATTGTATTTTCTTTTTAAGCATACCGAAACTGCACATTGCTTATGAGCATAAGGTATCCATGATTCTTTCCTAACTGCGTCAGGAAATAAGATAAACATCTGCGAAACTACCCAATGTTTCGTAACTAATAGCCGACGTAAGCATGGAAGATTTGCGGCGGCAGAACTGACGAAAATCTACACGGGTTTCGAGCCGCGCCGAAATCATATCATCTGTCCCTTTTCAAACGACACACATGTTTCCAAAATAATTATTTCACAGTAGAACGATCATCGCGTTTCAGAAAGAAATAATTTACAAGAGGAATTATTGCTTTCTTTGTAGGTGGACGATAATGATTATACACTATATAAATAAATGAGAGTTAATCGCGCAGAACTAAATATTAGCACCGCAACAAATCAAACGACCATTGTCACTAAAAAATTTACAACCAGATTATTATCGTAGGACAAAAATAAATTCTTTTATAACTGGTAAAAGTAATTAAAGTTAATTGAGAATCGGGCTTAAAGACAGGGAGTTCTTAAATTACAGTTTTTCCCGATTTCTACAATGCTGTTAGTTGTTTCTGAGACTATTACTTCATGAACTTTACAGCATTGAGATTAATTAAATACTGGGGCTAAATGCTCATTACTTAACAAGGCGTGAAATTACCTGCGTTATTCTTTGCTTGGAATAACATAAATAAATACAAGCATTTGGCGAATGAGGATGTCGCCGTTCGCGTGATTGTTCTTTAGTCTCCGGTATAAAGTGGAACGCTCAAGTTTTGTCACCCGTCAGCCGTCATAATCGACTCCATAATCGCCTAGGTCTCAAGGATTCAAACAAACACAGTCTACCGGTAAAGTTGATAATGACTAAAGACCGGAAGACCGAGCGAGCGTGGCGTGTGAGCGGTAACTCTCTGGCTCCAGGCAAATGCTGGGATGATTCTTATAGAAGGCCATGGCCGTTCCCTTCTTTAATAAATTCAACATCAATGAAACGTAAAGCAATAAACAAAAAAATAGCGAGGAGGTATTGTTAATAGATTTTAAGCCAGTTGCGACCTCCTCAATAAATTTAGCTTGCTCTTTTTTTTTTTTAATGATTTTACGCCTCGTCGACATAGAGGTGATTATTGTCTGGATAGGAGTAGTGGCAAGGATTTCGGCCATGCCCTTGTAAAGAACCCATTCCGGTATTCATATGGAGTGATTTGGGGAAACCTTGGAAACCACAAATCTGCATGACCGAACTTGGATTCGAACCTATGTCCTCCCGAATAAGAGAGCAGAATACAAATGATGTTTTAGACGACGCGTAGTCATTCACAGCACTGACAAACGCGTGTTCCGAAATGGTAATGATGTAGAATAATAGATATTTGTTCAACCTCTAAAACGGTAAATAATTTGATTCTTTATCTATGAATGCTTGGCAGACGTTACTTTTTGTATTGCCCTCATGCAATTAACATGGATTCCCACCGTATTTTCAATTACCAGCTGTAAGTTGGATAATTATGAAACCAACAAAAACTTTTGCCAAATGTGCTGCTCGTGTTAAATTATTACGTGTATTATTCACGCGTTATAAAGGTATTCTTCCTTGCCGAAGGAAGTAGGAAAGTTAACACTATTTCCTGCTAAGCGTTGTCATATTTACTTTCTGCGATGTTGCCACGATGTTCTGATTAGTAGTAGCGCTGTAGCAATTTCCCTATACAAGAAATAGTGTCTCATAGCTGGACACACACATCGGCAAAATGAAAAATTATTTATGTTCCAGTCTCATCTAGAATATTTTCATTTAACTGATTACTTCTCTTGTAATAGTTCGATTCTTTATACAGATTACTATTCAATAACGGAATGTTGTATCTATATGTATATTTTTTCTTTGGTCATATAATTGATGAGGCACTAGATTCTGTACGTCCAGGTGTCTGAGTGGCATCGCGCTGGGCTGTCAACGTGCTGGATGTCGGTTCAAGCCCAGGTGCTATCATTTTTTTCATTTTTTATCTCCTATTCACTTGTTGCAAAATACATATCATTTAAGTAAGTTTATATGTGCTTCGTGGTCAATTGGAACAGTGGAAAATAATCATAAAATTAATGTTTTGGCTGAAATGAGAAAGTGTCAACGCATCATTCGTCAGTAGGAACTGAAATCCAGTTTTCCTATAAATTTAATTTAACCATTACAATTTGTGCCACTCAACTTTACCAATTTTTTTCTAGTGCTGATGGCAAAGGCAGGAGATTGATGATTGGGGTAATGATGGCTGTTTTAAAAAGATCAAAGACCTGAATCAAACTAATGAGCGGTTTTTGTACCTAATGTTCCTGTTTGAAACAGTGGTATTAACAAGCAAATCAGAATGGAAAATGTGTTTAGTTATACAATAATGACCAAAAATCCATTCATTTAGTAAACTGTAAGGAAAGATCGAAAGCAAGGCCAGTGCTTACCAAATTTTCCGTCTACTTATGCGGAAACAGGAAATTATGAACGTCCTTCCTCTATAAATAACCTGTGTTTCACTTCCCTGATACTCTGCTATCAAGAATTAAGAGACACTTTATTTCACTCCAATATTCAACTATATTCTTAAATGAGAAACAAGTGCTGTAATGCCTTCACTCGTAGATTTTTTAAGACTGTCGTCTAGATTATTTATAAAATTCCTCCGTTCATTCTATACGAATATTCATTGTGTTAGAGAAAATAAAAATATACCCAAATTTCTTTTAATATAGACACAAACGTCAATTCAGCTGTGAATCCGAGCGAACGATGGACTGATAAAAGCTATTGCAGTTTAACCGAACCGTCAGAATTTAATTATTCGAAGCGTTAAAGATCCTTGTAATTATTAGTTTACAGTGATATGGGTGGGCCGCGACCTGCAACCAATGTATTCCAAACAAATCGGAGGATCTATCCAATAACGAGTCTTCTGAAGTGGTGTACAACAAAATAATTGGTAAAGTTGAGTGGCACAAATGACAGCACCTGGGCTTGAACCGACATCCAGCACGTTGACAGCCCAGCGCGATACCACTCAGACACCTGGACGTACAGAATCTAGTGCCTCATCAATTATATGACCAAAGAAAAAATATACATATAGATACAACATTCCGTTATTGAATAGTAATCTGTATAAAGAATCGAACTATTACAAGAGAAGTAATCAGTTAAATGAAAATATTCTAGATGAGACTGGAACATAAATAATTTTTCATTTTGCCGATGTGTGTGTCCAGCTATGAGACACTATTTCTTGTATAGGGAAATTGCTACAGCGCTACTACTAATCAGAACATCGTGGCAACATCGCAGAAAGTAAATATGACAACGCTTAGCAGGAAATAGTGTTAACTTTCCTACTTCCTTCGGCAAGGAAGAATACCTTTATAACGCGTGAATAATACACGTAATAATTTAACACGAGCAGCACATTTGGCAAAAGTTTTTGTTGGTTTCATAATTATCCAACTTACAGCTGGTAATTGAAAATACGGTGGGAATCCATGTTAATTGCATGAGGGCAATACAAAAAGTAACGTCTGCCAAGCATTCATAGATAAAGAATCAAATTATTTACCGTTTTAGAGGTTGAACAAATATCTATTATTCTACATCATTACCATTTCGGAACACGCGTTTGTCAGTGCTGTGAATGACTACGCGTCGTCTAAAACATCATTTGTATTCTGCTCTCTTATTCGGGAGGACATAGGTTCGAATCCAAGTTCGGCCATGCAGATTTGTGGTTTCCAAGGTTTCCCCAAATCACTCCATATGAATACCGGAATGGGTTCTTTACAAGGGCATGGCCGAAATCCTTGCCACTACTCCTATCCAGACAATAATCACCTCTATGTCGACGAGGCGTAAAATCATTAAAAAAAAAAGAGCAAGCTAAATTTATTGAGGAGGTCGCAACTGGCTTAAAATCTATTAACAATACCTCCTCGCTATTTTTTGTTTATTGCTTTACGTTTCATTGATGTTGAATTTATTAAAGAAGGGAACGGCCATGGCCTTCTATAAGAATCATCCCAGCATTTGCCTGGAGCCAGAGAGTTACCGCTCACACGCCACGCTCGCTCGGTCTTCCGGTCTTTAGTCATTATCAACTTTACCGGTAGACTGTGTTTGTTTGAATCCTTGAGACCTAGGCGATTATGGAGTCGATTATGACGGCTGACGGGTGACAAAACTTGAGCGTTCCACTTTATACCGGAGACTAAAGAACAATCACGCGAACGGCGACATCCTCATTCGCCAAATGCTTGTATTTATTTATGTTATTCCAAGCAAAGAATAACGCAGGTAATTTCACGCCTTGTTAAGTAATGAGCATTTAGCCCCAGTATTTAATTAATCTCAATGCTGTAAAGTTCATGAAGTAATAGTCTCAGAAACAACTAACAGCATTGTAGAAATCGGGAAAAACTGTAATTTAAGAACTCCCTGTCTTTAAGCCCGATTCTCAATTAACTTTAATTACTTTTACCAGTTATAAAAGAATTTATTTTTGTCCTACGATAATAATCTGGTTGTAAATTTTTTAGTGACAATGGTCGTTTGATTTGTTGCGGTGCTAATATTTAGTTCTGCGCGATTAACTCTCATTTATTTATATAGTGTATAATCATTATCGTCCACCTACAAAGAAAGCAATAATTCCTCTTGTAAATTATTTCTTTCTGAAACGCGATGATCGTTCTACTGTGAAATAATTATTTTGGAAACATGTGTGTCGTTTGAAAAGGGACAGATGATATGATTTCGGCGCGGCTCGAAACCCGTGTAGATTTTCGTCAGTTCTGCCGCCGCAAATCTTCCATGCTTACGTCGGCTATTAGTTACGAAACATTGGGTAGTTTCGCAGATGTTTATCTTATTTCCTGACGCAGTTAGGAAAGAATCATGGATACCTTATGCTCATAAGCAATGTGCAGTTTCGGTATGCTTAAAAAGAAAATACAATTAAAGATAAATTTCTAAATTAAAAAAAAAAATAATAATAAGAAATACTTGGATTTGAACTCGGAACCGCTCGCTCAGCAACCCAGAACGCTAACCATAGTACCACTGCACGCTCGGTGATACGTTCCTCGTATAGATGTATACAACGCAACGAAGGAAGACTGTTTCATTCAATCCTTCTTGGAGAGAGAGACTTCCGAAATAATTTCTTGTTTCTGTAGTTTCGTAGTACTAAAAATTCTACCTCATGGAACATAATTATCCCTTGGTTTGTGGACTGACCAGATATATGAGTGAAATATTATCCGAAGGAATTTTCAAAATGAGTATAACAATCTTATCGTTATAGTTTTATGCTAATCAACCATAGTAATATATAGCATTGAGCCTGTTTCCTGCCTCACTTTAATGCAATCCCGTTAATTACAACTTTTGGGATATGTTTCAAGATCTGAATTTTTGTAAATTATTATAGAAATGTAATGGAAGGTTGATGAATTGTTCTGCCAATAATAATCGTCAGTGGGAGGAGCTTAATTCCTACTTGTTAGCCAATTGTTTCCTGCATTGACTTAAGGAAATGAAAAATCTGCAGTATAGATGGCTCTGAATAAAATATCCACCAATGAAATTGCGAGGAGGCGGAGCCAGTATTGCGTTACTGATGCCTGGTATGACATTGATGCCAGATTGTGCAAAATAAGAGAATTTTTCAGCGGCGGCCAGAAATAAAGTCAAATTCTGTACCATCTCTCCCACACAACAGTCCACTTCGTGATCATACTACCACTACTCCATACAAAAGCATGTAACTTCTCATTGGCTAAACTTAAACCTCTAAGCAAACTCTTCGACCATGGGACAAGACATTATTTAGAAGTATGTTATTCCTCTAGGGCAACCCGCCAACTCACGTTGTTAGCTAAAAACATTGCGCAAAAATATTCGGTTGTCTTGAAGGTCACTTCACGCCAAGGGATTGGACTGGTCATCGGCTATCTAGTTGGTACAAAGCCCAGAACAGTTAAACTCCCAAGGGAGGGAGACTTACTTCTGTCCCGCGGCTGCAGAACACAATGATCAGTCACTGCTCGTCACAAGTGATTCAAATAAATAATAGTCATATTATAATAAATACGGACTATAAGACGTACTATCCATCGATGCCTAAAAGTACTTCAAAATCTTCTGTGAAATTTCAGCCTTTGCGGCCTTCTAATTTGTATTATAAACTCTTTGCACCTATAATGAAATGATGTTGCGTTAGTATAAATTTTTCTTAATGACTTTCTACGCACTTTCATTGCTTAACCCAATTGCTGCGATAATTTTTCGAATAGTGATTCGTGTGTGTTCTTGAATAAAGATCTTCAGTTTGCGATGATATCTGCGATATAATGATCGTTCGTGTACTACTTAGGCAGGAGAGGTATTTGTTCAATTTAAAATTCAACGTTGTATTATTGCCGGAATCTGCATACAAAATTTCTGCAATTTTACTACTCTAATGGGCTGTAAACTTAATTAATGCGTTTTGTGCCATGGATAAATGAACTTTCTGTTCACTCTTCTTGATAAAACGTACAGGAACAACTGTAGAAACAGGCGTGTAGCATTTAACATACCAAAGCACTCACACTGATTACGCGTTGGTACCATATCAGAGAGCGTTGTAGTATTTATGGAGTATTAAAAAAATGTTTATATTTATGTGGCCCTAATAATTAATTCTTAGAAGTGAATACTTATGTGTATTCTTCGTCAACCGTTTCCAAATAAAGAAACAACAGACGAGTTTTTATGTGTTTAGACTTTTGAAACTTCCGGATTTCTTTACACGCGTTCAGTCATTACTTACGTCACGAGTCTCAGGCAAGGCTAACACCACCAGTCATTCAGATATGAAATTCTGAGCAATTGGAGACATAGTCTTCAAACATTCCTGGTGTAATTTATGACATGGCAGATACTTGTGGAAGCAATCTTGGTAAAGCTCTTTTACATCAGAACATGGCTCCTGTTTATTGTGAGAGGCTTTCTCTGTAAGTTATGTTTTACCGAGGAAAATATTATCCATTAGTCGCAAGTGCTTCTTGCCGGGCGGTGCAAAGGCGCCTGACGTAAAAAGCGATTGCAACAGTAATAAAGTACAGAAGCCGCAATTGCAGTATTGAAATCAAACGACCTTGGTTTAGAGTTAATTTAAAAAATGATGTTTTTTGAAACTAGATGTATCTCGCTATAGATTAGGAAGTAAACTCAAAGAAAACAACACGTCCTTATACGATTTACTCAAAAATCTTTTATCCTTCTTGAAATAAATAAAATATTTTGTCATTCGTTTTTATGAAGTGTATGATCGTGGTAGTAAAAAAGAATACACATAGTTGTTGCAAATTTACGTTAATATAAAATTTAAGCATACATGTAAAACAGACTTGGTAAACTGCTAATACTTGATTTAATTTAATTTACAAAGATTTTCGAGAGATTACTGGCTACTTCGAAACTGCATTTAATCACCATTTTTTTAAAACCAAAAGGATAGTTTAAGTAATTTCCTTTGCGTTTATTATGACAATTCAAATAAAGCAGTAAAAATACACTAAACTATAATCGGAAATATTTCGGCAAAGACAGTCATCTGAAGACTTGCATACTTTTGCAGAACTGCAACCCTGATATCTTCTCTGTGCAAACTTCGATGGTCTATAATACGTGTAAATGACTTGAAACGCCGTATACTGAAAGAAAATTTCAATACAGTAAGTTCCCGCTGAGTGTCCTTTGTATCCATTTCACGTACTAACGTTGCAGTGACAATAATCTAATAAGAACAACATTAACGCAAAGTAAGTTAATACTTGCGTGGAGATATTAAAAAGTGGCATTCCGAGCATCTGTGTTCAAATTGTGGTCCAGTCAACAAAATGCCAAATAACTCCCGATGAATTACCTGAACGATTAATCAATACCAACCAGTGTGTCTGAGTGCACACTGGTTCTGGGAGGTACAACAAGACCGGACACGAGCCCGGGACCACCGCCTACCAGCCGTCCTTAATATGGTTTCCCACAATCACCAAGGCGGTGACGGTTCTCAAACTCCGTCTCCTGAACTATGCATCTCACAACAAAAAATATATTTTTCACGCACAGAACATAGTTACGCGCTTCGCAAACAGTTCACTTGCTTCTCAAGTGTAGTGATCAAGGCAGGGAGGAGAAAGGTGCAAGAACTCAAAACTACTCTTCCACTTAGCAGCCTAACTATACCCTTGGGGATCTATCTACCAAACAAGCCACGCGAAAAAAAAACAACATAAATATGAAAATAATCAATATTAGTAATAATCAATTTTATGAATAATTGTAACGCCAATGCAATTGAAATTGTTTTATTTTCTGAACGCGTTTCGCTTCATTTGAGAAGCATCTTCAGTGGTTCTGTCTGTGGGTATTTAAACATATAATTACATTTGTTCTATTTTACAATTTAAACATGAAAATTGTGGGTTACAGATTATAAGCTTACTTACATTTTTCTTTGGTCACTATATGCTTATAATTGTACAACCTTTTAGCATCAGTTATGTTTGTAACTGCAGTAAATATTACACATGTTGGTTGCATTGTTGCGATTATTTGCGTAGCACTGTAATACATTGAGATCTGATGTCTTACGTTAGTTACTGTACATCGCTGATTAGCAGGTTTGTTTACCGTTTGTCTTCTGTTTTACTCGGTGAGTGGCGCGCATTTAAATATGTGTTCGTGCTTAGTTTGGTGTATTATTATTATTGGCTGTGTCCTTTTGTGGTGTATGGTTGTGTTTATTATTTGTTTTTGAGTATTGTGTATAGTGTTGGGTCCGTCAGGTTTGTGTATTCGTTTATTATGTTCTTTTTTTCTGCCAGTGGTTTGTGGATGTGGTAGTTTTCCTGAAATGTTAGTAGTTGTGGTTTGCTGTTATTAATGGTTAGTATTTGCATGTCTGACTCTATTTTTGTGGGGTGGTGATTATGCTTCTAGTAGGTGTTCTGCGAATGTTGAGTGGTTATTCTATTTTAGTGCTCTTAAATGTTTCTTATATCTGGTTTCAAATTTCCTGCATGTTTGGCCTATATATTCTGCATTGCAGTCATTGCAAGTTAATCTATATATACTGTACCTGAATTGTGAAATTTGTTGTTTTACTACAGAAAAACATAAAAAACAACACATCAAATGAAACGAAACGCGTTCGGAAAATAAACAACAATTTCAATTGCATTGGCGTTACAATTATTCATAAAATTGATCCTATCGCGTTACAATTATTAATAAAATTGATCCTATCGCAATTGAGGAAATGGCCCACAATATCCAGATATTAGTAATAATCAATTTACTTCTATTTTCTTCGAAATAATAATTATGCAAGTTTTTTCTTTTTATTGAATTCTTGATGAAATAAAGCATTTGCTTGCTGATTGCCTGGTCCAGCCACTAAATTGTGTCTGCACAACATTGTTGCTACGAATGTAACCTGCTGTCTTCAGTCCCTTGGTAATGGTTGCTGAGTTGGAGAACTACTGCAGCCTGGAGCTGTGCTGGTTGAGGCACTTCACGCCTGACTGATGACGTTCATTTGTCGCCCGCCTCAGCGATCGGCGGAAAAGCCCGCCCAAATACGTAGAGAAGTATCGCGCCGCCTCCGGGCTCGAGATATTGGAGGCTGCGCCAACCCTTAAAAACTTATCTCTGTCTTCATCCAGATTTATTTCGGCACTTCTCCGAACAAGCCAAAGACGATTTTTATTCCTAAACAGAGAAAAGCTACGGTGTAACGACAGGCTCAATTCACTTAGTCATCAACCGCAATTACATAGAAACAGTGATGTTTTAGGATGAGTAAACATGATTTTATACATATGTTTGCATTTTTGCTGATTTTCACTCTAAACTAAAAACGATATAGATACGTTTAAAGCGAAGAAGGAATGCATACCTGAAGACAATCAATTTAGTTAAAATGTTTATTATTATATGAAAAAATTGACTGATATTATATAAAAGGGAGAACTATTTTTTATTGGATATATTATTGTTCGTTATATCTATCTCCGGAAATACAATTAGAGTAATTTTAACTGCGCCATTTATGCTTTTCAAAACACTTCTTCTGCAACTTTTAATCTTCTTTTATTCCTGACACATACTGCGGAGAATAAGGATTATTGATAGCACTATACTTACATGTTCAAAAATATTTCTTTTATGCTGATTTGTGGAATAAAATTACTGTTGCTCTTCAACTTATTTTGTTTCCAGAACCGGTGGATACTAGTAACATGCGTGATACAGAAATAAGCTTGCTACTGAAATTTCCTGCATGCTGAAATAAAACAGTTTTGTACAGGGGTCTATAATCACATATCTCACTCAATTAGTAAAAATGATTATGATGATTAAATAATAACATTATTGCTCAATAACACAAAACCACACACAAATCACTACATAAATCTACATCAATATCATTGACAACGAAATACAATGTACAACAATTTTACTTATAGTTTATTTTCTGATTTTGCGTTACAGAGCACAATAAAATTATTCAACTCATTCAACGGTAGTATCAGACAGAGTTGTGATAGATTGGAAGAAGATTAACATGACAACCAAATGAAAGCAGTCAGACTTATGGACACAAAAGCAATGAAAAATGAGAAAGGACAACTTACTACAACATTGAAAATAACGTTAAACTTATGAATAGACATAAAAAACAAAAATATCAATCCGTATTTACTTTACGTAATTATTTTAATGTTTTACGGGGAAATGTTACTTGTAATTCTCATTCAGAATTAAATTTTAACATAAAACCTAACGGTGAAACTGATATTTACCTTGTTCGTAAACTGATTTATAAATATGAACTTGCATTAGAAAATACTGCTTAACGGCATACATCGAACAATCAACACGAGATAATATCTCAGTATTCCGAAAAAATTTGGTCAGAAATGGACTGTAAACGTGATATATCTGCTCATTTGTCAAAAATTTTCCTTCATTAACTGCTTGTCATCTGGGATCATTTAATTTCATTGTTAAACACATAAAGAATAGTCTTAAATGAATGGATACACAAATAGGAATACATAGGAACTTGAAATTCTCCCTCAATATCGACCATATCCTGTAGTTAAACAAATATGCTAACAAATTTATACATACTATTACAAATCTATTTGTCTAATTGTTCTGGTATCACGCAAATATTTTTGAACAAATTTAGGTCGATTTATCATGGTTTGAAAGATTGGGGTCTAGCTGAAAGCCGCGATAAAGTTAACGTACTAAATGCTGTATTCAAAAATTCATTTACAAATGAAAATGAGGATAGTATTCCCGTTTTTCCACGCCGTGGCGAGTCGGTGATGGAATCATTACGAATAGATACTGCATGTATCGTTAAGCAATTACAGCTCCTGAAGTGGGGGAAAGCACCGCACCCGACTGGAATTCCACTAAGATTACTTTCAGTGTATGCGGCGGAAATCGGACCATTTCTGTCTGATATATTCAGAAAACAATTAGATCTGTGAAAAGTACCTTCAGACTGGAAAATTGCGCAAGTAACTCCGATTTTCAAGAAAGGTGATCGAAGTGATCCTGGAAACTATCGTCCCATATCTATAACATCTGTTTGTAGTAGAGTTATGGAGCATATTACATGCTCGAACATCATGAATTTTCTAGATGAAAATAATTTGTTTACAACAAATCAACACGGATTTCGGAAGAAAAGATCATGTGAAACACAGCTGGCCCTATTTACACACGATGTAATGAAAGTTATTTATGCAGGTTCACAAGTAGATGCAATTTTTTTAGATTTCCAGAAAGCCTTTAACTATGTGGCACACAACCGCCTTTTATCGAAGCTTCGAGCGTACGGTATATCGGATCAGCTTTGTGAATGGATAAAGGATTTTGCAACTGGTCGGTCGCAGTATGTCGTCGTTGAAGGAGAAAGTTCTTTTAATCTAGATGTTACATCGGGATTACCTCAAGGAAGTGTAATAGTACCACTTCTTTTCTTAATTATTATAAACGATCTCGGATAAAAAGTGAAAAGCCTTTTTAGATTGTTTGCTGATGATGCGGTTATTTATAGGGAAGGTAGAAATTTGGCCGATTGCTTAGAAATTCAGCGTGATCTGGATGTTATTTTGGCTTGGTGCGCTGAGTGGCAACGACATTATAGGAAGTTAACCCATAAAGGACAAATGTATTAATTATTAAAATCCAGCGTAAAACAGTTCAGATAAGGATTGAAAGTGTTACCCCTAGACAGAGGTGCCACATATCACAGAGATTTTGGTAAACTGTGTGTGCTTCCTACAGTATGGAGCTTTTAGGATAATTTTTTCTTTCTATGTAATGTTCCGTTTAGTAATGTAAATTACCTCGAGTTTGTGTCAAAAGTTTTTTGTAATTGTTTAGTGAGATGTTGTAAGTATTTTGTTACGAACATATTTCAGTTAACAAATGAACCATTGCTGCAAATGGGCCGACTCCGCTTTCATCAGACTATAAACCACCAATGTCGTTATACGTCATATTTTGTTAGTGAAATTTTCGTAAGGGTCATCAAGTTTCAATTAAATACGAGTAATAACAATTATACGACGCTACGTCACTTAACGTTGGAACAAGAGATAAAATCTTTTTTAAGTGCCAAATTCTTTTTCTAACAATCTGTTATTATTTAAAAGATTTGGGTAGATTTCGGTGGAATTTTTGCAACGTTAAAGCTTAGGGTCTGGCCTAAAATTTCAGATGTTAATCATTAATTGATGATAGCTAGGTCGTAGTAGAAAATTAAGACATTTTCAAAACAGTAGCAAGAAAAGGTGACGATATCTCAACGCCATCCAACATATTTTACTTTTTTCTAAACGTATCAGGTACTCAGCATCTAAACCCGACAGATAATTGTAGCGTAGCTTAGCCACCAAGTTAGATTGATAAAGTATTTATCGATTTTCAGAAAAGATGGTACTAATTGTTGAGAGAGACATTTTTATTTTCATGGTAAGGAAACAACACGTTAAAAATGATAATAATAAAAAAGTGGAGATAAATATCTGACCAATAACTGTATTTTCAACACCGAGGACTGATCAATGCGTTGAGCTGAATGTATAATAAGATGTTTGTTGCTTGCGGCATCAATTAGAGATGTTAATGGTAGTCATTCAACAAATATCGTAATCAATTACCAACAATTGGTGTTAAGAATAATTATATCACTTAAAAAAATTCTGAAAACAATTAAGGAATCTCAAGTATATAACTTACAATTGAATAAAAATGCAAAATCACAAATATTGTAGTTACTTTTTTTATTTACACTTGGCATAGACCTCGTGCATGTGTATTAAGTATCTCATATGATTAATAAGTTGCCATAAAAGGCGGGGATGGATCAAGAAGCTCCTCGAGCAGCAAAACCGTACTCGAAGGGCAGCAGTTTATATCCCGGCGACGGCACTCGGGGTGGTGACAATTGGGGCGACGGTATATTGTTCGTAGGGGCGGCAATTTTACAGTTTTTGCCCCGGTCCGGAAAATTTCTAGACCTGCCACGATAAAAGAAAAGAAATGTTTTTGTTTCGATATTACTTTGTCGTGTCTAATTACCATTTTATTGTAAGTGCTCTGAATTCGAAGTGCTCTGATTTCTGATCTTTCTATAATAAATATGACAGTAACTGAACAAGTGCACTAGTGGCTCAAGCGTTAACGTAATGCGGTATCGAAGAGGTGTGAGGAAGTGTCCGCTACCTAATGTGAAATTTCCAAGTTAATTTTTGTGCCAAGCTACTGCCGTGTAACCTACAATGCACCAGATATGAGTTAAGTTCTTTCAAGCATTGAATCCTATCTCCATGAGACATCTCATACTCGACCCGTTTTTAAAGTTAAGAGAGGTTGTGTTAAGGCTGTATGAACTATATAACTACATCCTCCTGTGACAAGTAATAATGTCTCCATCAAAAGAATATCTCTGCATAACAATCACAGATAAAATTAACGGTGGTAAATGTAAAGCAAAAAAATTAATATCAAGTGTAAGTAGCTTATTAAGATATGGTCTAACGTAATCATTTTACACTACCGTAGTTACAGTATTAACTAACAGCTTTTGGTACTTGAAACATTTCTGTGTATGTGATAATTGTGATCAAACTTTCATACGCTATTTAACGGAAATATTAATAACTGTTATCGTTATTTTGATACAGGATATGTGTCAGAAGTGATGTTTGTAGTTACAGTTTCAGTTTTCGTACTCATGTATAACGTGATCAATACACTGAGTAAAGTCACCACTATGAATTCCTCTGTTTCCGAATTCCTAACAGAATCATTAGAGGAAAGAAAAAACATTGTTGAGGTAGAGAAGGTGAAGAGTACACAATTTAAAACAAATTCATTTTTACTAAGGAAGCTCTAAATACAAAATATTGCTGGATAAATGATGTTTTAACATTCCACTTGCCATTCCAGACAACACAATTTCGATTCCCATACACCCTGTCAGATGTCAGTTTTCTTCCAATAGACATATCTTGTCACCAATTTCAAATAAATAAGTTAAATTGCATCATAGGTGCTAAGAAAGCTGCCTATAAAGAATCACTAAATAAAAGCACCGAGAAAACCGTAGATAATGTATTCAAACTGAAGTGTTATAATTTGGCAGCAAAATCAAAATTTTAGTATTAAAGCGATTATTATTATAGGTCACATTTTGTGTATAAATTGATAATGTATGCTTTTTATCTTCCATGTACCACGACAACGAAAAGAATAAAAAGCGTTTCATCTTATTGTTTACAACCGATATTTCGTATACTCTGTTACAAACAAATATCGCTGCGCGTTGTAAAATGAGACAGAATGAATCGTTATAAAGGTTATTAAACTTATTCAACCACTCATCCTGAAAGCCTATGGGATCTTAGTCGTTCTTCAGTTGCCTGCCGACAGATTGTCTTCGTCGGTATTACCGCGTGTATTTTTAGACAAGATGTCCGTCGTTCAGTTGTCTAAACGGATTTTCCAGCGTTGAAGTGACGCTTGTTCACTTAATCTTGCCTGTAACACCCTAGGGAGTAAATATTCCTCTCTTGAAACGGAACCGTTTCTTTCACTGCGCGTAGAAAAACATGCAGGACAGGTATTTAACGAAAACATGGAGATAACACTTCAAATGCAAATATGGTTCACAAGTTACTAACTTTAAAATAACTGCAGGTATAATTTTTTTAATACTATCTTCTCTTTCGTCATCCTGCTAGTTGCCAACGTATGAAATATATGTCGAGATAAGTATTCTTGTTACAAAGGATAATAACAACGAAATAAGAATAATTACTTGTATTACTGCTAAAAAAAAGGATTTACGGCTGTATTCTAGGAAGCACGTTATTTATGACTCTAGAAATTTTTACTCCAGGAAGAATACCTTCCCAGAAATCTTTATATTGAAAGTATTAACTGTCACCATCCGTAATTTTATTTATTGCACGCTTCTTAGAATTCGAGCTTCGGTTGCAACAACCGCTAAGTGTTCTTATTAGCTTAGAAATTAGAAGAAAGGGCATAGTAAATGAAATACCTCAGACATGAATAACGCAAGGAACGTCAACGGAAATGCATTCGAAATAGCTTTGCGCGACACATAACTTTATTTTCACAAACGTGGCGTGAAAATAATTACGGATATGTTCCAGTACTGTTAGAGGTAGGTATTGGCTTAATGGGGACCCTGGTTGAGCTAATTATCCAAGTAATCTCAGTGGTAAAACTGCAGTCACTGAAATTTGAGTTTCTAAGCAGCATCCACAAGTGTAAATTGTTATAACTTAATTAACTTTGGACAACCGTGGCTCCCTCACATCAAGCTCGGTAAATGTTCACCGCTAGACATTAAATGATAGTTTGGTTGCATAAGCGACAGGTTTTGAATTTGCTACAAAATCTGTCTACACGTACCCTGCCTTTAAAGTGTAACCCTTCAGAGGAAGGGGATCTTGTAGCTTGGGAGGCAATCGAAACACGAAGCTTCAATATACGCGTATGCTGCGCTGTGGGCACTATAAGGACTGAACTACTAGATTTCTGCCAGCCTCAGTGAAAAGAAGCAAAACTAAACCGAAAGTTTAAACGTCTACAACTCCTCAGGAGCTATACAAAGTCGTAAGTGTAACAATATTAATGATTTCTCCTCATGAGTATTTTTTTCCGGTTTATTTGTCAAGCGAATACGAGTACATAGACCCCAACGTTTAAACTATAAGGTTCATTCATCTCTTTCCTTTAGCTTCCATAAATGAATTTAACAAAGATTTTAAGCTTGATAATTAATACAGCGAACAGACTGTCGCATTTTGCTGTATTTCCTCACCGTTACATATTCCACGATCACCAGAAGTACTTCTCAAATAGGATAGGACGACATACTTCTTTAACGGATTTTACATAGATATATATTAAATAAATTTTAAATGTACGGAAGGTTAGAACAGATGAATATTGAAATAACTCTAAATAACAGTTCTTAATAGCACATATTTTACGTATTGACAGTTAAGATTTATCGCTTCTGTACACCCTTAATACCAATCAAACTAAGCAGTTTAGATAAGACATGTTATAATTTGCCAGTTTGTGTGGCTGTGTGTACCGACCATCCTCATTAGTGTTGTTCGGCAGTTATAGCTATCTACTGCTGCCTGAGCCGCTAATACAAGAAAAAAAGAGGTGTTGGATTCCCATTCCCATCTTTTTCTCTATTGACCTCTGTACTCCCAGCAATTTGTTGTAGGAAATTTCTTTCAGTTTAATAATTAATCCAAACAATCCCATAGCCTTTAAAACACTACATCAGGCAAAAAGCTTCAGAAATTGCGTAACGTCTTAACTTGTAGTGCGGAATACATTAATGCGACAGCCAATTATGAAATTATTAAATGACAGGATTACGTGAATAGTAAAGATTGTGGCTATTTTGACTTTATCAACACATACCTGAAAAATATAATTAAAATATGTTATAAGAACTTTCATCAGTCTTTTTATAAAGTATGTGCAGATAAAAATAATGTTTATGGTGAACTACCCAACAGTGTTTGTTAATGAATTAAAAGCTACAGCAATAAGCCCAAATTTTGCATAAGTGAATTTCCATTAAGAAACTTAGAACTCGAGCACCAAATTAAAGTCCTCTATAACGAATAATACAAAGGAAAAATTATATGCTGTTATTGTAAATTACAAGAAAAATATGATTATACAGGAATGATCAAATAATTGTAGGCACAAGGGTGTACAAAGATTCTCTTTTTTAGGTAAGGGTGTCAGGATTGTAATAAATTACCAAGAGAAAACATTGAAATAATTTAAAGTTAAAATTTGTAAACGGTAAATGTAGGTAGATCCAGAAAAGTGGGAAGACGGGTGTTTAGGGAAATTGCCACCGGAGTATCCTCTGCATTGCAATTTAATTAATTTAATCTTAAATAGTTATTCCGATTTTAGATCGAATAATATTAAAATGTTATATATTATTTCACACTGCACCTTCAGTTAATAAAACTAACGGAATATGCAGTTCTAAAAGTCAAATATATTCTCTTGGTTGCAAAGGGGGAAACCGCGTCGATATGTCGAAACCTGTTTGATCATCTCTTTGCAATAGCTTCCATCAGAGACGGTGGTTACTACACGTTGTTAAGAAAAAAGAAAAGCAATTTAACTATCATATTCTGTACTGCGTTCACATAGACATAGATTACAAAGTAATGATGCAGATGTAGACAGCTCGTATTAGTACTATTAAGGTCGGTGTGTATCTTTGGTGTTCGATGTGCTAATATAATCTCAATTTTTAAATGGTTTTCTCCAGTTTGATGCTAAAATTGCTTTTACTTCTTGTAGCTCTTGTAAATCCCCACTTGAAGACCATGGAACTTAAAGTTCAGACTTATTTGTTTAGTAGCTGCGATGAAGTGTTACGTTTTCATTAATACTTTCGTTGGTGCGTTACCTTTGAGCCCTGTCCTAATATTTCGATGTTCTTAACAGAAGCAGGGGAGATGAACAAGTGTCTTGTGTGGCAACATTCGTCTGTTTTCATTTCAGCTCCTTCGAGATGAGCTGCTAGTTTTTGCAGCTCTATCTATCAAGATGATATTTTTGTTGCAAAAGATAATGCAAGTGTGCTTTGGAGATGAATTGAAAAGCTAAGGATTTTTTAAACCTTTAATGGTCAGCGTTTGTCTGCTTTGCAGAGCTCTACGCTGTTCATAGTGGGAAAAACGTGGCCTAGATTGATAACAAGAACAGAATCATCATAAATTAGTATCATAGACTACAGCGGACCGTGAAGGATTTTATATCATATCGCAATACCTTTTTTGCATTCAAACAATGAAGATTAATTTCCCTATCACAAGTAATATACTGCTTACGGTCAATATTTATTTATTCTTAAAAAATATTTGTCGTTCTTTTATTTAGAAGAGTAAGAAGCACAGTAGATAGGTTCTAAATTATCACCTTCTTTACAGATTCAACTATTGCCTAGTACAGTTTCCTAGATTTTCCTATTAATGATTTACTATTGGCACATCTTTATTATGAAGTTCACTTGTCATGTAACTCAGTTAATGTGAAACCCTTTATAAATGTTTGATTATTGTAGGCCATTTTCTTCTATAGTTGCTTGATAAATTAGTATTTGTTGTTTAATAATACGCCATTAAAACTGTTGGATATTGTTTTTAATTTCCCCGACGCGTTTCCCTTCTCGCCCAGGTATCTTCAGCGTACAGTTTTGCTGTAATATGTGATTTGTTATTGACTTTTGAATACAATAATTTTTAGATTTACCAAAATTATTCATATATAGGCAGCATAATATTACTTATATTCATATATCAGTTTGATTACTAATATTTTTATATCCGTTTTGGATTATCATGCAAGACGTTTTGTTTACATAAGTATACTAGGATATGCTTTATATTGTAACTTACATTTGCATTTTGAGGTGTGGTCGTTGCTCGCCTGCGACCTCAACAAACATGTTATTTTTTATACTATTGCAATTGGTATAGTTTTCTCTCGTGACTTGACTAGCAATCAATTTTGAGGCATAGTTTTCAATGCACGCCATTGTCAAACTTTATGTGTGCGCTTTTGCTGTTCTGCTGTTTTCTTGACGGTGCTCTATCAGTAGTGTAGTGAGCGGCGAATTTGAATTTCGTAATTGAATTTGTGTGTGTGTGTGTTTGCTTTGTTTTAGCTAAATGTGCATGTGTGGTGGATTATATTACCGTTGTGGTGGTGTTTTGTGTGTTTAATGTTGTTTTACGTCAGTTTCGATTTTTATTTGCTTGAACAAGGTTTGGTTGGTTAAGTTTACATGGTCATTAAGTACATGTTTTCCTGCTTTTTGAATTTGATAATTTTCTTGCAGAGTTAAAATATTGTGTTTTGTGTTTTTTGTTGTTAGGATTTTCATGTCTACATTTAAATTTGTGGGGAAATGATTATTGTCTAAGATGTGTTCGGTGAAACTTGAATGATTGATATACTTTAAGGCTCGCATGTGTTCCTTATTATGTAATATTATGCTGCCTATATAAGAATAATTTTGGGAAATCTAAAAATCATTGTATTCAAAATTGAATAACAAAATCACATATTATAGCAAAACTGTACGCTGAAGATACCTCGGCGAGAGGCGAAACGCGTCCGAAAAATAAAAACAATATCCAACAGTTGTAATGGCGCATTATTAAACAACAAATAGTACTTTATAAATGATTTGTTAATTTTAAAAAAAATATTTTTACCAACATGAATAGTTCATTCAAATCACAGTATTTATCATGATTCCACAAATCAAAATAACACAAGCGAAACTGCTTAAGCGTGAGATCGGATTAGATTCCTAAAGAAATAATAGGAAAATAACGTATTTTGGCTGGTCTTCCTTCCGGACGATCATAGATTTTTTTTTTTTCTCAAGCGAATTCAGATGTTTGATTAACGTATTCAGCGATATGATAACTCATTGGCGAAGGCATTTGCTTTCAAGATTCAGGATCCAAAGTTAAAATACTGGTGCATCCAGGAGTTTTTGTAATCATCTGATTTATGCCAAGATACTCCGTGATTCAGCCTCGACGGAGGCGAAATGCAGACTCCGCCACCATACCGCAAGACTAAATGAATCTACTTTATTAAAATATCCAGTGACCTCGACGAATACTGGTTATACGTCACACTATTACAATTTTTCCTTATCTCATTGGTGAAATGAATAAAATCTAACGTAATTAAAATGATGTTGGAGAGCTAATTAATGCAGGTTATCAACATAAAAGTATATTAATAGTATTATTTATTTTTGTCGCCATCAGATCTTCTACTTAACTTCAATGTAATTGTCTATTTCAGATTTTTCCCAGTATAGTGATCTCTAAAATAAACGCTAGAACAAAAAGAAAATTGCAGAATCTTCAGTTCATCGAATAGCCTATATTCATTAACAGTTTTACTTTCAATAAGTGAGGGTTTCTTCTACGTTCAATTTCTGTAAAGCACTGGGATTGACATTAAGAGTCTTAGCTTGGATTGGTACTTAAGCTCTTATAAGCCGGAACTAGCCTATTTTGGCAGCTATATCAGTAATCAAGTCAAGGATATTGTGAGTGATATTAAAGAATTTAATTACCCGTTCTTAATGGTCTGCACATATCAGCAAAACCAATCGAGGAAAAGCAACAGTGGAGATAACTGGTTTACTTACTTAAGTTTTCTCTGCTGTGTTTACCGTCGTGCTCTGGCGCAGGAGTGTACAGGAGGCGCTATACAAGGTGCTGGTGTCGCGTGCCAGCGACACAAAGGCCTCACAGCCGAGACGCCACCATGGTCTCGAGTCTCATTACAGCGGGCGTGGTCCTCCAGAACACCTGTTACTGGAGAGAGCATTTAGCAGAGACTCCAAGGATGACCACCACCACGATGATTTGATTAGTAATCTTCCAACACGTTTACAGATGACCAGTTTCCGGCTTCAAGTTAGATGACAGTCTGTTTAGTAACAGCTTAACAGAAGTTTCGGTAAGTAGGGAGATACGCCATTAAAATCTGTGAGGACTTTCTCCGTTTCGCTTCTAATATTAAAAAAATTAAATGTTACTTTCATCAGACATGTTATATTTACACATGATCTGGCAGATTACAGTGTACAGGGGTCGACAAACTCAAAATTGTTCTGAATGATGATCAAAACAGTCGGTGTAGTACCTGCTTTTCTTTTTTTCTTTTTTTTTTTTTCTTTAGAAAACGGCTTTTTTTATTTAATTTTCTGTTCCTTATTAATTTACTAAAAATCGATAATACTGCGATTAGCTTCCAGGTTGTTATCTCATATTGTATTAAGTCGTTTGTGAAATATTTGCTGGCAATTTAAAGATGAAATAAATTTACGTAAACGAATGAGGCGCTTGACGTGGCATAAATTTGTTAATTCATTCTTCTCTAAAATAAAATAATTTCATGGACAGTCCGAAAGTTAATTCAGCGTACCTAGTTCATTAACATCTTTTAGATGAGTATAATTATCACCCAACAAAGCTTGCTTATGTTTTTCTGTTTTCTGTTTACTGTTTCGGAGTTAACTGCGGAAATTGGTTCACTCCGTATGTTATTAGTTGTAATATATAAATGCAACTCATATTTATCTACCATCGTAAAAAACTGCGGATTTAATTGCAACTATACGTGGCTGAGCATTTTTTTTTTTTTTTCCATTTAGAAATTGCGCGGAACTTACTAATCGAATGAAATATAATATACAAAACAATAAATAGTAGATTCTATGACATCGATCATTGTTACTAGTCAAAGGTTTTATGGTATTTTACCGAGATTTGTCCTTAAAAATTATAATTACGTGAACTTATTGTATAATTTAGTCCTCTAGCAGTTATTAAAATTTCCAAATACTTTATCAAACGTTTCTTTAGTCATTGAAGTAAATTTCTGTAGTAAATACCTCTAAATATGTCTTAAAATCAGGAAATGTAACAGCAAAATTTACTGATATGTTTCATAAATCATGTAGTTGTCATTTTGGCAAATAGATTCAAAGGTTCTTAGGAGATGCGAGCAAACAACAGTTTCAAACTCTATTGGTTTTTCCGTCAAAGGAAGCAACAATTATGAGAAGGAAAACTTAGATTCAGGCACGTTTGCGGAGACAAGTAGTTCTCGTAACAGCATGAAGTGATGATGGAGAGGTGGTTTGCTGTTGAGGTGTACTAGCAGCTCCCAGCAACTTCGCTCTGTTATAATGTTATTGTATACAATACACTCTTAAACCAAACAGGATCAAGAGCTACAATATCCTCGGCCTCTCTGGTTCAATAAAGCAAGAACTTTTTGCATGAAACATCTCCATGACAAAATGTATCTTCATTCCACGGAATGATGTGTTACCACTCGTATGCTAAAATATTGCCAAACATTTCGATTGCAAGAAGTAACTAACCTTTAAATGGAAACTTAATGTGTGGAATCTTTTAATTCATCAGCATTTCGAAGACACATAAAAATGAAACATAACATATTCTACCAGTGAAGCCATGGGATTTGCAGTAATCAAAACCCAATCGAAACCGGACCAGCAGTGTTTTCTTAAAATGCGTTCACAGAAAAATAATCTTATCAGCTTTACGACAACACTTAAAAATGAAACATACAGTATTTTACCCACCGGATCACAGCCTATACATTAATCTAAACCTCGTCAAAATCCTACAGTTGGTTCCTGCATGAATTGCATTCAACGAAAAATTATTCCAAATTTCCCATTTTATGACCGCAGATCTAAATGAAACAAATCTTACTTTACCTATAGGAGCAGTAATCAAAATGTAATCACACTCCGATCAACAATTTTTTCGTAAATCGCTTTCACAGAGAAATTATCTTATCAGTTTTAGGAAAACACATAAATTACAACATACTTACAGTATTTTACCTGCGGAAACACGGGCTGTAGATTACTCAAAACCTCATCATAACTCGACCAGCATTTTCTACGTAAATAGTGTTTAACGAGAAAATGATATTAGTATAGCAAATTTTTCAGTTGCCGAAATTGCATCAAAATGAAAAATACACTTACGTTAACAAGGGCTGTACAATAATCTAAACCCCTTGAATATCCCACCAGTATATTTTTGTGAACAGTGTTCTACTGAAAATAATAATATTTAGGCAAATATCTCAATTTTCCGACATGACATCAAAATAAAACATACCGTAAACCATGGATTTTAAATTAAACGAAACCACGCCAAAATACGACCAGCAGTTTTTGTGTGAATCCCGTTCATCCAGATGCAGACAGACAGACACAGATTTAAAATATATATATATATTTTGCTGTCGTCAGTCGTTAGACTGGATTGATGCAATCCTCCATCCCTTTCTATCCTGTGCTAACCTTTTCATTTCTACATACCCCTTACAACCCACGTCCTCATATATCTGCTTCATATATTCTAATCTCTGTCTACCTCTACAGTTCTTACCTTCGACTGTTCCCTCCACTAACAAATTAACCAATCCAACATGTCTCAAAATATGACCTAAAAGCCTGTCTGTTCTTCCTGTAAGCTTCTTCCATAAACTTCTTTTCTCACCCATCATTTCCAAAACTCGTTCATTTCTTACTTTGTCTGTCCACCTAATTTTTAGCATTCTTCTGTAACACCACATTTCAAATGCTTCAAGTTTCTTTCTTTCCGGTATTCCTAAAGTCCATGTTTCGCTACCGTAAAGTGCTGTGCTCCACACATAGAGTTTTAAAAAGTTCTTTCTAATTCCTAGATCAATATTTGAAACAAAAAGGTTTCTCTTTTTCATGAAGGCTCTTTTTTCTAGTGCTATTCTGCTTTTAACATCATTCCTGCTTCGGCCATCGGTTGTAATTTTGCTTCCCAAGTAACAGAACTCACTCACTTCTCCTATAGCATCCGATCCTATTTTTATATTTAACCTGCTACTATTGGTATCATTTCTGCTACATTTCATCACTTTTGTCTTACTTTGATTTATATTCAGTCCAAAATCTTCCTTCAGTATTTTGTTCATGCCATTCAATAACTTCTCAATATCCTCAGCCCTCTCTGCTAACAAGACAATGTCAGCAAATCGTAGCATACTGATTTTTTCTCCCTGAAAACTTATGCCGCATGGAAATTTTTCTTTGACTTTATTCATTGCTTCTTCTACATACAAGTTGAATATTAACGGGGATAGACTACAACCTTGTCTCACACCCTTTTTAACTGATGCATGTCTCTCGTGATTCTCTACTTTTATTACAGCCACTTGATTCTTATATAGTTTATAGAGTATTCTTCTATCTCGATACTTTAGACCTGACTTCTTTAAAATTTTGAACGTCTTGTCCCACCTAACATTATCAAAAGCTTTTTCTAAATCAACAAATTCCATAAAAGTATCTTTGTTTTTCTTGATCCGCCCTTCAAGTATTAAAGACAGAATTGCTTCCCTTGTACCGCGATTTTTCCTAAACCCAAACTGATCTTCACCTACTATCTCTTCTACTACCCTTTCCATCCTTCTGTATATTATTCTGGTAAGTAATTTTATATATATATTAAATTTTGATTCATTCTCTTTAGCTTAAACTATCTCGGCGTGTCAATGCAGAAGTGGTCCATGGCATAATTGTGTTATCGAAATTCTCTACATATATAAATCCGAAGTGCAGGCTATATCTGTGTGTTTGAAATGGCATCACGCATAAACTACCAAACCGATTTTGATGAGGTTATCAAAGTTTGAAAACTAATGGTCTAGTTTAAAGCTGCGGTATTTCATATACACCGGAGCAAAAGGTGATAATCTGTACTTAACGTAAACAACTGCGCACCAAATCTTATATACATATATAAAAATAGACGTGTGTGCCCCCATACTTCACTCTGCAGCACAATTCCTAGCACAGGTGACTGGTGTTTCTGTGTGGTAGTAGCCTCGAGTCTCCTATTGTGCACTATGGTGGTTGCATGTCGGTAGCTGTGGGGTTGTGGGAGCTATGGTGTTAGAAAGTGATCGACCTAGGGCATTTTCATTATTTCGACCATAGTATTCTAAAAATATCTTCTATCTGCAGCAGTTTCTGTGTGGTAGTAGCCTCCAGTCCCCATTGTGCACTATGTATCTAGAATCTTCTAGAATGTACTGGAATATTCTTGAATTTACTAAAACGTTCTACAATGTTCTTGAATGAACCAGAATGTTCTAGAGTATGACACATTTTTCAGCCTTTTCAACTATAAAAAAATATAAATAATTTATATGCAACGTATATCGAGTTTGAATCAATTTTGACTGGACTTTCACAGGCGGGTTTCTAATTTGGTTGCGAGTGACATAAGTTACTTTATTATCCTGGAAATATTTAAAGTTCAGTACAAAAACATAAAAGCCTTCAAAATTCTTGAAAAACACGAACGAAGGCTTGGACACCAGCTAGTATTGTTAATACAATCGCTCCCAGTTACCCTAAAATCGTTACAACATAACATATTGCTTCTTTAAGCAATTCGACGGAAATTTAGCTGTTTGAAGGTTTCGTTTTTTTACTTAAAATATGCTGCAGTGATCTCATGACATTAGTATTTCTAAGCCTATGATGACTAAAACTTTTGCCTCAAACCATTGGCGTAAAATAACGATGGATTGTGGGAACGAAGGAACGTTAATTTTTTTTTTAAATGCCACATTAAATACCACATATAGTATCCCAATTTATGTTTTTATTCCTTACCAATACTTGATTTCTTCTTTTTTGTGTTGGTTACAATTTTTTTTTTAAACTGCTTAACGTCTCTTAACAGCGAGGTCTTTAGAGACGGGAAAGGATGTGGCGCAAGGAATGGGAAGGAATTCGGCCATTTCATTTTGAAGGAAGCATCCCGGCATTTGCCTGGAGTGATTTGGGAAACCCAAATCTGGATGCTCGGACGGGGATTCGAACCGCCGTCCTACCGAATGCGAGCCAGAACGCTAACCGTTACACCACCATTCTCGGTTGGTTGGAATAAGAAAATGTTTCAACATACCGTCTGAAAACAGATCTGACCTAAATTTGTAACAATACCTAGAAGCCAGTAATTCTGCTGGGTAAAGAAGACCTACAATTTAACGTGGAAACATAAGTCGGAAGCTTTCTGGTGTACTTCACATTATACAGTAATCTGTGCCAGAGGTGAATGTCAGGTCTATGAAAATCACCGCCGAGACATGGATTCGATCCGCGTATATTTCGAGGTCCAGTCAGACGCCTTAACCACTGATCTGAACGAAATTATGAAACTGAAGAATTTACAGTAGTATTCGAGGATTATTAATTTTTGAAAAAAATATTCATGATTTCAATCATTTAGGTGAAATTTCCACAGTCTGAAAGTTTTTGATTTGACTTAAAATATGTGCTGGTAATTTCTTACATTAATATTTGTCCACGTGTTTCAGTAGATAAATTTTCCCTCAAATATTTCGTTAAAAAAGCAGACAGAATGTTGGATCGAAATAACTAAAAAGTGATTTTCTAGCATTAAATGTTACAAAGACGAGGTAATTTTCTGAATTATATTATGTCAAAATATACGAAAACTTTAAATAAACCGTTTAAGAGAGTTAAGGAAGCAGAGAAAGCAAAAAGTATCTAGATAAAGAAAAAAAATCGTACATCAATTTTCACTTTTTTCCCTGTTTTAAGTCAATAATTTCTACTCTGAAATGAAATAAAATATCTATCGCACACGCATTCGTCCACGTACTTACGATTGGGCGGGTGGGTGCAGCTGCAGGCAAGTACTAGTATTAAAATAAATTTACATCAAATAGTGACAGCTACAGGTAAATAAAATCTTATCACGTTGCTTCTAACAAATATATTATTATTATTGTTACTCCGCGATTCAGTAAAAGTGGGTGCCGGAGGGTACATTACATCAATTTTCCACGACAGAATGATCCAATTCCAGAATATCAACTTTTTCCCTCGTTTTCAGTGGTAGAAAGGCTTAGATGAGGTAATGTTCCATCTTATTGGTACTGTACAAAGAACCTTCCAACATTATGAGTAACTGTTACGTCGTTGTAAGCTTTACATATGAGAATTTCGAGATAGGGAACCATTAACGTAGCAACAACTGCAACTTGCATTTCAAGATCTCACTGAAATTAAGACGAGGCATTAGTGCGGTGGTTAAACAGTACAAGCACTCGATTTGTGAGCTCTCTTTTTAATTATTTATTTATTATTGTTAGTGGCGTCGAAGTCATTAGAAGCTGGAAGGAACCTGTGGCTAGGAACGGGAAGGAATTTGTTAATGGTCTTTTGAAGGAACCATTCCTGCATTTGCCCTGAGTGATTTGGATAAACTGTGGAAAATCCAAATCTGGATGTCCGGACGGGTATTTGAGCCCGCGTTCCCCCAAATGCAAGACCAGACCGTAACCGCTAGGTCTCGATTTGTGTCTGAGTCATATTACATTTCATTAGTGTAAAACCAAAATATCGTATGGCAGCAATTTCAATACGCTGAGTGTAAAACCGTGACAACCAAGGTATTACCAGGTTTATCTTCATTAAACGTTAATGATTGAATTTGATTCGGTTCAACTAATAATAATAGATTAAAAATAGGACCTACGATACATCATTGTTCTGTGAACATCGTAAATAAAAGATAATTGAAAGATGTTACTCAAGTTCATCACAATAATTTTATGATAGTAATTATTGTATAGAGTTTTAATTTTTATCCATATTAGTTTACTGTCAAAAAATGGAACATTAAACACGACTAAATTGAAATTAAGCTCTGTGAATATTCGATGTATAACTATGACATTGTTTCTAAAGTGTATCCTTCACCGCAGAAGTTTTACAGGACTTGGGTTTGTACGCCACAGCTGCTCCTTGTTTTAGAGTCAGGGTGGAATGCTGTAATTGCAATTTGCTTTGTCGCCCTGTCTGGATACACAGCAGCAGGCGTGGGCGGTGAGCAACCAACAGGTGGAGGCCTCCCTGGGGACAACTCGGGCAGTTCCCAAACGCTCACCAGCCCTCATGATTGATTCGACACTTTCTTGCTTTCAACTCAGGAGTCCGCAGGATACGGTGTGTTCTAGGGGAGGGCTGGGTTTCGCAAACTGGGTGTTCGCTAGGAAGGTGTGTTCTAGGGGAGGGCTAGCTTTCACAAACTGTGTGTTCGCTAGGAAGGTGTGTTCTAGGGGAAGGCGAGGTTTCGCAAACTGGGTGTTCGCTAGGCAGGTGTGTTCTAGGGGAGGGCTAGGTTTCGCAAAACTGTGTGTTCGCTAGGAAGGTGTGTTCTAGGGGAGGGCTGGGTTTCGCAAACTGGGTGTTCGCTAGGAAGGTGTGTTCTAGGGGAGGGCTAGCTTTCACAAACTGTGTGTTCGCTAGGAAGGTGTGTTATAGGGGAGGGCTAGGTTTCGCAAACTGGGTGTTCGCTAGGCAGGTGTGTTCTAGGGGAGGGCTGGGTTTCGCAAACTGGGTGTTCGCTTGGAAGGTGTGTTCTAGGGGAGGGCTAGGTTTCGCAAACTGGGTGTTCGCTAGGCAGGTGTGTTCTAGGGGAAGGCTAGGTGCAAACTGGGTGCTCGCTAGCAAGGTGTGTTCTAGGGGGGGGCTAGGTTTCGCAAACTGGGTGTTCGCTACAAAGGTGTTTTCTAGGGGAGGACTAGGTTTCGCAAACTGGGTGTTCACTGGGAAGGTCCACTTGCTGGTTCTTAATTGAAGCGGATAGGAATAATTCCAAGCGTCTGATCACTTATTAGTGTTTTTCATTGTCAGTTTGACTGACTTGCCTATCTTCAAGGGGTGAAAGAACTTGAATTTAGTTGTTGCTTGAAATTACATTTACGCATAGTTAAGATTCTCTCTAGACGTTTCGAAACGTGAATCTCTAGGTAAAGCTTCTTGTTTTCATTACTAACCGCCGATCGAGCACATGGTTACCCGTCTTAACATTTTATGGGTCTTTTCTTTCGGCAAAACCTAAAAGCTTTGACAGCCATGTTAACTGTTTCAGAGATCCGTAATTAAGTATTGGCGAAATTTCTTTACTATCTGTTAACGTTCCTCAAATATGTTGGTAATTTATAAATTGTGTTTGTAACATCTGATTAACATTGACAATGATGGACTTTTTTTGTGTAAAGTAATATTGCTTCAGAGATTTGAAATATTGTTATACCTATGCTGTTTATTAATGAACACTGATTATGGGATTAATACTATCCTGCATTTGAAAATTTTATTCTAGTAAATTTTCGGTAAAAAATTGTTATTTTCTGCTACTGGATTTAATCATATGCTTTCGAGAAACTTTCGGAGTTATCACTTTCCAACGAATTCCCGGAAAGTTTCTTTTAATTTAAAGTTTTCTTGAAATGAGGGCGGAGATTTGCTATGGAAGTTTTAGATTTATTATATTGAAAAGTTCTTTTACGATATTGACGTTTTATTTAATACTTTATGGCTTCTGCTGCTGAAGTGAAGGAAGCATTTTTTTTCACTGAGATTTGTTGCAGTAAAGAAAATATTTGTTTCACAAGCACCGAGTGAGGCAGATCAGAGGGAACGCACTGGCCTCTTACTGGTGAGGGTAGAGGCTCGATACCTCTTGCGGCCATTAATATTTCTGGTTTCCGTCGTTCCCAGAAATCACTCCAGCCGAATTCCGCGGTTATTCCTTCATAAGGCCATGGCAGAATTCCTTCCCGGTCTAAAACTCGTGCCACCAAGAACAGTTTAATATTTCCGAAAACATGTAGTAAGATGTTGTTCGGTAACACCGCACTAGGGCGGTTATGAAGGAAGTGAACTAATTTTGATACAAGAGCTCCTCTGTAACAGCTGCTTAGTTCTTGACAGCCAGGACATCGATAATTAACCAAATGGCGCTCCACACCCTCACATCAGTTGCAATTGAAGGCTTCCGCTGTCGGAATGCTCCCTGGTAGCACCGCGTTTACTATTAGATTCCAACATTTCGTCCGACCTGCTTCGGTCTTCTTCCAGAAGCGAAGTTGTGTCTGGTAGAGCGCGTGAAACGCATGGCATCATAGTTCCATCATAGAAGCAGACGGAGCGGGTTGGATGAAACGTCCACATTTAATACCATGATGCGCCGCCAACTGAGGAAACCATCACATCTAATGTTTATTGGGAATAAGACACCAACGTGTAATTTACTTGGCAATGCACTGATGTCTTCTAGACATGTGTCCTTGAATTTAAAACGGGAGTCGACAATAAATGTGACATGTCTGAAACTAGCACTTTAGCGTAGTCTACCTTACTACAAACCTAGCGCAAACTAATTTACCCCGAATCAGGCACATAATAATGATTGTTAAGTAATCTCTTAATACTCACTAATATTTTGCAATCATTTCAACATATTTTTTTCGTTTCCCTAAAATGTGTAATATTAATTCGCAGCGAATTAGTCCGGAACTGAATAATTCACATCAACATATTGTGCGATGAAGAAGTTGTTTGTGTAGTTATAACATTGGCTGTGTGCAATAAAACAAAAAGCGATTAGCGCAATCTTTAGTAGATGGAATAGTCGTTTCAATAACGTAATACAGGAAGCACACTAAAGAACCGAAAACATATTATCAGAATTAAAAGGTACAGAACAGGATAAAAGTTTCGACTTTGGTTGCACTGCTGCAATTAATTTTAGCATGAATTAAAAAATGGACATAGTTTTGATGTATGGGAATTTTAAAAGTTAACAATTGATCATCACTTTCCACTGTCTGGCAAGTGGTTGAACTATGTCATTTGGTCCGGCACTAATGCTTTCATAATCTCTAGATGGACTTCTTCTCCGTAACAAATTTTGATTACACCAATATTCAGTGCATTCATTTGACCAGAGTTCTCATATGTTTCTGTAATTATATTGTGAAACTTTAATCTTGTAATGTTGTAAGGTTTCAATAAACTTATATTTAAAAAATTTACGTTTCACTTCTTTGTGAAAGTAGGAAACAAATCAATTACTTTTTATTAAGTGGTTTTTGTTGGCTTTTGAAAGTGTTCCCGTTCGTTTTTGAAACAATTTTGTTTATACATTTTACCAAAATTTTTAATGCGATTAATGAAATCTTCACATGTCAGGTAACGGATGATATATCGGTAAAAATTTTGGAATAAATTTTCTCTACTCATTTTTCGCTCTGATGCAAGGGTTGACGGTACCACTGATAGAACACTACCACCCATAAACGATACGCTATTTTTTTACTGTGAAATTGGTTCATTCAATGTGTTGCACAATGTTTCATTATGACCTATAAACGGTAAATAGTAATGCACCATACGAAATATTCCATTAAACATTGAGCGCTTTATACTTCTAAAACATGCGACGACATTGAACGTTCTTTCTTTGCCAACTGTAAAAGCTGTCTGCATCCTTCAACTGAAAAATCCCGTCTCCATTGCCGGATTTTCGATGCATCATGTCCTATGCATTCAGGAGTACGCAGGTTCAAATAAACCTATGGCCATCCAGATTTTAGTTTTTCAGAGTTTCTAGGTGAACACAGGAATGGCTCTTTCAAAAAGCCATGAACGAATTTCTACGCGTCCTTTGTCCGTTAAACTCTTCAGGATCTAGTAACCTCGATGCGAACGAACCGTAAAGCCCGAAGCACAATAGCGCGTAGTTTAAGAGTCAATTTATTTGTACAGAATTTATGTATGATTTTCTCGTGTTTATTTCGTAAGGAATAGTGAAATAAAAGCTTGTGTTCAGAGTTTGTCACTGAAACACAGACATTATATTTTCAGAAGCGCAGATTACATTCTCATTTGTGGATTAGCGACTTGTGAACATAAGCATATTTTTTTTTTTAACCAGCCATAACTAATTGACTCAGACCACCTCCATTGTTCCAGAACATTTTATGACGAATAACCTTTCCCGTCCAGTAAAGTCGAAAGCTAATTGCTGGTACTGAAGTAATTGTCAGTAGTGTTATGTCTCTTTTGAAATGGACAGATATGAAGAAACGTCAGTTGTTCGGTGTGTGTCTGTAATGTAATCTACACGGGTGTCTAACTGGATGGTGTCATGATAACACAACTTTCGATAGCTGGCTATGCTGTCTTCATCAGGTGTACAAGGCTTCTGGTTTTTGTAAGCCTACTGCCTGGACTGACCTACCTTGCGTCACGCTCCCAGTTATATGGTTGTAAGCGACCATATGTTAGCTCATCTTAAGTTGAGAAAATGAAATACGTTAACAACATCAAAGGAAAATTCATCGGAATTATTCTTGCCGTTAAATAAGACGAAATTGCTTATACTATTCACCTTGTAGATTCTACCCACTACTTTGAATGCAGAAGAGATATGACTTGCAGCAAGAATAAATCATATATTGGAATATTAAGTTTATTATCAAAAACAAAAAATTGAAAATTTACTTCGGGAAATTGAAGAAAGACGGTGGAAGAGAAGCGTTATACTTCTGCCACCTGTGGAGAATATAAGTGCCTGAGAAATTCGTTCGACATTTACAAGCAGAGTATACATAAAAGTTGATGTTGCTGTAGAGCGGTTGGCGATGGTGAGCTGTGGTGAGGTTAGTGTCTTGTGTCCACTTTGGTGATTGGTTAGGCTGTAAGAAGCGTATGACAAGGGTAATAATCCTAAAAGGAACTGCAGTTGAGAATCCTTTCTGGTTGTCTACTGCGCGCGAAAGAGAATTCAGAAGTAAAGCAATTTCGTAATGCATTAAACAAAAGTGGTAATTATAACACACTTCAATCTTACTCATAAAGTAGTAAGTTATTCGTGTGGCGAGTTCATAATTATTACTTGCGGAGTACAAAGATCAATTCCAGTGCTGATTTAATCATGTTTTACGTACATATTCATTTGAAAATTATCTAAAATATCACACCATTTAAAAGTGAAAATTATACTGCAATTATGTACTGAATCTAGCTCTAACTGGTTTATATCACCAAAAACTATTTCAGACGATACACTAGGGTCTTGTTGTTGTAAGTTCTGACCGGTTTATAGCCTTCCCTAATTTCTGTACACAGTAACGT
This sequence comes from Vandiemenella viatica, assembly GCA_031002005.1. Taxonomy (NCBI): domain Eukaryota; kingdom Metazoa; phylum Arthropoda; class Insecta; order Orthoptera; family Morabidae; genus Vandiemenella; species Vandiemenella viatica. The sequence goes on from JARYHS010013630.1 coordinate 343,916,158, forward strand.
CAATATTTGAGATAAGAAGATTCACGTAAAAAAGTCGATCAAAAAGCGTCAATATACATTTTCGTTCGATCGTTGGCAGCTGCAACAACCACATCCACTAACAAAAAGTTAATGGTGTTTACCAGCACAGAGGATCCGGCAGTAAACGCTACTGGCACTGTCAGCCAGGGTGTCCGCCGGTTTTCGGTCTGCGGGTCAATATTTCAATTACCGTGGCGGCGAGCACGCTCTCTCTAATCTGCTCCAATTTACCGCCCCCAAGTGTTTATCATCCAACGGCCAACCGCATCGCTGCAGCCCTGCTGCGCTGCAGAAAATTACAGGACACTGCAACATACTGTAAGTAAAAGAATCATATAGAGTAATTCATTTTTCAAATAATAACACACTCAGGATTATTTCCGCTACATATATTGACCACATGCTTAAAAATTACTGACCAGAATAATGTATAGAAGAATGGAAAGGGTAGTAGAAGTCATAGTAGGTGAAGATGAGTTTGGGTTTAGGAAAAATCGCGGTAGAAGGGAAGCAGTTCTGGCTTTAAGATTAATACTTGAAGGGCGGATCAGGAAAACAAGATACTTTTATGGCATTTGTTGATTTAGAAAAAGCTTTTGATAATGTTAGATGTTCAAAATTTTAAAGAAGTCAAGCCTAAAGTATCGAGATAGAAGAATACTTTATAAACTATATAAGAATCAAGTGGGTATAATAAAAGTAGAGAATCATGAGAGACAAGCGTCAGTTAAAAAGGATATGAGACAAGGTTGTAGTCTATTCTCGTTAAATTCAACTTGTATGTAGAAGAAGCAATAAAGGAAATAAAAGAAAAAGTTTCATGTTGCATAACTGTTCAGGGAGAAAAAATTAGAATGCTACGATTTTCTGATGACATTGTCTTAGTTAGCAGAAAGGGCTGAGGACTATTGAGAAATTACTGAATGACATGAACGAAATACTGAAGGAAGAATTTGGCCTCAATATAAATCAAAGCAAGACTAAAGTGATGAAATGTAGCAGAAATGATACAAATACTAGCAAATTAAATATAAAAATAGCATCGAATTCGATAGAAAAAGTAGATGAATTCTGTTACTTAGGAAGTAAAATTACAACTGGTGGACGAAGCAGGAATGACGTTAAAAGCAGAACAGCACTAAGGAAAATAAGCCTTCATGAAAAATAAAAACCATTTAGTTTCAGATATTGACCTAGGACTCAGAAAAAAGTTTTTAAATCCCTAGGTGTGGAGCACAGCTCTTCATTGTAACGAAGGTTGGACTGTAGGAATACCAGAAAGAAGGAAAATTGAAGAATTTGAAATGTGTTACTATAGAGGCATGCTGGAAATTTGGTGCACAGATAAAGTAAGAGATGAGCGTGTTTTGGAAATGATGGGTGAGGAAGAGTCTAACAGAAAGAAGAGACAGGATGGAGGTCATATTTTGAGACCTATGGGTTGGTTATTTTCTTAGTGGAGTGAACAATAGAAGATAAGAACTGTAGAGGAAGATAGAGATTAGAATGAATGAAGCAGGCGAATGAGGACGAGGGAGGTAAGGATGAAGCAGAGATGCTGAGGTTAACACAAGATAGGAAGGGACGGAGGATTGCATCAAACCAGTCGTGAGACTGATGACAGAAAAAAAATTGAGGAAGAAACAAAATGAAAGGTAGAAGAAAATAACTGTAGTCTACATTATTGGAAGTGAAATTCCAGCACCTCCACACAACAGTTACATTTGGAATGACATCTCTTACAACAAGAGTATGGATCCTAATAATAGGATACATAAAGATTAACTGTTATGTGGGACAATAAGAAAGAGATATTTAGTGATTGCAGTCCATAATGTATTCAAAAAACCTAATCGTGTACTCTTTCAGTGAGGAAAATATAAGTAATAGATCGATGGGATCAAAAATTCGGAAGTGTACATTTTTTTTTTTTTTTTTTTTTTTTTTTTTAAGTTCATAGTAAGTACTGGGATAGCAAGTCATTGGTTTATCAAGGAGCTATACGTAGGTCCAAATGGTTCCAAGCTCACTAAATAGAATGGAAATGCAGCCTGTAATCTATTTGGTGATCGTATTTTGAAGGGACGTATCTAAAAAAGATAAAATAACAAACAGGCCGTCTTCTTTCTTTCGTTCGAAGCTTACTTTCACTAAAACCCGATTTGAAACTCGACAGGATTTTTTCGTTAACCTTGATCTAGTTAAGAGGACCGCGTGTTATATATTTCGCTGCTGTGTTTCTTCATCTGTTTTACATTTTTCACTTATTTTGAATCTGTTCACTTTTGGAAGGCTTTAGGGAACGGCTTCTTTAAAGAGAGCCAGCAGCGAATGCTACCTTTAATAAATACCCTATTCCTCTTTATTGTACTTACTTGCATTTTATCTGTGAAAAATATTTGTGTTACGGTGACTAGATGAAATACTCCGCTGGAAATTGGAGGCAAAAGCTACAAACTTTGTGGGATCATCTGGTTAAAGTCAGGGACCTCTAGTCTAAATACCATGATGTTTCCAACAGATGTAACTGCTTGTTTACACACGAACGATGAAAAAACTGAATAATACTGTGGTGTTACATGCGATGAGAACAACTAGATCAGCCTGCGAACATTCCATAAGAAATATCTGCGTGCTATGCACACTTGCAATGACACCAAATACGAACCCAGAATACAGGAGCACGTGTAGTGGCCCTACTACATGAGAGGTCTGGCGGGCAACAAAACCAATGAGTCCCGGGAGGTTGGCCGGGAAACACATGTGATGCTCTAAGCTTGTGGAAGACCCAAGAAAATTTCATATGAAATACAAGCTAAACAGAGACACTAAATACAATTTATTGCCACTTACCGACAGCAGGGGTTTTTAGCAGAGATTTGGAAAGGCAGTGACGTATGATATGAGTATGGTGGGAGGAACAGCAACAAATGGGAAGTATGAAAGTGATGAATGTGGAGAAGTAAAAATTGACTAGCAGGTAAGACGAATCCATGGTTGGATATTACGCTAATTTCTGGCTATCGGCTCCCGAGCTTGTTTGCAGAAGAAAACGATAGGATGACTCTGATCGAGAGGAGGGAATGCGGACAGTCAGACCCCAAGAGAGACGTTTGATCTCTTAGTTTTCGACTACAAGCTGTTGGCCAGGGGTTCTTGAATGCCAACGCCTGATGAGCTCCTGTCTGTTGGTTGCATTTCATCACGATTCCCCACCGGAAAACACTTACGGTGCCCGGTGGACGCAGTTCGTCGCCTGCACAGCATCTGTATCAATTGCAGCATAGCAGAGCCGAGATTACGTAATGGCAATTTGCCGTTGTACCATGCCAATGCTGACCACTTCTATTTGAGAACGGTAAAGGAGCCAAAGTTTTCAATCGCCTATTAAATGCCTGCGAGATGTTTAGTGCTCTCCACGAGCCATTCCAATATGAATTGCTGAGATCTTTTGTTGTAAATAATGAGCAATCACATATGCCATTCACTTTAATTTGTTGAAAGAAATAAAGATGTTAGTATTTGCTTGTAAATTTATGGGTGTTTTTCAACTTATAGAATGATGTCCACCTTTCTTATTAACCACAATTTTATATGTAAAAGTATTAAGGTTATTTGATCGACCCGCTGGTTCCCAAGGATCACAGTCATTAATTAGCTTAGCATTAATATTTTCCGTTTTTATTACTATTAATTAATTTTAATTGCGATGGGCTAGCACTCCTGTGGCAATTCTCCATGTCATCTAATTTCCCCTTTGGTAATTTATTCCAATCCCTGACACCCTTGTCAACGAATGAAAATTTTCCCACACTCTTATGTATGAAGTCGAGCATAAGCTTGTTGGCTTGGTCGCCTTTCCCCTTCCATGCATTATTCCTAATTCATTGCCCAATATCTCTGCAAGCCCCATTACCAACATATGCCCTGTACTGTACATTCCAGTGCTCTCTTCAGCCTCCTCCTTTCCTCCAATGAGTACCAAACCAGCTTCTTTATCATATCAGTAACTGACTGGATTCTGCGATAATTTGCACAAACAAATCTAGCTGCTCTTCTTTGCATACGTTCCAACTCCTATATTTGATAACTAGCTGATACCCGCGAATTCGTACGCGTGGATTAAGAATTTCTTTGCCAGAATTGAATATAGAAAGTTGTTGGTAGCGAAGCATTGGTCCCAAACAACGCCGAGTCGGCATAATATGACCGGAAAGCCATCAGCATATCATTCTACCATCGAACCTGTCTCTTGAAGAGAAACAATTTCCAACATATTTAAAAACAATGAAGGTGAGGGGAAATGGGGGGGGGGGTGTTAACTAAGAACAGCTTTATTTCAGATTAGTCTTTTCTTCTTTCTTCAACATGAGCATCCGATTCTTCGGTTCTAACAACTTTAGTTGCTCGTGTTCTACTAGGACCAGTTTAAAGTAATAGGACAGAGAAAATCGACATCTATACTTAATAATACGTTATTTCTCTAAACGAAATTTATTAACAAATTATACACTAACATAATGCGCGAGAAGCATAGCTTGCGGAAGCGACGTAACATTACAGACTAACAAACACATCCGCCTTTCTGGCACCATTCGATAAATTTTCAAAATTTCGTGACTACAACTATTAATAAAAAATTTCCTGTGCCCTCCCTACAGATTTTCTTGTCAAAATTCTGTCAATATCGGTAGAGGCATTTCGTTGTCAAAACGTAACAAAAGACAAGACTTATTTCCGCATTTATAGTAAATTTTACTGCAGATCACACACACACTGACTGCGAATCACCCTTGATGGATCAATATAACGTAAAAAAGTGTTCACCTACAGCATTGCAAGACTACCTACAATTTTCCTCACATTGCACCCCTAACTTTGTGATATCTACAGTTTAACATTCAATCCGAATAACCGACGGTCCAGGAGTGACTCTTACGATCAAAAACAATTTTTAAAAATGTTAGCCTCCACGGTGATTTGAACCGGAGATCACGATCCAAAACATTAGTAAGCAAGCGCTTTAGCCAGTGAGCTACATGACCGCTACACGGAAAAAAAACAGTACAGAGACCTCCACATCCACGCGCCTGTCTATCACCGTTCAGTAATTTTTCGAAATTATAAGACAACATGTATTATTTATACAGATTATTTTTCAACCAGATGTAGACAAGTATTTTTCTCTTTGTTTCAAAGTATAAGTGTGCAAAGTTTCATAGAGATCGGATGAAAGCTGTGGATTTGTATGAAGAACAAACAAACAAACAACATACAAACATTCATCTTTATATATATAGATGCGAGTCCCAAAACTACACCACCATATTCAACCAATGGCCTGACCAACGTTTTGTAACCCAACTCCATAACTTTTCTGGTACATCCTCTGATCACTCTCTCCTGTAAACGAATGATTTTGTAACATTTTCCTCAGCTATGCTGGAACGGTTCGCAGTCACTTCCTGAAACTATTCGTTACCCAACAGTATAGCACAAAAAATATTTTCTAACAGCATGAAGGATTCTCAGGCAGATGGAAAAAACTTTTTTCTCCTTTAAATTTTACCATTAAAATTATTTGGTGTCGAGATTATAGAGTTTCTATTATTTGAAGAAACCAAAATATGATAAAAAATAATCTTGAACGTTTACAAACACTTTTCGGTAAATATTTGTTAAAAGAAAGTTTTAAATTAATAACCTTTGAAATTGATAATATTTTGGTTGTTGGGACATAACAATCGAACATACAACCAGAAAAAATAAAATAATTATCTTGTCTTTCCGGATATATCAACGTTTTTCTTTCGATATCAACAGAACTTGCATCAAAACATACAGAGATCCAACAAAATAATGTAAAAACTTAATACCCCAAAGTGATCTTTTGAACTAAGTTGCATATATACATATTTCTGTCAGCTGACAATGTGGCACTCTAAGAAGCCGTACTGACCTATGCTAGATACATGTCATCATACACTAGTTTGGGCCAGGCAAAGATGACAGTACTTATATCGTCATACAGCTAGTTGGTTCATCTGTTGACGTCCTCTGTCGGATGTATCAGTCCACCTGAGTGTTGCTGTGCTTGTAGCCGGCTTCAGTTCCTTTGTGTAGTGTGAAAGGAAGAAGGGCCCAGCGGCTTTGTGAATATAAGGATCGTTAGGTGGACGTCCCCGCGATGCATCCTACCACAACCATTGACCGTGGCACCTGTTTTGTTGCAGAAATAAGTCATCCGTTGAGAGGGCTGGCTCATCGCGACGGAACACACCTCCGTACGGAAATGAATCCAGGCAAAAGTGAAAAGAATTATTTAGGCGTACAGCGTAAAGTTTATACCACGCACTTTTCGAATTAACAAATCCGCAATGATCAGTCCTACCCTACAATGTGGATCATTACTCTCTGACATTGCAAACTGGATCTGGGAGGTACAACGGAGCAGGGCGCATGCCCTGACACCCACGTACCGTTGATCTTGAATGCGTTGTTAGGATGCTTTATGCTTCCATCTAGGAAAAAGTTGCGCAACCCCCATCTCCATCTCACAATAAACACATTTCGCAAACAAAAAGTATACATATTATTCACAAGACATAATTACACATTTCGCAGACAGATGGCAACACATGACTTCCTCCATTAGTAACTACATAGTACGACCTGGCAGTAGCTAATAAACGCTTGGCTTCAGCAAGGACATGCAGCCGTAAAGTGAAACCTCCAAATTTGACCAGGCTAATGATGAGTAAATTTCATCAAATACAGTCGACCCTAATGTTCGGATAAGGTTGTCAAGAAGAAGAAGAAGAATGATCAATACTATCATCTATTTTGATTTTCTCTGTTTGATTGTCAATTCCTCTGAGCCAATTGTAGGAGTTACCACTGTATGGCGTTCTAGAAATCAGCAAAATACATTTTTCTACATTTTTGTAACTCTTACAATAGTGAAGACTTGAACAAATTTAATTAATAATATGGAAAGTTATAATTCAATAGGCACACTTTGTTTGGACAGTATCTTAGATAAAAATAAATAAATAAATAATTACAAAATGTTGGTGTTGCCATTGCTCACGCCTCAACCATATTTTCTGACACTTAATTGAAGAATTAACCTGAAACAGTTTCTTAATAGTTATTGATACTTGGACATATTAATCATCACTGGTGATAAAATCGTGTTCAGAAATCAATACCTAAAAGCCTTTACGAAGCAAGAATTGCGCTCGTTTATGTGTTATATACAAGCAATATTTTGGGGAAGTTGTTCTTTTATTTAGAAAAAGGGTTTATAGGAATATAGTTTGGGGCTGCGTTATTAACTTTTATTTCTTTTGTTTCATGAAATTAACTTAGATTATTCTTACCAACAGACAAGGTAAAAATCATTTGTTGCCTACGAAGAACTGCTTACATTTTCTCTACGGTAGGAAAACAGCGATCTTCGAAGACAGTACATTCATTAAATTTCAGTTGAACAAATAGGGAGAAAGATTGCCGGACACTACAGTGTAAAACTTAAAGCAACCTCAATTACATTAGCCTACCTTGTAAGTTAATGCAGTTTGATTTTAGTACTTATTGCACACACTTTTATGATGAACATCTTTGTTACGAAATCAGATACATATCAGAAGATAATAATCACACGTAACCTATGAATTTCATCTTAAGAGTGTGCTTGGTGGAGAGCCTTTCCGTAGCGTTTGAGAGGCGCTCAGGAGGCGGTATCCGATCTGGTAGCGGGCGATCTGTTTGTTTTTCTGGCGAACCGCTCGAGGACAGGAATACCCCACCGTTAGTTGCGTCACCCTCCTGTCCAGATATTGGGTGAGAAATTGCCATCGTGGCAACACGCTTCGGGTCCTCTGACTCCTCAGATATAAAACGACCCGCGGCAGACAGGCCGCTCCGTTTGAACCGTGCTGTAAAACTACAACATCTTCCTAGATACTCTTAGTTTCGCCGACAGCAATATCCAATATTTTTCTACAAAGGGAATATTAAGATATGAGGGTACAATCACAAGGAATCATCGTATGATCCTATTCACTGACTGTTTTTTTAACTCCCCACCTCCTATGTTCACATTAAATCTGTTAAACGGATACAGACAGAAGCATAAAAATGTGCAGTAAATTTTGTTAAAAAAAATCAAATCTGGCTTATTGGATCTTTAAATACAAAGAACGTAAAATTACTGAAATATAAATTATATGCAGTTCACAGAAAAAAAATTCTGTGTGTAGTCTTCACTTTAATTTTTGTGTACACGTTATTAAAGTGTATAAATTAATAATAGACTGCTGGTTACTTGTAAAGTGGTTTAAACTTTTAAGTGTACCTTCCAAACAAAGTGAACGTAAACTGGTATCCGTTTGAAGGTAAGTTACCTCATACAGCCTAGATGCTTAATGTAGGATCGGCATTGTATTATTTGCAGGAATGAGGTTGGATTTTGCTGTGGAGATTCTTCATGCAAAAAAGAATTTGCGTTTAGAGAGCCACAGAAGCATTGAATCATATAGCTGTTGATGATGCTGGTTTAAGAGTGTGATATAATGAGGGTTTGAATATAGTGTGATTGGTTATTTCGTATTATTTACCTAAGAGTAATGACATGTTTATTAATTTTCATAATTAATAATTTAAACTAATCTAATAATTATACCTTGATTTCATAAAAGGAAGTTGGTGATAAATAATATTTTGTCATTTGGCACTAATTGTGTCATAACCCGACAGTTTATTCGGTTAACTTGAGAGGCATACAGACATCGGTGTATTTACATCTACTTGAATACATAAATAATCAATGATTTGACAAAAGCAACACCGCATCTTACAGTCAGGCCATAGAACGTCATGAATAAAGGAACAATTATGAAAAGTTTACCTGAAACCCAAGCATAATAACATAATAACATTTTCACGGCTATAACAAATTTTAACATGTTCGTTGGAGAGTGATCGTCTTAATCGAGCAGAGGGCCGAGGAAACTAAGGAACGGGCACACTGAGTTCTTTTAGTTGGCACAATAGTTTTATCGTTTTGTACCGGTGACAGATCTCTGTGATGACCCACACACATTGCGTTGGTGTGACGTAGGTGCCCTTCTGCAACAGAAAGTTCATTGTCAGCACAGTGATAGCTCCGGTAGTACCCCTCAGAGTACTATGTCCAGCAGTGCCGAACTACCAGCTTACATCTTGCAAGTGTGGTGATGGGCAGCTCACCTACACCTCTGCACTGCAATAGAGAGATGATAACCTCTTCCCCACGAAGTCATCAAAGCAAGACCCTGAGAAACCATTCGACTGCACGACTTCATCGCTAATCCGTCTTCTCGTAATACATGCGGAAATAGAATTTACACAACAGCTACTTATAAGTTTCTAAAAGCACCTTTCATTTGATTGTAGGAAGTGAATTCTCAATCACGTGATCCACGCATAGATTCGTGAGAGCTGTCTCGAATCAGGAACGAACGTTCCTTCATGGGTTGACTTCATGCCTCCAAATTTTCCACTCACTATAAGCTGTTACTCCTTTCGGCGTGTTATGGATGACTTGCCCTCTTGATCATCACGAGCACAGCAAACCGAAACAGCTCTTACTTTTGGTTACCAGTAACTAACATCCTGCCATTAAATACGCACACGATACTAATGATTCCTTCTAACAACTTCAATAAACCAAAACATAGTTTGAGTATCACTGATAATTAATTTAATATCTTTCAAACCGAACTCCAATCAATTACTATTGAATACAATGTTCACCAAAACTAAAATCTCGCGGAGCCCATGTGCGAGCTTCTCCACCCGCAACCAAGCAACAACTCCCGCTTGCAGACAAAGACTGTGTTATACTAGAACTTAACACTAAGATAATATTACTACCCAGTCCACTATACAAAGTAAAATCTGTGGAGCTATTTATTACAATTATTTGTATTAATTCAAAAAAAACTTTAAACAGATACAGTTAATATTAGATCACTTTTTTTACTAATTTAAACAAAACAAAAAATAATTATTATAGAAAAGGGGTTAGACATAAATGTCACATCACGAACGCGGGAATTGCTCGATAGACGTTAACAACAAATCCGACAGCCGAATCGTTTACTTTCACTTATGAGGTCTACGAGAATATATTGGCAGAGCCTCACTTGGTGTGGAGAGAAACGGATGCCTCCCTTTCCACTGTCTATTAATCGGCGACAAAAGGCCTTGTCTACTTTGGCTACAGGAAAATCTCTTTGAAGGTTTCTGACACCTTTGGTCACGCAAATTCTGCTCGCTATCCCTCTCATATTTCCCGCATACAGTAAAATCTTTTAAGTAGAGATTGATATTATTATTTAAACATTATGCGAGCAATCTGATACAGCTGTCTCGTTACAAGAGAGATATCTGTAAATTAGGCCAGCGCGAACGACGTTTCGGGTAGCACCTAATTATGTATAGAATAGTGGATTGCCAATAAGCCTTTAGTCTCACTATTATGTAAAATTATTCGTTCTTCACGCTTGTTCCTCTTGTTGTACTTCCATGAGTGAAAAAATGAGAAAATGGGTACTAAACGAGGAACCAAAATAAAGCTGGTTAGTTGCAGTTAAAAAAACTTTAATGAGCATGAACTTGTTTTTATAGGGAAATAGGACAATGCACTTGATTCAATCGAGAATAAATATTCAATAACATAGATTTCAAGCTATATAAAAATTATTGTTACAAAAATGTTTTGTAATGGTCATTTTGAATCATAACATTATTATGAAGGACAAAATGAGAGAGCAGAAGATATTTACTAGTATTTAACATAATTTTAATTTTAATATTAAATTAAATGAAAAGTATTGATAGCAACAGAGTATAGGGCAATGGGGAGAATTTTGTGGAGTATGTTAAGTATGAAAATCTTTTAATGACATAAGATCAGACTCGCCAATTCCTGAAGTCCTCCCATCTGAAGTTAGAAGGTCAGTGCATGCAATGAAAAAAGGATCAGCTAGTGGTTATGACGGCCTATCGGTTGATGTACTCCAATTTACTGGAGAAGAAACCTACAGACACCTAGCTAAGGTATTTCCATAATACTTCGAAGACAAAAATATCCCATCCGGCTGGAACAAAGCAATGAGTGTGTTGCTGCATAAAAAAGGCATTTGCTACAACGTTAAGAACTACCGCCCCATCATCCTGCTTCCTATCATTTAAAAAGTGTTTGCAAAGGTCACCAATAACCGCATCAGTTCAACCAATAGAGCAGGATGGCTTTACGTCAGGATTCAGCACGGTAGATCACATCCAAGTCATCCAGGCAGTAATAAGTCGAGCGAATGGATAATAGATACCACTCTATTTGGTTTTTTCGATTTTGAAAAAGCTTTTGATTCAGTCCATCACTCAGAAAACATGCAAGTCCTTCTAAATCAAGGATATAGCAACATACCGTATAACATCTACAATACTTCCACTGCCTTTGTCAACATCGCTGAAGCCACCAAAGAGCTCACACTAGAAATAGTGATAAAACAAGGAGACTCTGTATTCCCCAAGCTATTCACACCAGTCCTCGAGTTGGCAACGTCAAAAATTCAGTCGTAAAATAGAGGGTTGAAAGAAATGGGAGAAGTCTCAACAACTTAAGATTCGCTGATGATATAGTTTTACTCTCAAAGACAAAGACAAGGCAGACACGAAAGAAGCTGGTATTGAGTCCGTAGAACAGTACATCTATCTGGGTCAACTGATCAACATGAATGGCGACTCAAAGCCTGAGATCTACAGACGCATAACGCTGGGTTGGAGAGCATACGGAAGAAATTCCATAGTTTTTAAATTAAACATGCCTACACATTTAAAAAAATAGGTATTTGAACAATTTGTATTACCGGTCCTCACATATGCCTGCCAGACATGGACCCTAAACAGTCTCATCAAGCAAAAACTGAGAACTGCCCAGCGAAGTATGGAAAGAGCAATGCTAGGGTTTACAAGAAGAGACAGGAAAAGGGCCGTCTACATTCGTTCGATAACCAAAGTGACAGACGTCTTAGAAAGAGCCACGACCGTAAAAATAGCAATGAGATGGTCATATTTCTCGATAAAGAGACAACAGATGGACTACAGCAGTTCTGGGTTGGACACCAAGGAACCTGAAGAGAGCAAGAGGAAGACCCCCGTATCGTTGGGATAGGAACATACGACGAGTAACACGCGTGAACTGGAAGAGAGTTGCTCAAGATCGATCAGCCTGGAAGGAATTAGAACAAAATTATGTATCATTAAATTCTAAAATATATCTCATCTGGCTTAAAGAGGCTGCTTCCTGAAACATGGATTGATAGGTGCTGTAAAAATAAAAAATAAATAAATAATAAAATGTTAAGTTAGCACAAGCACGCAGCCTTCAATTGAATAGTTGGGAGAGGTGGCCATGACAATGGATGCCAATATAAAAGACAGGGACTTATTTTGTATTCGCATAGCTGAAGTTTGAGGTGAGACCGGCCACAGCCAATCTGAACGTTAAAATAATCAAATTGAATCGTAATATATTCAAGATAGAACAGTGGAATAATTGTACGTAGTTAAAAGCCTTTTCATCTTGTATTGATGTACTCTATCATATTGTAAACAATTCGACGCCAAGACACGAAATGCAGCCAAGAAGCCGGGACGGGTAATTGTTCCGGGGTAAGCCAAGTGTTTGACACGGTAGAGGATTGGACCTTGTCTGCGGCATTTCTGCGCATCCCTGGGACGAGACTATTGACATGCGAACGTGGGATTTCGTATTTTTTGAAGATTATTTGTGGAAACAGAAAGTCAAGTAAAACTTTTGTGCGATGAATTGAGTGACAGAGATTTCTTAGGATGTGCCACGAATGTGAAGCAGCTCTTAAGGTTTGTTTTTATTATTATTATTATTTTAACCTTTTTCTGCCAACGTACTGCGAGCTGCGGCGGTTTCTAGAGGGCAGATGGGTAATTCAAGTGGCGTCTGCGACGCAGGACCGATGTGGTGCGAGAGCACGTGATGTACAAGCTGGACATTTTGCGCGGGTACCAGTGGAGTACTTGCGTTTAGGTAGTGAGGGCCGAGCGTGGTGGGTGAACGGTTAACGTTCTCACATTCGGGTAGGGTTCGAATCCCCGTCCGGGCATCCAGTTTTGGGTTTTCCTCGGTTTCCCCAAATCACTCCAGGTGAATGCCGGGATGCTTCCTTCAAAACGTCATGGTCGGATTCATTCCCGTTCCTTGCCCCCAGTCCTTTCCCGCCTCTAATGACCTTGAAGTCGACTAATCGTAAAGAAAAAAAAATGGAGTACTGAGGACCTGTGCGGAGTTCTGCAGAGAGTTGAGTTGGCGCGTGGAGCGGAGGGAGAGTCTCGCCTACCGCGATATCCAATGTGGCTGTTGTGAAAGTGTATGTTCGATGAGTGTTTAGTCCTTAAAGTTACCATCCTGTATGATCTGAATGGTGAACGGAGGAAAATTTGGTACTGAGTCACCACAAAAATCAGTGTAAAGTCTTATCCATAGAAATGAATATTTGTTTGTATGTTCATCTTCTATGCGCTCCTATACAATTCATCCGATTAAGATGAAACTTTGGTGAGTTATTGTGTACAAAAGTTTCTGACAAAAAAAAAAAAAAAAATTACCCCCCCCCTCTCTTCTTTACAACCATTAATTTTATACGAACTCACATTTTTTATCCGATTTTGATGGAACTTTGCACTACTTATACTTTAAAACAAACAGAAAAATATTGTCAAAATTTTTTTTTCAGGAACCCAACACTTCTCCCCTTCCCACTCCCATAATTTTTGACAATTTTTTTTTTTTAATACGCACCCACAATTTTTATCCTGATATCGACGGAACTTTTCAAACGTATACTTTGAAACAAACAGAAAAATACTGTATACATTTCATTTGTGAAATACCAAACACTCTCCCGCTTTCCACCACCTTAATTTTGTGCAGTGTTCATTACACACACAGTTTTTATCCACTATCGATAGAATTTTGCACACGTATTCTTTAAAACCATCAAAAAAGAAGTGTCTTCATTTGGTTTTAATAAACTCTACCCCTCTCCCCTTTTCCGTTTCCTTATTTTTTTTAAACTTTATTTGTACACATTCACAGATTTCATCCGATTTCAATGATCCTTCGCACACGTACACATTAAAACAATCAGGAAAATACTGTCCAAATTTAATTTTCAGAAACCGAAACCCATCTCACTCTTTCAACTCCATTAACTTTTTGTCGATGCTCTTTATACAAAGCTAGAGTTTTTATCCAATTTTGAAGGAACTTTGCACACGTATACTTTAAAACAAACAGATAAATACTGTCAGCATTTGGTTTTCAAAATCCATCTCCTTTATCCCCCCTCCACTCTTAATGTCCAATGTTCTTTACAAAAACTCTTTATTCGATTTGGATAGCACTTTGCACATTAATACATTAAAAAAAGGGTCAAAATACTAGTCTACATCTGTTTCAAAATCCCACCCACTTTTCCCTATATCCTACCTCAGCGAAATTTACACTGGACACCATTAAGTTTTTGTAAATATCTTGTAAACGGTGGCAAAATTAACCAATGTAGACAGCGATATTCTTAGAGTAATAACATTTCCTGTCAAACAGCCTTGAACCGATTCCGATCGGACAATTGTTAATCGATATAGAAGGAACTTTGCGTACATATGCTTTAACATAAGCGAAAATGATGTTTACATTTAGTTTGCAAAACGGCACCTGCTCTCAACTTTCACCCCTCTTTGAACAAGATTATGAGTGCAACTTTTCAGTGTTTTACCTATATAAAACGGTAGGGATATCTGGCAAAGTGGATGGTGAATGCTTATTACAATTCGATCAAAAGGGGAAAAATTAAGAATTTTCATATCCGTCCCCCGAGTAACGGTGAGTTCTCCGCTTTTACAGTAGACGGAAAGCAGTAAAATAAACTTTTTCCATTTTAATTTATGCACAAAAACCTATAAATTAATTTATTTTGTACATGTAAATGTGCCTGCTTTACGTATGTTTACCCACTTAGAAAGAAAAATAGGCATTGCAGTGCATGCCGGGTGAAGCTATTGTCCTGTAAAAAACTCCTAACTGTTTTTTCGTTTGATATTGGAAAGCACGGTGTAAATATTCTATAAAAGAAAACCTCCTAACTGTTTTGTCCTTCTGTTTCGGTCGAACGATAACGCTCTGCCAGGGAGACTTGCTGCAGAAAGAGTTTTCGCAGTGCTCTTAGGAATCTTAACTCTTAAATGCTAGCTAAGATATGTTAGCTAAGATATCACTCCACCCAGTTAAAATTAGCATGAATGTAAAGGTTTTACAAACAACATTTCTTTAATTTGTCCTTTCGTTTTCTTAATAAAGGATAAATTGTGAAAATTTAAACTTTGCTTCTCGTAAATACAAAATAATAAATAAATTTAAAAATTCTATCACCATTATGAATTTAAAAAAATCATAATTAATTGAAATTGAAATAATTAAGCCCCCCCCCTCACGTACTTCCTTCGTTTTTTTTTATTTATTTCAAAGTGAATATAAAATGGAATGAGTGGTGGAAATTTTAAAGTGAACAATTTCTTTAAATGGTTGTTTCGTAACGCCGATAGATAACAGTTACTTTTGTGGAGTTTGTGAAAACAGAGTTTAAGAATACAAGGGCCGGCGACATCTCAGGAATGTTTGTTAGTCACGGAGTGTTGTGGTCAATAGTATTAACATGTGGAAAATATACGAGGGGTGGTGATACTTGATCCAGTATGTAATTTACTGAAAGCAGGTAGTGTTGTTTTTTTATCTGTTTCTGAATGACGGTGATCGAAACTAGGATGTGAGGGTGAAGACTTACTTCGCACCGGAACTGGTTTCTTGGCTCCTGGAGGGCACTTGAAGTTCACTTACTGCTGAGCACTGAACAACTGAGAAATGTTGTTATGATAGCTATAAATCTGCAGCTCATAGACGTTTTAAGGTGATACCACCATACTGAGTAGCAATCTGCTAGAAATGTATTTCTTCAATGCTATTTATTATTGTCTTTCAGTCAGCGGTATTGTCTGCAGTCACTAACAATGTTAAACGTCAGCTTAACTTCATTCTGATCCATCAAACCCATCCTGATAGGAGAAACTACATGCTAGGAATTTCCCAGATGCTCTGGACCCATCTACTATACAATCTCGTAAGGTTACCCACTCACCTCGATAGCTATTGGATGGAGAACGGTGTACGTGTCGGCCTTCGCTCACAAACAGCGACCAGAGATACCATTAGAAGACATTCGTGGTTATGTCTATAATTTAATAGCTAAGAAACTGATACCAAATTAATTGGAATAATATATTCATTAAGTTTGATTTTCATAGCGTTTCATAGTTTAAAAAATTAATAAATTTTGCGGCTGAAAAAAAAACGTGTATCTGCTTTTCAGTAACATGTTATTAATTAAAGCAACTGAAAAAACTTTAAAAAAAATTAAATTACTCATAGTCTCTGCTGTAAACACGAATTCCAATAGTCATTTCGGCTTAGGATAAATTTCAGTTTAATTACAACTTTAACTAATGTTGTTGCTTGACCAAAATTTATGCATTACGGTTTATTTGCTTTTTAGGTATGTTACTGACTACTTTCGTTATTGGTCTTTATTAATGTTCGCTGTATGTGAGTTATTAGGTTATTTTAAGTGGAAATCAAACGAAATGTTTCACCGAATCGAGTATTCTGGCAACTTATTTCTGCGGAGTTGCTCAACTGTTTCATAATATGGAATGTGTATTAAGTTCTCTAGCCGTCACAGATACTATGACCAATGTTTACATTATGAGAGTGGTTGCCCAGTCTCAATAATAAACAACGTGATGCTTTCGAAACATCGAAACAGGATTTTTCTTTAAATTTTTGCAGAGTGAACTTTAAGGGTCAAATACAAGCTAAGTTCGTATTTAAGCAATTTCGACTGTATGATCTTTGAAACAGTTATACGATAGCGTCTATCGTCCCTGTCCATGTTTAATACCTACCTCTATTAATGCTTTGAGTTCTTCAAGCTCAAGAGATTTTATTCATCCTAAGGGTGAAACACTGATGAAGCTTATATTTGGCCAGATCAGATCAACCTGTCATAATCTTTCATCGTAAAAACTGAAATTATTCTAGACCCGTGACGATACGCAAAAAACAGATGAAAAAGATGAGTGACGCCCAAAATCCCATACTAATTTTATTTTTCAGTGAGATAGAAACAATTTGTAGTATTTTCATTTTAGTTAATTTTGAGGATGTAAATCAGTTATCACCGCATGTTGATTTTCTTTGATGAAACTTCATATTTTCCATTGTTATCTCATATATGTCACGTGACGGAGAGAGATACTACTTTAAATTCATAAAGTAGGTGGAAAAGTTAACGAATTTAGATGAAAGCTGCCACTTAAGAAATGTGACAATAAATTTCACTGTAAATAGAAACTGTATCACCCTCCCCATACATCTATTAACTGAGTATGCTCGATTAATTTCTTACATGGTATTGCATTTGCTTCTTTTTTTTCTAAGTTAAATATCTGTTCTTCTATGGAATATTTGTATATTTCATGGTACACTAATTTTTTAATTTAATACTGTGGAGCGCACGCTTCGGTGGCGATTCCCCTACACACCCATTTCCCCCCTTTCCTACACCCATCAACTTTTTCCATATACAAATTTCAACTTTAAATTGTTTCAACATTTTTGGTAAATTATTAATCAATTCTCTTGGTAACTTATTTCAATCCCTGATCCCTTTACCAGCGAACGAAAATCATTCAATACCTATGCGCCTGTATATTTAGTTCCAGAAAGTACCACGTTTAAACTAAGTTAATTTTCGTTGGTTCTTGAGCTGAAGAATATGTAAAACTTGAATCTTATGTTCATACCTATAACATTTATTCGAAAAGCGTAACAGATTCCGGGATGCATTTGAAAATAATGTATGTAATTGCTTTAATCACATCGATGACAACATTTGCTTAGTGTTTTATTTCAAGGAAGGAACTTCTGATTAAGAACTAAACCATTTTACACACACAATTTAGAGATAACTCGAATACGTTGTCGATTTATTCATTTAAATTCAACAAAAAAAAAGAAAATCATAAAGGAAAATATGTTGTATATAAAGAGCAGATTTCTTTAAAATGAAACATTGTAAATTTTTTACATTCTGAGAACACTGTCAGATTCATGTGAGGTTCTGCTACAATACTTGTGGGAGATCTTTTAAGTAACAGTAGAAAATGTTCTACTTCAACTGTCTGAATGTAATTAGTTTAACCAAAATCTGCTGACTGAAGTAAGCTGCAGACTTAAACTAGCACAAACTTCCCATCAAATATCGGTGCGCGATAACTTCCTTCTAACATTTATCCAAATAAAGCAGCTTGAAATGAAATAATTAAATTTCCTTTTACTGTGACCTAGCATATGCTAGCATAACTTCGGAAATATCGTTCTTCAGTATAATATTCATGAGATTTCAAATCTTTTTAGAATTAAGACGACAGTATTTTGCTTCTAAATTACGGATCTAGTATTGTTAGCGACCAAGCCTTTTTCCAGTTTCATATGCAGATGTTGCATAACCGTCTGGAAACGAGTCAGTAATTAACAAAGCCCGCTGCAGTTCTCTTGAATGCAGGTGTTAGAAAGATGACCGACTGGAATTGTTAATGGTTTGTTTATTGATATTAAATCAAATAATAAAATTTTAACTGAAATATTTTCAAGTATTTATTTCATCAGGAATATGAGGATAAATTTAAATCTCAATTGTAAATATGGTAAGGGTTTTAGGTATTGACTTCCTGCTAGAGGTATTTTTCTCCAGCAGATTTGCAGTTTCCACATTAGACTGAGTGGGGTTAAAGCGGCATTTTCGAAGGCAAATAAAAGTTTTCTCAAACATGGGATATTTCATTTCAAAAGAGCCACTATACAGAACAGTTCAAGTCGAAAAGGATAGACCTGATTAGATTGAATCGGTGTGGTAAGCAAATGCAAGCGCGTGATCGGAATACTAAAGGGCCAACGATAATTCGGTCTCTGAATCCTGATGTATGGCGGATCTATTCCTCATTCGATCGTAAAATGAGTGGTTTTTGAGATGCAACCTGGAACCAGACACAGAATTCGCTAAGACGGTTAGCAACAACCAATTAATAAGAGCTTCGGTGATGCTGTACAGAACGGGAAAGATATGAATTCGCACATCGCATACCTAGTTTGGTAGTGCTTTAACATGAGCGGTCAAACTGCGGTATTCCATTACTACGTTTATTGAAAAACAGAGTATTAAAAGTTTGTTCATAGAAGAAATGATGATGGTGCGCTGTAGTAATACTTTGTTGGAAAATTATGATAATAGTTAGTAAAATACGAAATGAGGTGCTACTCTGCTCCCCTATATTGAGAAAAGAGAGTCCATGCATTTACAAAGTACTTCTAATTAAAACTTGATGCAATGCTCCTTTTCCGTGTGAAAGTAAGTCTGAAGTTGCTTTGTTAAGATTATCGTATTATTTTCTGGCTCGTTAATTAAGAGCGCTAATGAAGCTCAAGAATATCAGAACGTAACTTCAAGTTGTCTTGTTCTGAAGACTAGTCTGACGTAACTGGTTGCAATAGTTCTAAACGCAGAATACGCAATCGCTACTGAAATATTTTCTACATTTAATTTCTTTGAATAAATTATACCTCATTTTGTCAACCTTTTTGAACTTGAAACAACATGGCAACATTCTCTGTAACTCTCTAGGTTCGCATTCGGGAGGTTGCTGGTTCTAATCACGTGTGGCCTCCAGTTTTGGGATTTCCATAGTTTTCTCCAATCACTCTAGGCCAATGTCAGGATCTTTCCTTCAAAAGGCCATGGTCGAATTCCTTCTCTTTCCTCTCCATCAGTCCTTCCCGCCACTAATGACACAGACGAGGACAAGTAGTAATGCCGTCACCGTTCAATTCTATCTGGAGGAAACTATTCAACGTTCCTAACAGGTTGAGGAAGAGGTGAGTAGTTCTGTGAAATAGGATGTAATGACATGGTTTAACTAATGTGAATGGTAATATCTATGAAGGAAGTATTAAAGAAGTAATACGTGCGGTACAGAAGTAAGCATAAGGAAAACAAAATCATGAGTGTTAAGACACATGAAAAATGAATCTAACTGCGTTCAGATTTCTCTCGAGACTATGTGACGTAAAAACAAGGGCTGCAATACGCAGTAAAGAGTCAGATAGAAGAATGTTATGGAAACATCATCAATGGGCTTTAGAACACTCTAGAAATCACAAATACTAATTGAACATGGAGAAAACTGAAACATAGATTCAAATAGTCTGTTGCTGTAATTTTAATCAAATACACTATTTTTAATTCACGTTAATTCAGTTGGAAGAAAAACTGAATACTGTCTGACCAAACAGTATTCGATCCCGGATGAAGTTTGGAAGCAGATTCCAGTTCGCGGTACTATTAGTGGTGAAATGGAAACATTCAGAGGATATAAAACTTTTGGAACGTGGTGTTGACAACGTCAACCTCTCCCGAGAACTGCAGATCAAGTAAGGTAACGCAGAGCTGTAAGTACATCAGCAGTACCCATAGAGGCCTCCTAGTCCTGAAAAAGAGTTTATCTTTGCTTTCGCGTATACTATTTATGGAATTTAAAAATACATCAACTGTTGGAAGTTTGATTTCAAATTATGATCATATTGTAGTGGGCACGATAATGTAACTATTTATGATTCTAACACACATGACACATCATTTAGGAACATCAAGGAATAAATATTTATTATTCAATAAAATCTAGATGACTCACAAACAACAGATTTATTGTACCATTAAGTTCGTCTTAATTTAATTAACAGAATAGTCTGAACGTACATTTAATTAGATAGTGTCAGCGGGAAGCATTTTTTTTTTAAAAAAACTCAAGAAGCTATGCGCGGGTGAAGAATTAAAGAAAATAGTCTTTCACTTATGGATGTAGATTTACCACATTGTTCATATGTGTCGACATAGTCACAGCCAGGCTCTCCAGCGCGACCACCAAGGTCGGTGCCTCTAGCGGTCGTCCCAGCTGATTGTAGTCGATCGGCTCGTCAGCTGTTCGACGATAGCACATGTTTCCTCGCTCGTTGCCCTCACGCAACAAAGAAACCTCCGGTCGACTGTCGCGGGCTGACCTCCTATGTTAACCAACCAATCGGTCCCTCCAGCAAATCATTCTTCTCCTCTCGTTCGCTCTTTTCGTGTTAACATTTATATCAAACACCAGTATCTTGAGACAAGTGGTCTGATTGGTTGTTTGATTATTCCTCACAAACTGCCAAACATGGAAATAATTGGAACTTTGGACTTATTCCTGCAACAGATCGCTGGATAGAAGTCGGTAGACTTCACGTTTTGCCCGCAATGGTGTAATAAAGTCATTTATCTTGGTCATCATGGTCTAAGTGGTTTTCAAAACGGCGCTTCGCTGCATTGTGACCACCATCCTCAGCAAAACATTCCTGTCCATACGGCTAGCGGCACAATGCTCGGTGGCACTGCTTTACTTCTGCCAATCCCTGAAACAGTGAATATGTCACTTACTCCTCCGCTCCCTGAATACGTCTCAAAAACCGCATGCTGAGGGTCATTCCACTACGACGTGCATTACAACATCGAATTCATACAGATGCTGCGATGCCTTAGGTTTTTGAAATGCATTTACTAGCGAGGGAAAGGAAATCGTACTATTACACTCCCTATATTTCACTTTGCAGACACAACTACAAAACGCAGATCCCTGGTGTTGTGTGAGATAGTAGACTCTAGTCTCCCATCGTGTACTATGGTGGTTGCATGTCGGTAGATGTAGATGTGTAGGAGATATGGTGGTTGAAATAGGTCTAACTAGGGTATTTTCATATTTCAACCAAAGTGTTCAAAAAATCTTTTGAAGTTTCTATAACATATTTGAATGCTGTATTAAATTTTATAGAATACGACATATTTTTCAGCTTTTAACAAATATAAATAAATTATATGCAGCATATTTTGTGTGTGAACCTATTTTGATGGGACTGTCAGTTTGCTTATTTGTCAGGGAGTAACATAGGCTAGTATTTATCCTGGAAATATTTAAGGTTCCGTGCAAAAACATAAAAACCTTCAAAACTCTTGACAAACACGAACGAAGTCGTGGGAATTAGCTAATAATGTATATAAACCTAACAGTGACTCATTTTGTGCCATCTTAACTGCTCTTCGTCCCATGATTTAGATGGTCTGTTGGGCAACTGTCTTGTGGTGGCACTAACCTGACGCGGAGCAGCTGTTCGCGACACGTTATGTATTACTCGCCTTGTAGCCAGGTTACTGGGACGTCCTAAATGGCAGTGTTCCTAGTGTGCTTCCACAGTGCCAGAAAGCCCACATTCTGCAAATAGTTTTATTGGAAATATCTGAATACCTAGTAGGATGATTCATCATCAAATATGTTCCACCTCCAATCACAATTATGTTCCAGAAATGGTAATTTCTGTTTGGAGTTTCTACCTATATGTATCATAGTGTTCTATGATTTGACGCAGATATTAAAGCAGCACTTCTAACGCCATAATAATAAATGTTTTATTTTAAAATTTTCTCTAATTTTCAAATAGCGTTACAACCTACCTCGCAGCTATTCTCAAGCAACTATACTATATTATTTGACGCACGAATTAGTGAGTAAGCTTGAAGAAATGTTCGGTTGTTATGTGGTTAATATTGGTAAAAACTTGATGATCGCAGATAAAATTTCTTTGTAGAGTAATACGATTTGACATTTTTTACGTAAGTCATCATATACATGGCTGTAATGTGTTTCCAGTTCAAACCGTTTGTTTAAACAAGGTAGTTGTAGCACAGGGACGGATCTATCATTTCACTTGTTACTGTTAGTGCAATTATTGAATTATAATACTAGAACATTGACTGATTTAAATAATATGCTTCCTATCTTCAAAACCCATAATAATTTCTAAATAGATCTAGATTTTAGTTATAATTCTTATGATTTTAATTCCTTAATCCTTATACCCTCCCATAACTCTGTTTGGTAACTAATATACTCAAGTATGAAGGTAGATGATTTTACTACACAATATTTTTTACACCATCTTTCTTGCGAATTAGAAACAGTTTTTGTTGAATAGCTCTTTGGTACTTTTTCTTATTTGCATTATGACTCTGTGACTCTAACAATGATGGAACAGCAGAAAATTGAGCCTTTTTTTGAATACCTTACACAGATACAAGGCTAGGTACGCTACTGTGTTTTAGGTATGGTCACGAGCCTACAAAAGTTCCCTAGTCATGAATGTGACCTCATTCAAAGCAGTAATAGCAGATTGATACATGACGACCTTACAATAAAAGTAAGCCCAGGAAATATATCAACTTTTATGCCTACCTTTTTATTCGACATTGAACCGCCTTTAAATTTTATTTACGCACAAATGGTGTTTCTATCAGTCCGTGCAATTTAATTTCAGAGCATCAAGTAAGTTATTTGTTAGTGGTCCCATAAGAACTGCCCCATTGACGACGAATTGAAGCCAAAATTAATAATTTAAATGTTCAGTTTTTAAAAAAAAGTAGTATTAGGCGAAAAAAAAAGTAAATGAAGAAAAACATAGACAAAGAAGACTGTATTTTGAGAATCAGTATCATCTCTTAGATATATGTATTACATCATGAGTTGTATTAGCACAAAAGCTTCACGTTTGCGCTATACACTTGATTAATATGAAATGTATTGGATACATTACATAGCTTTCTTACGCAAACTGTAGTTCACGTCTTTCTCATACAGCATTTGTATGGTGCAACTTATTGAAGGGATCATCCTCGCTATCTTCCCTGAATTATTTGCCAGTCCTTTTTTTGCTTTGTTATTCCTGCATACCATATACTGAGTAAAACAGTTTCGTTCAAATTACGTAACGCGTACGTCGAGTTTGTTGTTGTGTTAAGTCGTTCCATTGCGAACTTAACGTCGCGGCTGGAATGATTGTCTGCAGCCAGGGTGGACCTGTTGCGCAGGGAAGTCGTCAGCCAAGGCGCAGCACGCTGGCCGGCTCACGTTGTTCAGTTCCGGTGGCGCCAGCATCTGCAATCACAGTACCAATAGCGTCAGGCACTATCATTCTGCTATAAACGACATTACGTATTTGAGCTAACAACTGAAACTGAAACAAAAAATATACATATTACCTTACCTTACATAAAAAAGTCTACTCGTATAGCAGTTACGACATAATAAAGATATAGGCAACAACCAAGAAGAAATATGATGTGTTATTTGTAAGCTGTTGTCCAAGGTTTGCTCACCTCTAAGTGGCGGATACGGTAACACTAAAATGTTACTTCAAAACACTTAATTTATAAAAGTAGAGTGTATCACAGATCTGAGGAAATTAGCCACAAACGTGCCCCGGTCACTGCTTGAATACGGCGGTGTAGTATAGGACCAAAAATTTGGAATATAGGAGTTGTATGGTGTGCAAAGGAATACAGCCAGATTTTGTTGTTGAAATTATCGCAGAACACAATCAGTAACTGATATGATACAAGAGCTGTTTTAGGAAACGTCGAAAGACAGGGAATAGATGAACAGTGTGCTCGGAGTTTATAGTAAGTATGATGGCGACAAGGCTAAGATGGGTATTGGTAGAAGAATTAGGAGAAGTACTTAGAAGGGAAAATATGACTGCGACCACAAGATAACTCTTGATCTGAGGCAAAAGGGAGTGGAAAAACTTTCATTTATCAATGTTAATTTAAGGAATAAATTACCAAGGCAGACGGCAAACAGAAGAAACACTGAAAGAATTTGAATTTAAAATTAGTAAAAGGCAAAAGTAGATGTGTAGTGATATCAATATAATAGAATTTCAAGTTTAAAAAAGAATTAAATAAAAGAAAATCATGAAGCAGGAGAGTAGGGAAATGGTCACAGAGGCATATAATACATTGTAATTAAATTGAAATAATTACTTGTCCATTAGTTTGATTTCTGGCCATAGTTACATACTGAAATAAAGGAATGACCTTTTTGGCACTGAGAGTTATTGGATCTAGTAACTGTATGTAAGTCAATTCAGATGCCATAACTTATATAGATTACATTAATGAGAAACAAGAGATAAAATTACAGAAGAGGACTCACAGTTTAAGCTACGAAAACTACATACTTTTTTTTTAATATATAACAGATAATTTATCAGTTTTCATTGATGACGATATTGATAAAACTCTATTAAAAATAATTGTTTCAATTGAAATTTTAACAATTAGTAGGCTTATATAATTTTAATTTTAACTTTTGTTGAAATGTTTTTTAATTATTATATACCTACTAGACGACCCGTGAGAAAATTTCGCGAATAAAATGCGATGAATAGTGAGGTTGAATATAATGTCACCAAGTTCACGAAAAATTCCTTTCTTAGAATATAATGTTAACACGGCGGAAACCTTAGTCTTTCATATGATATGTCATTTATCTATATCGATTAGATATCAAGGGAAATATAAGGCTCGTGACACAAAAATACGTTGTATAACAATTTATACTTTTTCCCTTTAATAGTTGAATTCCAAACACTTCTTTCTTAAAATATGATTTCATCAAAGCTGAGACATTATTCCTCACAATCGTACTTGATTTATCGATTTTGGATAGATATCAAGGGAGATAAGTGGCTGGGGACACAAAAAACGCATTTTAGAAAAATTGACTTTTTGGCCTTTTATTGGTAGAATTACGAAAAATTCCTTTCTTAAAATATAATGTTACCACGGTGGACACCTTATTCTTTAATATGATACCTCATTTATCTATATCGGTTATATATGAAGGGAGATAAATCGCTCGTGACACAAAAATCGGTTATAGAAAAATTTATACTTTTTTCCTTTAATGGTTGAATTCCAAAAACATTCTTTCTTAAAATATGATTTCACAAAGCTGATACATTACTCCTTATATTCCTACCTCATGTATCGATTTTGGTTAGATATCCAGGGAGATAAATGGCTCGAGATACAAAAAACGCATTTTAGAAAAAGTGACACTTTTTCCGTATAAGGGTCGAATTACGAAAAATTCCTTTCTTAAAATATAGTGTTACCATGGCGGAGACCTTATTCTTTAATATGATATCTCAAATATCTGTATCGGTTAGATATTAAGGGAGATAAATCACTCGTGACACAAAAATGCGTTATAGAAAAATTTATACTTTTTCCCTTTAAGGGTTGAATTCCAAACACATTCTATCTTAAAATATGATTTCACAAAGCTGATACATTACTCCTCATAATCCTACCTCATTTATCGATTTTGGTTAGATATCCAGGGAGATAAATGGCTGGAGATACAAAAAACACATTTTAGAAAAAGTGACATTTTTGCCCTATAAGGGTCTAATTACGAAAAATTCCTTTCTTAAAATATAGTGTTACCATGGCGGAGACCTTATTCTTTAATATGATACCTCATTTATCTATATCGGTTAGATATTAAGGGAGATAAATCGCTCGTGACACAAAAACGCATTGCAAAATTATTGATACTTTTGCCCTTTAAGGGTCGAATTCCGAAAACTTTCTGGCTTAATATATGACGTCACTAAAGCGGAGATCTTAATCTTTAAAACGATACTTCATAAAACGGTTTCAGATAAGTATCCAGGGAGATAACTGACTCGTAACACAGAAATCAGCATTTTAGAAAAAATTACATTTTTGCCCTTTAAGGGTCGAATTCCGAAAAGTTTCTTACTTAAAATACGATTTAACCAAAGTGGAGACCATAAGCTTTAAAATGACACCTCATTCATTGATTTCGGTTAAGTATGAAGGAAGATATAGGCTTGTGACAAAAAAATACCTTATAGAAATAAAATATATGATATGATTAGTGTTCCTTATATCGTTAAAAATTTTATTCACTGTATCTGTAGTCACAAGATTTAATTACGACTACTCCATACATAAAAGAAATTTATAACTTCACCCTCGATCCCTGTTTCACAGTTTTAATCTTAGTCGCAAGAGAAATATTCATTTAATTCGTGTACACGAAAGTCATATTTGATGAATCTATTTTAATTATGAGCAAATACAATTAAAAACCAGTAATATTGCAATTAGAAAGTAAGTCCAGTATTTACAAAAAAAGATAGCGGGTGAAATAATCGTCCCCATTGGAAAACTCGGATAAATAATGAAAATTCTTTGTATTCTGAAGCACGGTTCTCCAAAATTATTTGGTATCATACATTTGCATCAAACCACAGTTATTTCCATTGAGATGAGTTTTTCTTCTGTTATTCATATTATATAGATACGTATTATTCCCAAATTTCAGACGGTCTTCAACAAAAATTATGAAATAAACTAATTCATAGTTCAATTAATTTAGGTTATACACAGCTTGAAAATTGTTGAATAACATCTTTAATTAACTCCATTGCAGAACGGAGTGTTATTTATATCACTCTCTTTCCTCTGATAAATGAAATTAAGGACATACCTCGTTAATTTACTCGTCTCCCATCTCATAAATTATTAAAGGAGGTGTATCATAGACCGTACGGTTCCAAAGCAGATATATTACGGTTATCAAGTTTTCGCTTACTAGGGTTCGATGGAGAGGTGGAGTCTCACAAAGGGACCGTAATAAAAGCGGCTGCCCTGAACCACCCTGGCAGATCTTTGAATAAATTTTCGAAATGGCCTGAGATGGCGTAGTGCATAGGGTTCTCTGCTGAGGTATCAAGGAAGTGATTTACAAGTTCTGACTTACAATAGAGGCAGTGTGGTTGTGTGGAGGAATCGGTAGCAAAAGTTTTCCATGTATATGACATGAAAAAATATTTAAAAAGAATAGATTAAATTTAAAAATGGGATCAGTGTAGTAGAAGAAATAACATAATCAATTTAGCTTTAAATTAATATAGCAACTAAGGGCCGAAGCAAGGACAATTTTAAAAGCGGAATAACAGTAGCGGAAACAGATTTAATCAAAAAGACAAAAAGAAATTGCTAGGCCTAAAATTGTGAGTTTGAACACTGCGCTTAAAGAAGTGAAACTTGGGCTTCAGGAAAGCCAGAAATAAGATTTAAAATGTAGAGCAATAGAAGAATGTTGAAAATCAAGTTGACACACAAAGAACGAAATGAGCATGTTATCGAAGTGGTGGATGGGTAAAGAAGTTTTGGGAAGACTTTCGAAGGAGGAAGAGAAAAGTTAATGAATTGAATTTTAGACGCTAAGAATCAGTTAGTTTGTTACTGGAGGAAATAGTCACAGGAAGAAAGAGAAAGATTAGATAAACTATATGAAGCAGGGTACTGTGAAAGATGAAAATCATGGGTATTACTAGATAAAAATTTTAGCTCATTATTGCAATCAAACTAATTGACAGACTGATGACTGGGTAGAACAAATTAAAACTATGTTGAGGGATTTTTATTTCACCCTCTCATCGTCAGGGAAATACAAGCATGTATAGAATTTTTTTCCATACACACCTTCATGGTCATCAGATCATTAATTATTACTATTGTTACTTGTTGATTGTTGATATTCGTGTAAGAGGAGAAAATTTAAACACCCAGCATATGTGACACAATGAAAATTTCTGCAGAGGGACACAAGAATGGACATTATGTTGTGACTGTACTCGGACGGTGGTCTTCGTTCACATGAAAAACCAAAACTTTACCACAGTTAAACTTACGGTTAAGTCTTCATTCCTGATTAGACGGAGGATTGTAACTAAAAATCCTAAATTTTAAGGTGGGTGCATTAGCCATAGAGCTATCTGACTCCTGTTTCTAGTAAATAAACCTCATTGAATAAATACAGTGCATAATTATGTTTCTTGCTAATAGACCAATATGAAGCTTTAAAAAAAAAATCTCATGCTAAATAATTTTCATTCAAATGTGATTAAAAGACGTAATTCTGAATTTATTCAGATTTTTGATCATTGTGTTGCAGCAAGACGCATATATTTTTTATGAGTTTGAGAACTTATATTTTGCGAAATACAACTTTTATTGCTTACTTTAATGTATAATTAAACAAAGGAAAAGGGAAACGGCTTTAGGCAAAATAAATTACAAGGAAAGCGAAAATTACTCATCTCTCACCTAAGTTGAAGGCAGCGACGGGAGAGGAACATATATCATGAACACACAAATATACACAACATTTCGGCCTTAAACCTTCTTCATGTTAAAGAGAATGCGTCATGTGGCTCGGGAGGTGTGCACACGCCGACACAAACTTCGACTTGTACACACCTCCCGAGCCTCATGACTCATTCTCTTTAACATGGAGAAGGTTTAAGGCCAAAATATTGTGTATATTTATATGTTCTTGATATATGTTCTTTTCCCGTTGCTGCTTTCAACTTTGGTGAGTGATGAGTCTTTTCCCCTTTCCTTGTAATTTACTTGATTGTATATTTGACGATGGCACGCTCTGTGGTATACGCAGAAAATATTATTTAGATTGAGAAGCGCTCTATTTCTTCTTCTTTTTTTAAATGATACGGAAAATTTCACCGAAGTTGGTGCGAAGTCTGCGGAGTCAGGGGGCTATCACAAGGATTGATGAATATGATAAAATTATAACTTTTCTATTTTTACCATTTTGGAAAAAGTTTTGATGCTGTTGGAACGCTTTGGTTCAAATTCAACTGAAAGTGGTATAAAGTTAAAGGTAGTATACAGGATGAATATAAATAAAACTATCCCTTAAAATTCTTAATCGAGAGTTCGATATTCTACGTGGAAGAATTTACTAAACTGTTTGTGGATAAACTTACTTGTGAAAGTGTCTAATTCAAAATCTATAGGAGCTTTATGCCGTGTTAGTAACCAACCACCAAGGTTAGCGGGTTCCAATCAATGTGTCGCAGAAATTTTCTTCACACACTCGTTATCCGGTAGGCAAAAAGAGATATACGTATAAATTCATTAAAAAAACACTTACAAATATCTATGTTAAATATCAAAGCGTAGAGTGAGAACAACAATACCATCGATGATAAAGTATCCGTGAGATGACTATTTGAGAACTGGTGGCATTTTGGTGTATCGACCATTAATTTCGGAGAAAGCTTTCCTTCTTCATCTTCATACATAACACACACAACAGAATACATTTGTACAGCAGTTTTGTTTTGTTTTAGTTCGAATGTATACAGAACTTTTGTTAGATGAACTTAGGAAACAAATTACCAACTTTTATATTTGAAAATCACTTGCTGAGTACGTTTTCTACCGGAACAGCTAATGCTCCAATTTGCTCTTCTATGTGATGTAATCCTGTTGATGTTGCAAGGTTCCATACAATAAAAAAAAAAACCGAAAGAAATACACGAATTCTTGATTTACGATATTTGTTTCTAGAAAGTTATAATTTTATAACATAGCTATTAATGGTCTTTCTTCTTGGAACTCTTCCATGTCCTCTGCTGAAATTCATTTTCTGTCACGAACACACATTAATTTTGTGTAAAAATATTTAAAATAGAATATCTTATCTGTCAATGTCCGCCCCTTTAACGTAAATCAAAGTTCAGTTTCGCTGAATTATTTAGGTAATAGATTTTCCTGTAGCGGAATATAATTGTATTTATTCCTTGAGTTTACTTCAGTCTTCGGGTCGAAATTGCCAGTTTGCGGTAACCTATTTATTATAATAAATAGTTTTTGATGTACTGGTGGAAAAAAATTGGTGATATCTACACTCCAAATTTTATATAGTGCTGTGGTCACTTGGATAACGAACCAAATAACAACTTAACTAACTGTATACAATGAATGTTCATGTATACTTGTCAAGATGCAAAACAAATTTCTGGCAAAGTTTTAATACTAATTAATACTATGGCATTTCGAATTAATTACAAAAATGAAACTCTACATACCGGCAAGTCTGAGGAAAACGTCCTCGTTTGTGAACAGTTCTTGTTTTTTATGCATGTGTTATTCCCTACAACGATCTAAACGCAATCAATTATTCATCTGGTAATAGTTGCTGCATTCTTTGTGTGAATCTAATCCATATATGTCTTGGTTGTAACCCAATGTTTATTTCTGCCGTTCGTAATCAAACATGGTCTTTATATATTTTTAAGCAAAATTCTCGTTCTGCTTTTAAATCGTATTCTCTTTGTTGTTAGTCAATCAAAGCTGGACCCATGGAAAGTCAGTTATCCAACTATGTACACAAATGAGTTGTAAAAGTTACAGTGGCCAGATGCTGAAACGCGCCATTTGGTTTATAATCAGTTTTCTCTTACAACAGGAGAGAATTCATTGATATCTTGAGAATTTAGGGAAATTCCGCAATTCCGATAAAGAATTACGGTACTTAAATGTAAATTATATGTAACGATTTTTTGATTCTGCGATATCTTTGCAAATGAAATACGTACGATGAAGCGTTAAAATATCATTACGGGATTAGTGGTTTTAAGTAGGATGAAAATATAACTGAGTCATTCTTAATGTGTTGAAGGTGTTTAGTGTACAATTTAAATATGTGTAGTATTAATTGAAACACTGAAGGAGAAAGTTCTTCTAATATAGATGTTACATCGGGTGTACCTCAAGGAAGTGTAATAGGACCACTTCTTTTCTTAATTATCTCGGAGACAAAGTGAAAAGCCTTTTTAGATTGTTTACTGATGATGCGGTTATTTATAGGGAAGTAAGGAATTTGGCCGATTGCTTAGAAATTCAGCGTGATCTGGATATTATTTTGGCATGGTGCGCTGATGGCAACTGATGGCTAAATTGTAAAAAGTGCGAGACAATGAGCATAACTAAAAAAAAGAATCCAATTGTTCAGAAATACAAGTTAAACAATTCAGTTATTAATATGGTTGATTCTATGAAATACAGGGCGTTCGCCGGGAAACGCAACCCACTGTTAGCGCTACAAGGAAGAAACTGCTCGCGGCGAGCGAGCGTTCAGCTCCCGGCATTGTTCGACCGTCGGCCGCGGACTATTTCATAAACTTGTATGTGCTAAGCATTTAAATGTGACGTAATTCATTAGCTTACCTTATAAAAGATGCTGGAAGTGTTGACACTCTTGTGTAATGCACATTTCACATCTTCTGAACATATTTCGAGACACACGCTGCCCTAACTGACTTAATGATTTTTTGGGTGACTGTTCTAGTCGAAAAGCGATATCGTCAATTTTCTCCTCTGTGAGAATACGGTTGACCGGCAGTCTCTTTTTGTTAAAAAATGAACCCGTTTCTCTTACTTTTTTAACCAGACGCAGAATTGTTGATTTAGCTGGCAGTAAAGCGCCAGGATATTCGCGACGAAATTTACTGCGACACTTTTTAAACGACTTCTTCTTCACATATGTATCGTAGAGAAATATTCTTTGTTGCAAACTGTAACGTACCATAATTTTACTCACACTCAAACACGGTACAGATTAGTAAGAGTATGAAGCCCCAAACCAGCCAAACCGCAAAGAAACGTTTATTCACAACACTGATTAATAAGAGACTGAAGTCACAAACTAGCTACAATGCAAAGAAACCGTTCTTAACAATGTAAGGGTCACTGCACTGTTGGGGCAGCGGTGTTAAACAGTGCGGTGATTCACGGTGCCGTGTGCCGGAAACTGCTGGCACCGCTGTCCGAGCAAGTTGCCGACGGCAACAGACTGGGAGGGTTGCGTTTTCCGGCGAACGCCCTGTATTTGGGAGTAACAGTACAAAGGAACATGAAATGGGACATACACATTAATTCGTTAGTAGGTAGAGGTAATTCTAGGCTGCGATTCATAGGTCGAATCTTGAAAAATTGTAATGAACAAACAAAGGAGATAGCGTACAAATCTCTTGTGCGTCCACATTTGGACTATTGTTGTGTCATTTGGGATCCGTTTCGTAAGGGGTTATCGAAAGTATAGAGAAAGTACAGAGAAGAGCCGCTCGATTCGTGACCGATTTCTACAGCCCTTATGAAAGCGTCACACAACTGATTGGTAGACTAGGCTGGGAGTCTCTGGTAGATAGACGATGCACGTTTGTTTAAACTTAATGGTAAACATGTGTACTCCCACTTTCACTTATGAGTGTAGTAAAATACTTCGTCCACGAACCTATTTTAGCCGGAATGACAGGAAAGATAAGATTAGAGAAATAAGGTGCCGTAATGATTCTTATATGAATTCTTTTATCCCTTTTACCTTTAGGGATTTGAATGCACAACAAAGAGATTAGATTTGGTGCTGAGCACCCTCTGCCACCCACAATTTTGTGAATTGCAGAGAATATGTGTAGATGTAAATGTAGACTGAGTAGAATAGCAGGATAAAAGACATCTTGTCACCTGTGCCGTACTGACGTATCTAGGGATAAAGCTCTTGTGCCAAAACTTTTAATTATAATAGATAACGTAAAGTTAAATTCGAAATTAATCAGAAGAAGAAATTAATCTTTAAATTGGTACTTCAATTATTGTTTTTTGTTTCGTATGATGGGAGAAAAGGGTTTGTCATGAAAAATCACCTTACATACAAAATATAAGATTTCACACACATTGTTCTCACATCCTTTAAATGTGTTATGGTGTATTGAGAAAACCCGCGAAATTGCAGTTGGGTTTGCAAAAATGTTAAATATGGGAAAATAAATTTAACTTTTTTTGAGGTTGGGGAATTCGCTAGTAATGCAATTCCACTGATATTCAAGCTACACAGATTTCTGATGAAAGTTAGTTACTAATTGGAAACCAAACGAAGGAAACTTCTTGATGTTTTCATGCACAACGAGCACGCGGAAAGGTAGCAACAAGTGCGCAGAGCAGCTGTGAGTGACTCGTACCTGCTGGGGGCCGCTGTAGCAGTGTTCCGCCAGCCTGCGGGCAGCCCTGGGAGTCAACCCCCCGGCTTCCACTGTGCTGCTCTCATCCCGCTGCGACCAGTACTGGAATCACAATACAGCTCTCTCAGGGACATGTACTATGATATGCCACCTTACGGAATATAAGATTAGTAAAACTGACACAATAAACTGTAAGACAATGAGCGACCATAGGGGAATGGCTATAGCCAGCTCTAGACTAAAAATACTGATTATTCCGTAATCATTATTTATGTTCCGAGCGCCGAGGTGAAGATGGTGTTTGGTGCGGGCACTAACGTCAGATTTGGTTCTGACAGTGGACGCTGGATGGCGGGTGCTGGCTTAGGTGCTGAGCTACCTGCTTCAAGGCCAGGGAGCCCGAAGGGGTAGCTATCACGAGGGACACAAGGACATTCCTGAGCTGGCGAAGAGAGCGTTGAGAGAGACACCGACCGTCGCGTCGACCCTATGCCAGTCTGCACGGCTACGAGTGAATAAACAAACAGTAAAATCACATCATTAACGAGAGACGTGTTGCAACGCTATCGACATTCATAAACAGTGCCCTCCGAGATTCTGTTTCCCTGATGTATGCTAGTTTACATGTAATAAAATTTAATGTAAAGCAAGTCTATAATGCAATATCCTTTTGTTTTAGTGAAAAAATTAATAATTTTAGAATTAAAAGTACACAGTTGATTGTAAACCCAACTCTTTTTCAATTTTGTGATCCCAAAAAGTAATTGTCATGTGGACTGATTTCAATTAATAATATTAATAGCTTAAAAAACAATTTATGAATCCACCAATAAGCTTTTTCATTACTTGTGGATTCGTGGGAAGATGCAGGATACGATTTTCATTGATGAGACATTTTCATGATAGGAGCTGCCATAAATTTAATTTTTGATACACAGTTTGTTTATTTCATTTAAACACATCACAAATGGAGTAATGTTAACAATTTGACTTCTATATTCTGGAATTGCTGTTCAATATTTTCTGTCAGTTGCTTTTGCTTCTTTATGCAATATGGTCCTCCAGCATATTTTTGATAGAAATAATAACAATTTCAGCGATTTTATAATTCCTAAAATGGGGAATTTTCTGTTTGAAACTTTCATTCAGATCTTTATTCCTACAACTGAACTGCGCTAATCAGAAGACATTTAATGCGCCCACAGAAACGACGTTTGGTTGTATTTATAACAATCCTGAAGAACAGTAATAAAAATTGAAGTTTTACTTTTCTGCTACTCATAAGTAAAAGTGAGGTTTAGCGAAATCCAGTGGGGTCACGACTTTCTAGACTCGCGAGAATTGTTTGCAGTCGCAATATATATATATATGTATATAACACCGCAAAGCACTATATACTGTATAAAAGTTGGAACAAAGCATTGGTAAATCATTAATTTTCTTAAAACAGACTACACTTTTTGTCTATGTTAATAACTTAATTACCGCGATAAAGAGACTAAAAAAGGGGGGTTTGGAACTTGTGTCTGCCTGTGCATGCATTACGCGAGAATTAAAAAACGGATTTCAACTAAACTTAGACATCCCATGTTGACAGGGTCTATACAGGAAATTTTTTATACACTTATGATACATGTAAGCTAAGTATCTCAAAATAGTACGTGGGTTTTAATCAAATGTAGCACACCGATAATTATCCTATATATACTAATAATAATAATTTGTATTTTATTATTGGCCCGAATATTCGCAAAGGGTTCGGCCACCGATTGACAGAGTTACTATTTCTCGTGCATGTGGCTTTTGTCGTGGTTAATAGCACCTAAGCCGATAATCCTACCGGCTAAAGGGGATCTACAGTTTAATGTGGAATCTGAACCGAGGTAGCGTTCTAGTATACTTCATATTGCACAGCCAGAGGTGAAGATCAGTTTAAGGGCTTTGAAAAATCCCCACTGGGAGAAGCATGATCTTTCGATCTTCAGTCAGACGCCTTAACCACTATACCATCAGCCCGTTCAGTAAACATACTAATACGTTGCCATTGTCGTCGTCTATAAATCTATAGAAATGAAAAACGTAATTGTGATTTTTACCTTTTCATTTGTAAGTACAGTTCTCTTACTCTCGCATTTTTGCGATTAAGTTAGCGAATTTATATTATCATTTATATTCACAAAAATATATACATGTGTTCCAACGCTTGCCAGGCAGCACCACGTGAAATAGCAATATGAAAATATGTTTTTTGGTCATCCACAACCAAACACATTCCCTAATCAAAACATACAACTTATTTTCAGAAGGAAAGGAACCAAGAAAAAAAACATGGCTTCTCCTCTAACTAGCCAACATTTCTTTGATAACTTATCAGTGAATTAACAATACAAACTTCAAATTTCACGTGGAAGAAGTCGCGGGCACAGAAAGTAGTGATAATTAAAGTAACACGGTGTCAAAACTGAAGTTTTTCGATTGAAACAATTGTTATTGGATTTTCCCTTCAGTAAATTGAAACAGAATTCCTTAAAAAAGT
Source organism: Vandiemenella viatica (assembly GCA_031002005.1). Taxonomy (NCBI): domain Eukaryota; kingdom Metazoa; phylum Arthropoda; class Insecta; order Orthoptera; family Morabidae; genus Vandiemenella; species Vandiemenella viatica. The sequence goes on from JARYHS010013630.1 coordinate 343,952,757, forward strand.
TGACACTGCATTTTAGATTTATGAGGTTCATGACATGTAATACAAAAGATATATCAAAAGTGTAATTATTCCAAGAATTTTTTACAATACACATAATAATTAAAAGAATACCTCAACAATAGAGGTGTGCTAAGAGTTTAAGTGAATCGGTTTGTTGCTGAAGAGTTTTTTGTTAGTTAGAGCGGAAAATTCAAAGTGTGGTAGTAGTATTGGGGAATCTTTTTATCTTGCTGAAAGGATATGAAAGAGTTTCAGGATTAAATCAGAAATGAATTTTGGTTCTTGCATGTATCCTATGACGTACAAGTTCGTGAAAACACATTTTTTTACTTTTAACCTATTCATAAGATTTGAAGTCAAGTGCGTATATATTCTTTCAATTACTTAAACGCGTTTTTCCTCACCATTGCCGAGAAATTCTAAATCAGATAATAATATTCTTCACTGTTACCGTTTGTAAGACCATTCTTCAGACGATGGCCCTACGTTCATATCATTCTAATTATTTTTCCTGAAACTTATTGTTTGGTTCTTAATTATTGGATGCATGATCAGTTAATGATTTATTTTTAATTAATTGTTATCTATTTCGCGAATGATTCTAATCTTACTCAAATCGCTTCAGAAAATTCTGTATAATAATTATACTAGTAATGTCAGGGGTTTTACGTCAACAGAATATGTTTGATGGGTGAGATATAAGAAACCATTTTTGAAAAAAGCAAGGTGCTTGAAATAGATGTGAAGTCATCATCAAAACAGAAATATGAAATAGAATGGAAATTTTGCATAAGTGCTTTTTGCAGACCACGAAATAAGATTTTCCGCCAGTGAGCCTCTTTGATTTATTTGGCACCTGTATTCATCTTGGTTTATATTCAGAAACGAATGTTCAACTTTCAAACAAATGCTGACAGCAAAAACATCTCTAGCTTCTACTCACAGCCGTCAAATAACTTTTACTCAGCGTGACAAGACTAACAAATCTCCGTCAGAAGTAGCGTAAGTTGTGCTAACATAACCGCTGTCTCAAGATTAATTTGACTAAAATATCAGATATAAAATTCAGAGTCAGTTTATTAAAACTAAAAATTCAGTCAGAAATATTACTGCGTTGGTAGACGAAAGTGGAGCAATGTTTAGCAGTATGTTTCAGGATATACATTCTAATTAATTTCATGAAACCAGTAGAATAACAAGGACAATTACCCCCTTCCCCACCGTAAAAGATATTTTTAATTTACGCTTGTAACTGTGTTCACATCTTTTAACAAAGCTTATTTATATTTGAAAGCAGGAGAATTTACCGGTTTCTTCAGTTTCCTTGTACAAATTACTATTTGTGACAACAGAAAATTTCGCTTCCCCAGTTCTTACTATCAGATTTGTGTAAACTGTGTAATTTAAGTATTTTATTTCATTTGAACTGGATACCATAAGAATTTAGTGTTTGCGTTGCAAGCATCTGAAGTAAGTCGTCAATAACTTTTCTTCGCTTACTTTGTTCTGATAGCACGCATTTGTTTTGATTTTAAGTTATAAATGGATTCACGTTTACAGTAATATTTACTCCTGAAGAAGCGTTAAGCTATCGTATCAGTCTTCTGTTTAAATGATATATTGTTCCAAAGGTATTTGAGTGTGAAGTCTTCCTTAATTCTCAACTGAAATCGGGTAGATAAATTGAAAATAAACAAACATTTAGATAATATACAGCACAGGCGAGGTGCATCTTTAAAACGTTTTTTCACTATAAAAAAGTGGAAATGTTTTTTATAGTTCCGTAAATGATTTTTCTTCGTTTTGTTATGTTTGATACAATACTTCCGACGGGTAAGAAATTTGGGTTCTGGGACGATTATCCGCACGGTGCTTTTCTGCGAGTGGTCTGAACCCCTTATATAAAGAAATGAACATAGCGTTCCCAAGGAAAACAGATTAATTATTTTAGAACTAGTTTTGTTCGTGTAGTTAGTTGTTTCTGTAGCTGATTCCAAATTCAGTAAAATAATTGTTTGCTGTAGGTCAGTTTACAGAATGTAGTAAGAATAAAGATATGCGGTAAGTTAGTAAAATTTGAAAATTGAAGAAGAACATAATACGAGGGTGAGTCAAATGAAAACATTAAATATTATTTATTGTGCAGAAGTGGTACAAAGCTGTATCACTTTTCAACATAATCTCCCCCACGCTCAATGCGAGTCCTCCAGCGCTTACAAAATGCATAAATTCCTTTAGAAAAAAATTCTTTTGGTAGTCCACGCAACCACTCATGCACCGCGTGGCGTACCTCTTCATCAGAACGGAACTTCTTTCCTCCCATTGCTTCTTTGAGTGGTCCAAACATATGGAAATCACTTGGGGCAAGGTCTGGTGAGTATGGTGGATGAGGAAGACACTCAAAATGCAGGTCTGTGATTGTTGCAACTGTTGTGCGGGCAGTGTGGGGCCTTGCATTGTCATGTTGCAAAAGCACACCTGATGACAGCTTTGATTTGATTGCAGACCGAAGATGATTTTTTAGGAGATCTGTGTATGATGACTGGTGACAGTGGTTCCTCTAGGCAAGTAATGCTCCAAAATGACGTCTTTTTCGTCCCAAACGAGAGTCAGCATAACCTTCCCTGCTGATGGTTCTGTTCGAAACTTCTTTGGCGTTGGTGATGAGGAATGGCGCCATTCCTTGCTCGCTCTCTTCGTTTCCGGTTGGTGGAAGTGAACCCAGGTTTCGTCCCCAGTAACGATTCTTGCAAGGAAGTCATCACCTTCTCGTTCAAAGCCCCGAAGAAGTTCTTCACAAGCATCAACACGTCGTTCTCTCATTTCAGGAGTCAGCTGCCGTGGTACCCATCTTGCAAACACTTTGTGAAACTGGAGCACATCGTGCACAATGTGGTGTTCTGAACCATGATTAATCTTTAAACATGCTGCAATGTCATTCAGTGTCACTCGGCGGTTTGCAATCAACTGCTGCAATGTTCTGTAGAGTCACAACTCGTTGTGCCTGACCTGGACGAGGAGAATCTCCCACTGAAATCACACCATTTGCGAACTTCCTACTCTATTCGTAGACTTGCTGCTGTGACAAACATGCATCACCGTACTGAACCTTCATTCTTCGATGAATTTCAATAGGTTTCAAACCTTCACTACTCAAAAACCGAATAACAGAACGCTGTTCTTCCCTGGTGCAAGTCTCAAGTGGGGCAGCCATCTTTATACTGATACTGCGACGGTATTTGTGCATCTGCACTATGCTGCCACCTACAGGCCATTCTGCACGCTGCTGGTAGCACGCTTACCAACTTACAGGATAACGGCACGAAATTTCGATTTTTTTATTACAAATTTAAGGTTTTCATTTGACTCACCCTCGTAGATTAGAAAAATTGTAATGTTCCATGAGATAAAGTACTCTTCAGCCAGACAATGAAGCCATTGCTCCATGATATGATTTGTAGGAACTTAAAAGTTTTGTGGCAGCAAAAAAAAAATAAAAAATTCTAGAGTAATAAAATAAGTTATGAGTTGTGAAGCCAGAAGAATAAAAAATATGTTGCAGCTAGCTCTGGGAGAAAATTTTTATATTAGGAAATTTAAAACTGTTACAACATTTTTGAAACGGGAAAAATCTTGTTATAGGCTTAACGTAGAGGTGCAAACAATTCCTCTTTGGAATAAGATCAACTCAGGCATTTATTTAATTTAGATGGCGCAGTCTTCTTTGGTAGAATATAGCTTTTAACCAAGGAAAGTGAGACCGATAATACACAGAATGCCAATTTTAGAACTCTTGGATTTCTGTTTTGTTTTTCGTGAGCTGGATCCGAACAAATTAATATACTGATATATACAACGCAGTTAGCTATAAAGTAAAACGTTTCATGAAGTACGTAGTTTTATAATGAAACCATTTCTAGATTAATTGAAAGATGGGCTTGAAGGTTGCGATGTATTAACAAACTAATAATATCCTGCACTGCTCTATTCATAACTTAGCAGCCACTGCGTTTCGAAATGTGTTCCGTGAATTCAGTATAACGATAAAGGAAACGATTTCTCTTTCCCACTTTCAAGCTGGATGAAGATACATGCTCCCCCAACTTTCCCCCGTCTCCACAATGGGAAACAGCACACTATATTTTACACCAATGATAACACTCATCTAAAAACATAAAAAAAAACTGGCACACCTGCCTAAGATCGTGTAGGGCCCACGCGAGCAGGCAGAAGTGCCACAAGACGACGTGGCATGGACTCGTCTAATGTCTGTAGTAGTGCTGGAGGAAATTAACACCATGCATCCTGCAGGGCTGTCCATAAATCCGTAAGAGTACGAGGGGGTGGAGATCTCTTCTGAACGGCACATTGTGAGGCATCCCAGATATTCTTAATAATGTTCATGTCTGGAAAGTATGGTGCCCAGAGGAGGTATTTAAAATCAGCCTGGAGCCACTCTGTGGTAATTCTGGACGTGTAGGGTGTCGCATTATTCTGCTGGAATTACCCAAGTCCGTCATAATGCATAATGGACATGAATGGATGCACGTACGTAAGTGTCACCAGTCAGAGTCGTATCAAGGCGTATCAAGGGTCCCATGTCACGCCAACTGCACGCGCCTCACACCATTACAGAGCCTCCACAAACTTGAACAGTCCCCTGCTGACATGCAAGGTCCATGAATTCATGAGGTTGTCTCCATACCCGTACACGTCCATTCATTCGATACAATTGGAAACGAGACTTGTCAGACCAGTTAACATGTTTCCAACCATCGACAGTCCAATGTCGGTGTTGACGGGCCCAGGCGAGGCGTAACGCTTTGTATCGTACACTCAGCAAGGGTGCACGAGGGGGCCTTCGGTTCCGAAAACCCATATCGATGATGTTTCGTTGAATGGTTCGCACGCTGACACTTGTTGATGGCCCCGCATTGAAATCCGCACCAATTTGCAGAAGGGTTGCACTTCTGTCACGTTGAACGATTCTTTTCAGTCGTCGTTGGTCCGGTTCTTGCAGGATCTCGGAGCGATGTCGGAGATTTGATGTTTTGCCGGATTCCCGAAATTCATGGTGAATTCGTGAAATGGTCTTACGGGAAAATTCCCACCTCATCGCTACCTCGGTGATGCTGTGTCCCATCTCTCGTGCGCCGACTATAACACCACGTTCAAACTCATTTAAATCGTGATAACCTTCCATTGTAACAGCAGTTACCGATCTAATGCCTGCGCCAGACACCTGTTGTTTTATATAGGCGTTGCCGACCGCAGCGCCATACTCTGAGTGTTTACATATCTCTGTGTCTGCATACGCATTCCTATACCAGTTTCTTTGGCTCTTCAATGCAGATACACAAAGGTAGAGAAATGATCACCATACGTCTGTCAAATACTGGCCTATAACGCACCTTTTGATTGTTATTGGCAAAAGGGATTTCTTTTTTTTCTTTCTTTATTTTTTTAAATAAATTTAATAGATTTTAGATTTTGCACCAATATAGCCAGTTTTAAATGTTATGTTGCCAATCATTTTTGTGTGTGATAATTTTAAGCTTATCTCACGATTTAGTTTGGCTCTATCCGTTCAATGGTAATGGTAATGGATACAGAGATCTACAACGGAACCAAGTTAAAATTTTTGACCTGCCTCGTACTGATTAAAGCTTTACGTGATTTCCTGTAATAAACTGTAAACGTCCTTAATTTGAGCCTTATGTTCTAGACCATAAACGCACAAATTAATACTTAATATGTACGTGTAGAACACGGTTTAGATGTCCATGGTTTCACGCTTTAACTCGCATCCCCTCGAGAGCTGTCAGTTAGCGGATAAACTGATTCGGCCCTCTTGTGATGGATTAAATCACTATGATTGCTCTGACTAACCGTCAAACATGGATGCTAATACGAATGAAAGAAATGCAATAAGGTGAGTCTGTTTTGTTTGTGGTACCTTCTTGTGCCTGGCGGAGTAGAGGACCCAGGCGAGGTAGAGGATCATGATGAGGGACGGCACCAGCAGCCCTGCCAGGGCGGCGTTCTTCTGCAGACAGGCGTGGTACAGCCCGATGAGGAACGTCGCCACCACCACGCCCAGCGCCATGTACTGGCCCGTGCGCCGGCGCTCCTCCTGGGAACGAGACGCGCTCTGTGACACGGAAAACATTGTGTGAGAGAGGGGAAAAGAGAGATGAGGAGAGAGAGAATTTCCACGGATTGCACTGAAATTGATCAGGGGATAATCAGCAGGTAGGTCTCAAACTTTTCCAATTATGAATACCGACTCAAGCTAACACTTATTGCTTAGAGTAGTCGTCAAAGTGTAATTTCTCCAGTCAAGATGCATATTCTCAAAAATTCTTACAGCACCTTTTTCAGTTTTTTGATTTTACATTTATTTGTTAATCTTAGTAGGAAATTACTTTGCCATCTTGTTAAGTTAGTGTTTATTAAGTTATTTTCTTCACGTCTCTTTACCTGTTTGTACGTTGATACACTAATAACATGAGAACCACCAGCCCAGTTTACATGAATTTTTATTTTTATTTTTAGGTTTATTATGTTGTAATTTATAATATATATTTTATTTCAAGTAGTAGTTAATCAACTGCATCGACAAAAATCGTCCTTTTAGACCCTTTTTCATTCATCTGTAAAGATAAGTCTGAGCAGTGTATGGACAATTATTGGAATTTTAAATTTACAGTTATTCAACCGCATTTTCTGTTTCATCATAATATTCCATTCTGAAATCAACGCTTTGTTAATTTCTGCTGATTCTCCTTCCCCTTCCTTACTCATTCTTATTTTACCACTTCTTTTTGCAATCTTGTATCTCTTTTGGCATCTAGCCGTTCTTACCTTATTTTATGTTTTGTGGAAGAATCTCACAGAAAGATGAGTCAGGATAGTGGGTCACATTTTAAGGAGCTCGGTATATATTTTGTTAGTGGATAGTAGGAACAAAAAATCTATAGAACAAAACAAAGACTAGAATGCACTAAGCAGAGGATATAAATGGTAAAGTGTATTTAGAGATGAGGACTTATCTCAATTAGGAAGAGATGGAGGATCAGTAGACTAATGGCCAAAAAGAAGTTTCTCATGTTAACTTTTCTTAATTGTCATCAGCTTTACCAGTGCCTTTAGGGACCGTGGACAGTGAGGCAATTAGAGCTGGATTAGATTTTAAGAAGGAATGGGGATGAAATGAACCATGGCCTTTTGTGAAATGACAATGTCAGTATTCATATGATAACAAAAGGTTCATTGCCACATACGGAATCGGACCCAGTCCTCCAGAATGCCAGGCCCGAACGTAAACGCTCATCTAGCAGATTGGGTTTATCAGTAATTTTTTCAGCTTTAAGTGATATCTTTAATTTTACATCTTACTTCTTCATAAGACATATATAATTTCTGACGTTTCAAAGTGACAATCCAACAAATGGAACTCTGTTTAGCTTTTCATCAATTTACTAGACATTCATTTCATATTTTGGACGTAAAATTCTATTTCTTAAATACTCTAAACCGCACTTCAATCGCTTGTCCTTGACTCCTTGTATATGGATATTTACATCTTGGAACAATTCATGTCCCAAGTATTAAAATTATGGCGTTTACTTTTTAATCCAAGAAAACAAATTAAAATCAGCAACAGAAGTAGAAATATCACACATAAACGTACACTAAAGACAGGGATGTTCAAATATATGATTTCCTTTTTTCAGAAAAGTAAGCTTCAACATGGAATCCCCAGCTTTTCCAGAAGTGAAGTAAAATAATATTATGTAAAATTTCTGTCAGTGGGGTGCGTATTAATCAATAACCTCTCGGTCTCTAGTTCATCGATAGTTCACTAGTACAACACCAGATGATTAATCTTTGTAGATTTCTGCTAGCTTCGTAATTAAAAAACATAAAATTTTGTTAAACCCATGCATGAACGATTGTTTTATCTAATATCTAAATATCATGGGAATGCACAAAAACAAATGCGTAGAGGAGTACACATATCATTTTTGTTGACGCTTGTTAATTGTACGATCAAATGCTTATTCAATTCCTTCGCAACTGTATTAATACATTACTTTCGTTATACAAACTTCCTCCGATATGTTCAAATTTTTCATCAATTTAATAAAAATTAATTTCATATTTTGGACCTAAAATCGATTACTTAAATATTATAAAACTGAACTTCATTCCCTTGTCATTATATTTACATCTTGGATTAATCCATGCCCCAAGTATGAAAATTAGCAACAGAAGTTTGCCTAGAAAATTAAAAAAATGGTGAAAAATTTATAATCTAGTTCAAAATTTCGGTTAATCTATTAATACACTAGAGAATTCAAGCTGAAAGCTTTAGAAGACGCAATTTAATTCAGATTTAAAGTTTTTCATACTGATATGATCCAATTTAGGTGTGTCCTATTTATTAACAGCAAATAGTTTTGTCTGTTTTACAAGAGATTACAAACAAACCGAACTTTTGTAAGTTCAGTAAGTGCCAATAAAAATATTTTCTTTTTAAAAAAAAATCCTTTTCCATGATAACTGTTTAAAAAGGGAGTAAAATTCCACAATTATAAGAGATTCTCAAATTGACAAGCATCAGTTTAATATTGAAATTCACTAGCTAAATCATAATTGGCTATAGAATAGCATCCAGCGTTGAGCACAGGTGTCATTAATCTAGATCTACCCAATGAGAGAGGAGAAATTGTTACCATCAGTCTGGACACCGTAAAGGTTTTATGGTATTGTGTGTTGTGTTACTCTATTTGTGCAAAGTGTATTTATCAGATGTAGCTTAGCTTTATCGGCACTGAAATTGAGTTATTACTTCTTACTCTTATGGTTGAACTGTTGGAAAGTAACTGAGGTCGAATACAAGGTCGTCACTTGTCAGTCATCAACGGTGAGTTGTGCCAGGGAAACAACATAAAATAAAATTGAGTTCACCACAATTAATAAAAAAATACTAGACCTTACATTGTTACTTTTGACAACTAAACATGCAGATTATTATTTAGAAGTCTGGTCATAAGAATACAAATACTTATTTCACGATTTAATTCATGCCATTTACAATTAAAATTATAAATTCAGAAACGGTGATTTTTTTTTCGTGCCCTAGAAGCGGAAACTTGTGCTGACATGAAACATGATTAAAATTTTGTTAATATTGCGTCTGTATTAAAAGATGTTTCCGAGAGACAACATTATTATGATGAGTCACGCAAGGAAACTGCTATACCAAGAGCAAAACGTGTACAGAATGGCTTATACAAAGTAGAGAAACCTTATTGATGCAGCACCGAAGTCGCAGAAAAAAAAGTTTTTTTTGTGTGTTCATAGAATTTGTAAAGCTCCTAATGTGAATGGAAGGTGAAGAAAGAAGAATCTTTGAATTTCAAGAAAGAGCATCCAAAAATATTGCTCACTCATTATTATGATTGCTAGGCTTAGTTCAGTATGAGATTTTTTGCCATCTTTTTAACCTCGAAAGTAAACATGAAATCCAGTTTCCGAGCACGATAATTGGAAAAGAGGAAGCATTCATATATCGTTGTGTTCATGAAAGAATTTACTTTTATTGACACTTTACAGTCTAGACTGTAGAAGAATCCGGTTTATAGATTAAATTGTTCATGTTTGTTGATTGTCTGGGAAATTGTAAAGTGGACCCCTAAACTTTACCGAAAACAAAACTTACAAATTATCATAAGATGCATACATTCTGATGGACAGAAGGTGAATCCTTAATTATTGTGACGGCGAACGGGAGCAAGCAATTAATATACGTGTACCACCCTGATAATTTGTAGCATGATACTCAACTTTTTTTGCTTATAGCTATACGCCTCGTCAACGTCGACTTTATTAAAGGCGGAAAAAGACTAGGGGGTAGGGAGGGAGGGGGGAAATCAGCGCATGGCCTTTTGAAAGAATCATCCCGTCGTTCGCATGGAATGATTTGAGGAAATCATGGAAAACCCAAATCTGGATGGCTGGACAGGGATTAGATCTTGCGTTCTCGAGAATGTGAGGCTAGAACGTTAATCACGCAACACACTTAACTAACTGGATTAGTATAGTGGGAAGTTGACTGTGGTTAAAAACAGTCCCATTACCATATTAGTGTGAAACGACAGAACGTCTTGGCAGAGATTACGTAAATGTTGAGAGGGCTGATAGAGCTGTTTATGGCGATAATGACACAGCAACTTAAGTTATAAATAGTTATATTACTGATTTCATAATTCATTTCATATGATAAAAACGCAATGCACAGGAAAACATCTAAGCTGCAAAAAATACTGCCACTTACCAAGAAGATGAATTTTTTACTGGACTTATGACTAATACCAAAGAAATGAAGTTAACATGATACCGTGAGTTGAAGTAGTGTTCTGTTTATATAAACAGATAAGATTTATAATATAATTTGAATATTTGATTGAAATAGATGCAATACAATTGTGATTCAGACTGCAAGTAACTCCAATAGTTACCCAAAATATAGAGTACAAAATACAGTGTAACAGGCAATTAACAAGGTGCATCTTCATAATTGTATTAATTGTTTGTGTAAAGAATACGGACTAGAGGAGTGAGCAACACGTGAGACGAAATGGAAACGGACGTTCAGGAAAGTATGCCCAGGAGGACCGACTGTCAATCGCCTAAACACAGGCAGGTGGAGGCAAATCATTTGGACAGCGCACCGATCTTGGACAAGCTCTCCTTACGTGACTGAAATTCGTTGAAAGTAGACAGATTTGGTGAATGAAAACGAGACGAAACAATGGTTAGTAGGTAAATGCTGGAAGAACGATTTATTACAAAACTCAGCATGTTATAGAAATATCCAATTGTGACAAATTCAGAGTTGATTAGGGAAAAGGACATTATCAGGAATTTGGAAACAACGTACTTAGAATTGTGGGAATATGGCTGATTCTCTGGCAAATATGCCAACGCAAGGTGCGTAAAGGACATAATCCAATGACCAAGTAGCATTATTGACGATTATAAACTAATGTTTAAGCATTTCTGCTTTCTACGACTAACCACAGAGGAAAGTTGTGCCTGAAATATCGGGGCTGGCTCCTACACGAATACCAGATCTGCATAGCTAATGAGGAGTAACTGACATAGTCTCAGGTCCGAAATTTAGTGTGCGGTCTACTACAGTTCGTTCCATCTAATCGACGCCACATAACAGCTGGTGGAAGCAGTGCTGAAATGTACGCCAATCGTCAGTTGCCGTAGAGGCCAAAAATCGAGTCCCAGGTAGCCATTTGATCGAAACAACACTAATCGACAACACATACCATACAGTAAAAACGGTTCAATCACGGCAGTCCACCAGAAAGCAAAATAATACTCAGCAACTACCTTGTTTGACTCATGTGATACATATTTATTGAAGTTAAGCGAAAAGTCAGTTTATTCTGATCTCCTAAGAGATTTATTGTTTGATTTGACAGACGTTATTCAATTTGCAATAAATAGTTGTTTTGTATTCATATCCCTAAATGGTAATTGTAATTTCTTGTATAAAGTCTTGTGATTTGATATTATCCCGGACTATTCATTTTACTTCATGTAATTATAGATATACTTTTTGGAATTAATCCAATGGCGCCCAACTTCTATATATTTATCATGATTAAATGGCAGGCACAATAATAAGCCGTGTGAACATTTAAATCTTAAAAGGCCAGCTAGAAAACTCATTTCCAAATAATAGTTCAGCCAGTGGATTGTTTCCCTAACTGTAGATTTTTCAAATATCTTTTGTCATAAACAACTATACAGTGAACTTTAGACATATGACAAAGGTAGGAACTGTTTTGTATTAGCCTAGATTGTCGAACATAATATGACTGGAGACATAGCTTACAAGCTAAAACACCAAAGAACGGAATCTGGGTGTGTGGAAGAAATGTTTTAACCAAAATAATCCTGAACCATGCTATGAAAATAGTTCAGACTATATATCTTAAGAACTTATATTTATCACAAACAAAATCTGAAACTATATTTTTGGTTAGATATTCTTCGCAACTTGCAAATTTGCAACTTGAAGATTTTTTTTTTAAGATGTTTATTATGTTCATTCTTTTATCATTGTGACGGAAACTAAAAACACCTGATTACATTCCAGTGTTCTGCTATAACGTTAAATCGATGCGTTATATAATCCCCTTCTATATCTGTTATCACTGCGGAAAACACTGTGTTCTTAAGCCTTCAATAAAATCAGTTTCTTTATAGCAATGATTACAATAATTTTTAATTACAGGAATGGGTGTTTTAAATAATTATTTTGACATTTTACATCAGTTATTAAAGTTTCGACAGAATATCTGTAGTCTCTGGTACTGCAGAATTGGGATTAAAACACATTTTTATAAATTTAGTTATGAATCCATCATCAACCGACAAACAAGTGATGAAACCAATAAGCGTATTCTCATTGGGAACACGACTTTCATATACAATAACCTAGATAACAATTTTCGAATAATGAATACGAATCTGGTCCTTTAGACTTAAACTATAACAGTTAACCTTCGTGTTTTCAAATGGAAATTTAATAACTATGCCATATTAACAGTTTCTCCTTGCCTGGTGGTTGATGTCTCTAAAGTTCAGAACTATGTGCGACTCTCGACACTAGATTACTTAGTTTCAGACCTATTGGAACAAAGAAATTTAATGAAATCCTGATAATTTTTTGTGCCAAAAACGTCTGAATAGTGCTCTAGTAAAGTCATGGAAACGCTGTCTAGACTCGCTCGGTTTATCACATCTTTCTGCCAAATGCCGGAAATACAGCTTAGAGCACCGAGCGTGGACGTAAGCCCGAGCCGGACATTAGGCTCGGTCTGTTATTCACGTGCTGCGTGGGGACAAAGCCACGCAGAACATTCCCTCGGCACAATCGACACAGGCACGAATTGCATTGCATTCTCAAAATCACTGAAGAAGCGACGTTAACGAAGAATGAAGTAACTGAAGAATTAAAGAGAGGCGAGTATGTTTCTTTTTCTTGTTATTTTCTATGTGCTGTTGTATCATTTTAAAAGATTGTATAGGTTTCCTTTCAGAAAATTGTGATACTTAAAGACTGGACCCTACTCTATGTTAAAAATCGGTAGATTGCACTACATTTCAATATTTCTGTGGTGATTGTTTGGTCATCCAAGTATGCTCTCTGCGGAAGAAAGAACAGCTAATAATAACCACTTTAGAAAGATGTATACTGACATGGGGGCGTGCTTTTTCTTTGCCATCAACTTCTCATCTATCATTCTTAGCCATATTTCGTTCTCTTTTTACTATGTATTTTGTACATCTGTGGACTGGGCCATAGCTTCAAATAAACTTGATGTAAACGCCTCTTATCGTCCAAATGTAAAACAGAAACTTCAATTTTTTAAATACAGGTGAGCGTATGTAATCAGGGACAAGATGGACGAAGTTCAAAGTTACATAGATTATGTATTCTGTGACGATGAAGACGAAAAAGACAATTTATTTACTAGGTGGAAATTTAGAGCAAAAAAGTATCCTCAGTTGTCTATACTAGCTAACAGGATATTATTTGTAACTGTCATAGTAGAAGCGCTGCAAGCGAGCGCATTTTCAGCAGAGCATGTTTAAACATTCATAAAAGCGAAACAATCTTTCTCCTATACATATGAATGATCTTTTTGGTATTTATAATCACATATCAGAATTATAAAAGATTTTGCTGTTTTCGCATCCGCCATTCTAATATAAATTGATTACGAGATTAACGCTGCATCGAAATGCTAGGTGTATATATAGATAACAAACTGAACCGGAAGCAACATATTCAACAACTTCTTAAAAAACTGAATTCTGCAACATTTTCACTGAGGGTAATATCTAGAATAGCTAATATAGAAAACAGGAAGTTAGTATATTTTGCATATTTTCACTCCCTGCTCACTTATGACATATCTTTCTGGGGAAACTCTTCACAAGCACAGCGGATATTTAAATTACAAAAGCGTGCTGTAAGAACTATTTGTAGAGCAAATCCACGGACGTCATGCAGAACTAGGTGTACTAACAATGCCAGCACAGTATGTATACTCCGTACTATCATTTGTAGTGGAAAATCATGAACAGTTCAATCTTAATGCTGACATACATAGCCATAATACTAGGAATAAATATAATATTCACAAGGATTAAAAATCACTGTCAGTTGTATAGAAAGGGATAACATTTACTAGAGCTTCCTTATTCAATGTCTTGTCAACAGAAATTAAATGTTATCTACTAAAACCCAGCTACTTTAAGTCCAAACTGAAAGAGTTTCTGCTTCAGAACCCATTTTACCCTGTGAAAGAATTTTCTTCTTAGAATTTGGTAACTAAGAATGACTGATAAAATAGTATTTATGATGTATGGAAAGGGAAGGTGACAAAGTTGTCAACAATTACTAAAATGATATCTGGTTTGTCTTTCTATTGAAACTCTTGACAAATGAAGTAATTATACTGTTTACATAATTCACTTATATATAGTAACTAACATGGGAAAGCATGCACTCAAAAATTGATGTGAAAAATTATCAAACTAATAGGTTTTTAAGTAATTGACTGCTTATGAATTGTTGGTAACATAATTGATATTGTTAATAAGTGTGTGTACTGTTCTACATAAATAGTAAATAACATGATATAGTATGTAATTTAATTTAATTTAATTGCAATGGAGCACAGACTCCGGTGGCAATTTCCCTACACACCCAACTTCCTGCTATCCTTCACTCACCTACATTTGCCCTCTACAAATTTTAACTTTAATTTTTTTTAAGGTTTTCGGTAAGTTATTCATCATTCCCCTTGGTAACTCATTCCAATCCCTGACACCCTTACCTAAAAAAGAAAATCGTCCCACACCCTTGTGCCTGAAATCGAGTGCCAGCTTGTGGTCATGGTCATCTTTTCCCTTCCATGAACTACTTTTCATACCTACAGCAATATCTTTCCATGCCTCATCGCCAGTATACGCCCTGTACACTCCCATGACCATGTTGTTGTAGATTACAGTGATACTTATTATGGTAAATGGTTAGTAAGAAAATAACTGGTTATTAGATGCTGGTAACAAGTGAATACACTGTTCCACATAATATATAGTAATTAACTCGGGATTGTATTTGTAGATTACAGTGGATATTGATTATATCAATGGGTTGTAGCTAACTTGTTATCAATTGCTGGCAATATAATAGACATTAGTAATAAGGATTGCAATCCCGCAGTGTTTTCAATCCCGCGGGATCCGCACGGGATTTGCACCAATCCCGCGGGATCCCGCGGGATCCGTGCGGGATTGGTACAAACAGTTTTTTAACGCATATATTTAAAACATAGTTACTTAAAACGTTAATAAATTAAATAATATTTAAATTAATAAATAATTTTTAATGTTAAATGATAAAAATTAACAGTTAACAATATTTGATTGGTAAAATGACATTAAAACTTTTTAGCGTGTCTTAAGTGTATTTCGAGGTTTTACATTTTTGTTTTTTAATCTAAACCAATTTTTAAATAAATGATAAAAATGGAAAATATTGAGTCTTAGGTCATATTATGTGCCTTACAATACATCACATAAGTTTAAAAATATGGTTTGCTTAAAGGCCAAATTACCAGAGTTATTATTATTTTTTTTTCAATTCTAAATAAACGTTCCATAACACCGAGAAAAGCATTCCATTTCACAAAGTGAATATACTCTGTAAAGGCTAGACATGGCTCAGAACAAGATCTCATAACTTTTTGTCACTGCACAAGCAGGAGACTTGGCCCTTTTTTTGCATGATTCATTATTATATCTCCTGATTCCTTAATTGATCTTACAGTTGATTCAATGTTATTAAAAGAAACTACTCACCAACACGTAAACTGTCAAGTATTTCAGATTTACTTATGTGGCGTAACGACGTTTTTAGAGTAAATTATTATTTTTTAGTAAGAAAGGAGACTTTCTCGGTGAATGATTGCAGTGAGTCCTCATAGGTTGTATCTCCTGATTTCATTGCAAACACACGAAATTACACACGTGAGGAAGACGGCGGAGGCAGCCGTCGATGTATGGTGTTTCTACAACACAATTCGTCGATACACCCGTGAAAATTTCATTATAACTTTTTTTTACCTTTAGTCGAAATAATAACAAGAGGGATTAATCGAATGCCTGAGCGGCACATGGAAGCAGGTGGCTTTCGTCAAAGAAACGCATTGAGGTAGCGGCCAAAACAACAATAAGTCAAAGGATATACAATTTCCTTCTGATAGCTGTTAAATAAATAGATACGCTATCGTTAAAATTACGATAACATTAGTTTCATATCAACGAATAATCAAATTTTCAGCCGCAAATTAGAAAATTGTCACAATTACTTTATCTGCAAATACAGAAAATGGGAATAATGAAACCGTGAATAAAAAGCTGTAATAGTGTAGTTCAGATAACGTGTGCGACCCTTAAAAATAATTATATGCTTAGAAAATCGTACTAAATACGCACCATAACTCAAATTACAGAAATGTGTACTCGAAACTAACGTAAGTTTTGATAAAAAAACAAACGCTTGTTCACATGAGTCAAATGCCAACTGGAAGGGTACAGGCAAACAGTGCAAAACATCCGATAGAGATTGAGTGGGGCAGCGAGTCACGCAGACTGACACGCGTTTCCGCCGGATTTTGCGGATTGCGGATCCGCTTAATTTTGTGCGGGATCCGCCAGACTGTCTAATGATGCGGGATCCCGCGGGATTGCGGGATCCCGCTTTGCTGGATTGCAATCCCTAATTCGTAATAAGTGCATGTACTGTTCCACATCACCGAGATTATTCTCACATGGGATCAAAGTGAACATATCTATTTATCTATTTATCTAATCTTCTTCTTCTCGAAGTTTCGACCTGAGCTTAGGTCGTCTTTAGGGGACTAGCCACCATATAGAGACTGGCGTGGCTGGTTGTTTTCGTATTTGTTGTGTGGAGACTGTCTATTCTCTGACAATATCTATTATCCAGAGATATGATGCTTACGAATTAGTATCTGCGGATCCAGAGTTATTATTATTATTTAACACGCATTTCCAAGCCTGGGTAAGACCATAACCACCACACTTGTTGAAGTTGTGTGCCTGGGTGAATATTTCAATAGCCTCTCTTCTTTGTAGATAACCTTCGTTTCTAGCTAACACTCTTGTATTTTCCCGCAGTATTTTATGTTCTTCTTCCAGCTGGTGTTCGGCAATAGCTGATTTTGTGGGATTTCTCAGACGGATATGACTCATGTGTTCATTTCGATTCAACGTTAATCTCGTAAGCAATTTATATTGCATAAGAGATTGATTTTAGCTATATAATTAAACTGTGTTCAATGGTGTTTAATGATACAAATCCTTACAAGATGACACATGTGTCTGAAACCTCCGTAAAAATCTTTATTCACTAAATGTGGATTCGTAGTATGTTTATGTATGGCAGTAATTGTAAATAACTTTTTTGTGTCATTGTTTTGATTTCACTATGTTCTGATCGCACGGTTTGTAATACTTCAGTTTCATTTGTTTATTAAACATGTAAAGATTACACATCATAACTATGGCGTTGCATTTAATAGAACATACACATAATGTTTATAGTAGTCAATGATGTATTGTAGTTGCGAGATTGTCCCTGCCGTACAATCTTGTAAAGTTTTCTCTGTACTAAACTTGGTGCGACATTATGTGCTATTCCCGCCTTGCCGAGCCTTATGTCCGCCGAGCCTTCGTTTTTCCGCCGAGCATTCATTTGTCCACCGAGTCCGGGGAAGCTCCAGCGGTCACAGCTCGCGCGAGTAGAGGGGACCGGACATAGAAATAACAGTTCACTCAAGCAGAAGACCGCCCGCTAAGAAAAGTTCTCCCGCTCCAGGTGAACGGACTGTCGCCGACCTATCCGCCACCGAAATGCTACGGACTTTACCGACTAGTCCCGAGGTAGCGCGCGCCTCCCGAAGTAGATTTGTCCAATCGTTTTAGCTACAGAAGGTGGAACCGATAACAGGAGCCAATCAACGGCGGACTATTTTCCACGTAATTGTAATTTCGATGAATTTATCTGTATGTTAAAAATGTCCTGGCAAGCCGTGGCAGAGACGGATGCTGTAGAACTGCGAAGGAATTACTTCGGGTCCACCCCTCAGAGTTGAAGGTTGTACTTGGAATCCGGCCCCCGAGGTTGGCAGTGCGGACTTCGAGTCAGAACCTCCAAGTTTTAAGTGTGTTCTGACTTGGCATCGAATCTTCCAAGCGTTCTAAAAAGCCGTACTGCAACAGTGAAGTCAGTCTGTACGTTGCCTGAAGGAAGTACTGCCCTTTCCGCTGTAGCTAATGCGCATTGCATTTTCACCAAGGGACGCCTCTCGTCATAACGAAAATTACTCACCGAACAGTACGCTGTGAAACTTGCCTACAGTCATTGAGAAGAACCCTGTAATGACCCTACAAAGGAAACTTTGAGTGATTAGGAGTTCTCGCCTCCGACAGTTATTGAGCTAGTGACTTTTAAAGCCACGAGATAACTTTAATTGTAGCCGGCAGGATAAGAAGACTAAGTGATTGATATCTCCACATCTGGTGGGTAATTTAAAATTATCCTGGTGCCCGACAACTTACAACCAATCGCAATTCTGGTTAATATTGCTTTTGATTTTTTTTAGATTTGTTCCCGATTGTTATGAAGGGGACATTTCATTAAATGACAATTTAATAATGTTGCATTTGTTTTGCAATAATGTGTTTAATTAGTAGGGCTTTATTTTTGTAGTTTGTTTATTAATGTTGCTATTGTAAGATTTGGCTTTGCTTGTTTCCTTTTTTTATGATTTCTTGTATTAATATTAAAGGTAAATGAGCCTCCGTCTGTACGCCTATACGAGTACGAAATAAATAATCATCATAGGGATTTATATGATGATAAAAGGAGGAGTTAGAAAGTTTTCACCTTATCCTCCCTCCCAACCAAGCCCCTACTACAGGCTGAAATACCTGCGACACTGGAGTCTTTCGACAGTTGTAGGCCTTGATGTTGTCTCCGCCTTTGCATCATTTTTTGCTCCATCTTTCACTAATGATACGCTTAGTATACTACCCTAATCCAGTATATCATTCATCTGCATAAATATAGTAGAAGAAGACTCACTAAAGAAACTAGGTAGCTAGCACTGGACATGTAACTGAACCAGTAGGCTTCCTGCGGAAGGATCCGATTAACGCAGGTGCTTTAAAACTGTATAGAAAATGTTTTGACACTCTGTGTGTTTAAATTCCATTTTTAACTGATGCAAAATCTTTTAAACCACAGTGAAAACAAGATAGCTCTGTGTAGGTAAAACAATTATTTAAAAATAGATTTTGTTTTGCATTCATAACATATTGTGATCTGAAACTGGCATGTCATCTTCCTTGCTGAAGTTAATTAACATGATTTAGTTCTGATATTTCCACCTTTACTTGAGCACCATAGCTTTTTCAATATAATATGCATCTATACCTCCTAAAGGCTAACTGAGCAGTAAATTTATGTGTTTTAATAAGAAACATAATTATTGTAAAAAAAGTGAATTGGGATTACAAATCTGCTTACACACAGAATTACTTAACTAGATCTAAAATAAATTGATGTTACTTTTGATGAAACTGTTATGCTGACTATATTTCCAATATTATATCTTTCATTGGGGAACTGTTTTCAAAAGCTGTATGTATTAATTGTGCATTTATGTCATGAATCATTTCTGTATTTTATGTCAGATTGTTTCTTGGTGCTCAAGCAATTAAAGAAGGAATCTGAAACCAAAAACATAAAAGATCTTTATCAAAGTGTAAACGGTTTAGATACGGATATGCATAGGGATTGGATTTGGATGATATAGAATCTGTGTAGTCATCTGAACTGTGGCGCTTCAAAGAAACCTTATCACAATACTTTGTTCCCAAAGATGCTCATGCATTCGTCATATCAAAGCAGTGAAACGGTTTAACTGGGCAATACATTTTTCTCTGTATTTTGCACGGTTAACAAACATTTCGTGCACAACCGTAATTGAGATGTTACAAATCAGGTTTCTGGAAACTGTTAAGGGGAAAATTATTTTTTAACTACTGTGGTATATTTAATGTCCCATATAAGATGTAAATTGTCTACTGATGAGTTGTGTTACAGGCCGATCGTATATCAGAAAACTTCTAATCTCAGAGACAACTTCTGGGAGAGTTAATATTAGAAATTTATCAGTGTGATGACGAAAGAAAGATATGAACAATAACGTCGCTCCCAGGAGTGAGTCATAAAGTTATTTTTAAGAGTGTGTGGAGTTAAACACAGCGGCAGATAGTAACTGTCACGGGAGTAATTCGTATCGGAGACGGGGGAAGTTGGTAGTCATAAATCTTGTTCCTTTGTCCGTGGTAAAGTTGTCGGAGTCTGTTACTGGGACCATACATTACCGAGAATACCCAGGGAACATCGGGGCAATGACCGAGTGAGCGGCAGACGACGCGAGCTAAGTTCAGCTACTCACTGTTTTAAGTAGTTAGAATGCACCTACGAGGAAAGAATCTTTTTATTGTTCATAAATTATCTAGTAAACTTTAGTTATTGTTAATTTGTAGAATAATGTCTTTGAAACGATTCATCAGATGAAGGAAAGATATTCAACAGATTTCATAGTGCGAAGTTTTTCGTTATCCATGTACAGGTGATTAACAATTATCGCCCTAGTAAAAGTAAAACAATAAATCATTTTACATAGCATAATAAGACACCAGTGCCACTGTTTATCTTTCTTCCTTTCATACACGCATTTCACTTACTCTCTGAAGCTCGTTGTAGTTTACCTTTGACATTAATTTATTTTTGTTATTACTATTATTAATTTACCAATTTAATACGATGGAGCACATGCTCCGGTGGCAATTCCCTTTTTTTCACTTTTTCATTATCTTATATAATTTTAGTGTAAAATTCCTCCCACATCTACTTTTACGATTTATACATTTTAATTTTAAATTCCTTCTCCGTTGTTGATAAATTATTCATCACCTCACTTGACAATTTGTTCCAATCCCTGACACGCATACCACAAAAGAAAATTTTCCCCACTTCGGTTATGCATGAAATCGAGTAACAGTTTGTGTCATGGTCAGTCTTCCCCTTCCATGCACTATTCATAATTCTTCGTCCAATATTCCTCCTAGCCCCATCACCAACTTATACCTTGTACATTTCCAGCACTCTCTTCACCGTCCTCCTGTCTTCCGAATGACTCCCAATCCAGCTCATTTATCCCATAACATACTGATGGGTTCCTGCGATAATTTCCACAAACCAATCTAGTTGCTCTTCTTTGCATGCCCTTCAACTCCTTTATTTGATAACCAAAATGTGGGTTCCAAACTACACCACCAAATTCAACTAATAGTGTGACCAAATTTTTGTAATCAAATTCTCTAACCTCTCAGGTACATCTTCCTCATAACCCTCTCCTATAAATGTAGGAATTTTTTAATCTTTTGTGTATGAGCTAACCTGTTAAATTATAAGTTAAATTGAATTTTTCTGGTTATGATGGTAAACCAAATTTCGGTGAATTGATCAGTAATGAAAATTCATATTAGAATTTACTATAAGTTCATACCATTGTAATAAAAAAAAAACATTGTAATAATAAATACACTGGCGATATACTACAGACAAACTACTACATTGCATCGTGCTGGGTATATGAACAAACATTTTTATATTATTTTTATTATTTTCTCTTTATTTTATTATATTGTATTGATATATGTAAATTAATTTGTAAATGCAGTAGTAGGATTTCCAAAAGCCGTAGAATGTCTTTGGGGTAGAAGAATCTTCGGCGGCGGGGTAGAAGAATCTTCGGCGGCCATGCTAGAGTGCACAGTGTGTTCCGAAAGTTGGCACCATATTATCTTAATGCTTAGGCGCTTGTCGAGGTTATGTATGTATTGAGATTATAATGTAAATGTAATTTGTGTCGGAGCATATGAAGAAATGCAGTTACGAGTGTGTAAATGTTGATTTTGGCATCATATACAGTTTAAATAAATCAAGTGATTCTTTCCTTTGGAAAAGTGATTTTCATTTCGATGGTAATTACCATCAGTCTGGCGGATCTAAATTTATTAACAGCATTTTAATTTAAAACTAAATGAGCTGATGCTTGAATGAGTTCGTGATACCTTTTCCTATAGTGAGAAAAGATTACTAAACCATCTACTCCTTCAAGGGCCTGATGATCGCTGTTAGCTAATTAACCACACTAACTAAAGAAAAGTTTTTAAATGTCTTGCTCGGACAGGCATGACAGCTATCAAGTAGTAAAACGAATTCGATGGAATAAAAATATTTATAAAATATATTTAAATATTTAAATATATGAAACAACTGTTGAATAGCTCAACAACAATTAAAAGTATTAAAAATGAAATAATTTTTCATTTTCAAAAATTTATTCTTATTCTGGTAAGGAAATCAACAACGTCCAGCGCTTTTTACCCAACATCAAAAATATTTTCAACCGCCGAAATGGCATATTCTAGATCGAGGTTTCGTACTGATTTATCAGTGATCTAAAATTAATGCGAAAAATTCATGCAAGCAATGTATTGCGATTGCAATTGCACTATGATTTCATTTAAATATTTCTTCACAGTTAATCAACCCGAATACTGATTTCGGTTTTTTAATAAGCAGTCCGTGTATAACAGTAATATTTTCTTAATTATACCAAAATTTCCATAATACAGAACCAAGGGAATAAGCAAATAAAGGGTATGGTTTTTTTTTAGGATTCACCGACATTACGCATTCAGTAAACAGGTATGCTGAAATAGAGGATAATATAATATTTTTGGTCTTATTTGTTTGATTCTTGGATTGCGTGGATTCTTTAGCGTATCTAACGTAATCATTCGGCTACTGACTAAATGATTAGGAATGTGTAATATCCAAATACGTAAAAGTGTCTTCCTTATTGCTTCCTTTACAGACATTTCTTACTAGAACTAATTGTAATGGGAATATTTGGTCCAATTATATTTGGGTTAATTATGTAATTTAGAATTGAACGAATGTTAAGTTGAACGGAGGCGGTGCGGTCGCATAGCGAGCCACACGCGCTGAGCCAGGAGTCACGTTTTGCTATCTCAAGCGGTTTGCACTTTTCACAGAGTAGACTTTGACCCGAACAATAACCGAGAGTGGTCTAGAATGTTCGAATGAGTAATATAAGGCGAGCGCGAGGTGCGTTCCTTCTTCAGAGTGACGGATCGAGAGTCTGCACGTCACTATGTCAATCAATGGATAGGTAATAGTCTCTCTCTCTCTCCAATAGTCTGGTCTCGCGTTAGAGTCGGTATGATACAACATCTGGCGGGATCTTCGAGTAGTCGTCCGCAGTACTTGTGAGTATGTTGTTCCACCATCTAGACATTCTGCCGAAGATGTAAGTTGATAGGAAGAGTACGAGAATAGCCTCGCAGTCGGCATGTAATGGATGAACTGTATTCTGTCAAGATTTGGTAATAAATAGTATTGTACAGCAGTTAGGCCGTGTTCTCACTGGTAGAGTAAAGAGAACCTACTGTCTGTCATGATCAGCCTAACTTGTCCTACCAGCATGTGTACGACATGGGTCTATGGCCTGCAAACCATAGTGGTGTCACCTCCTGACAATAGACAATAGCTAATAGCCTTACAGCTGAGTTGGAGTGCGGAGCCGAGGTCACCAGAGGTCAACCAGCTCAACTGCAATAAGGTTGGTAGCCGAAGCAGCAATCATACTCTCCGCCGGTTCCACATAACGCCCACAGTATAAATAATACTCCACTCGGAATTCTGATAAGTACGGCTGTAAGTCACTGTTCCATTGGGTGACTTTAGGTCGCTACATTTTGTGATCAGAAGTTCGTGGATCAGCGAATCCATAGGCGAGAGTCGAAGGCAAGTACTTCAGCTACGGGATATTCCAGAAGAAAACAGGAAATATCGGAAGAGAAGAGCGTAGAATGGCAGAAACGACCTAACGGCAGACGGACAGGGGAGAGAGTTAGATTATTTTAGTCCTAAGCTAGCAGTCACAGTTAAAGTTTTAGAACATATCGGCTACGGGTCGAGCAGCGAGCAGCAGCTCGGAATTCGCCAGTCAGCGGTATCATATCACGCGTCGCAGTGTGGGCAGCGCAGTACAGTTTCAACGTAGTCTCACAACAACAGCGGCGGGGTTCAGCATCAAAATCCGGTGAGTTTTGGAACAGTCACAGTATTTGGCATGAAATATTTACAAAAATTCCGTATTTGCAAGTCAAATTTTCTCTAAACTATAAATTTCCTTTTAAATTAAACTGTGAAGTAAGAGTACTTCAAGATCAAGAAATGACTAGTTTCCGCAGTTTCAATCAATTTTCATAGTCGACACGATATTCAGTTCAAATTTAAATGGGAGCTATCTTGTACCAAATTTCTTTTTCACCAGAATTTCTTGTTTAGGAGTATGGAATTATTGTCATTGCTCTCTGGAAACAAAGACGTTTTTGGCATGATGAAAATAAATTCCTTGCATGTCTGGTTGATTTTCGCATTCAGCGGGAAATCACTAGCCGAAAGCCTATTAGTCAGTCAAATTTAAAGTGTTTTAAGATGAATAAATAGTCTAATAAAGTAATTTTAAATTGCAGCAGAATTTAGTTCTCAGTTTTTATGTTACGTTAAAAGTACTCCTCCTATGTTCAATATAATTAAAATAATTACTTCACAACAGTGGAAAATTAATTTTTCTATTCATTCGCATGTTGATTTTAAGTGCATGAGTAATTAGTCATGATGTGTATGAAATATTCTAAGATGTTTTGTATATAGTGTTTTTTTTAAAAAAGTGTTTATTTAGAGTTGAAATTTTCTGTGAAGCAGAGAAAAATACCATTGGAAACGAATAGTGTCGGATAAGTTATAGTAACGGATAGAGAGCATAAAACTTCTAAATTTCATATATCTAAGTTGGTAACCCTGTCACGCGTTCGGATTGCTGAACGGAAACGTAAAACACGTGCAACATTGGATTTAAATTTAATCTGAGCTTACGAGAAATTGTGTAGAAGTAGTGCGGGAGAAATAAGCGAATTTTTGTGTCAAATAAAAATCAGCCGACCAAGAGAAATCGGAAGTTGCATTGCTCTTTGAGATAACGTACTTTTTACATGAATTAGTTTTAACGAACTCTTACGTGCGGTATAGGCTTGACATCTGTAGGTTACAATAAAGTCATTCATGGTAATTATACCTTATATCTTATGAAAACACTAAAATACAAAAAATATTTTATGTCGCATGATTTGATTTATATAGGATTTAAAAAGCTCTTATTGGAAGCAGTTTGTGTTAAACGATATTTTATCGAGAGGTGCTGAATTAAAAATTCGCAAACACATTTAATCGTTTGTTTTGATTCTTTTTTCTTACTCAACTTCGAATTCCAATATTGCTAGTATCTTCTGCGTGTCAAAACTCTTACTTGTTTGTTTCGTGTGAAGCAGGTTGAGAGAATGACGAACTCGATAATACCGTTAAAACAATAGAAATTTTGTTTTAAAGAAAACCACAAGTAGATATGGATTACCTTCATGGAAAAATTAGCTTATTAAACAAAATTTGCGATCGAATATATACTTCGAAAGATCTTGAAATTATTTTACTGCATAAAAATAGCAGCATGTATTTAAGAGAATAACAATTATTTTGCGAAGTTATATAATTTAGTTACATTTTACTTCTTATTTCCTTTAATTCAGTATTCACAGGGAAAAAAATCTTTCTGTAGTAAATTCTTCTGATAAAACACGAGTGACTTATATGCTCTAGCTTACATACAGTCTGGGAGGATGATATGCAATTGTTTGGCAGAGATAGAAATCTGAAAAATTGAAAATCAAAAATAGTAAATAAATAAAGATGCCCTAAACATAATAACAGCGAAAAATAAACTGTATTTTGATTACATTTAATGTCCAATGTACTTAGAACTCAGCAAAGAAATTGTCAATCCTGGTGCGGTATTGTGAAAAATGACACAGAAAAAATAGATTAATCTTTTCATGAGGTTGAGACGGAAATCGTGCAGAACAAGTTGATTAACTTTCACGCGCACTTTTAAAGAAACTGGTTATGCCTAGAACGGAAGCAGTAACTAGAACGTTGGAAGTAACAATAAATTTCTGATTTGATGCAATTAAATGATTGTCTAATTAAATATTAATTCTTGGCTATGGTTACCAAGCGTATGGAAGATAAAAGAGATGACTGAATCTTCGGTGAAGTATAGTGGCTGTGTAAATCTACTGAATATTTATTTAAATGTGGCTCTTAATAACTAAAGGAAGGACCGTGCGTGAAATTTCTGACGGTTTGAGCATCCATACTTGGGGTATTAGCGGTTGTTTAGTGACATCACGAAAGTGAATCCTTTGCAATCGTATAAAGGCCCTCAAGAATTCAGGTGATTACTGAGGAAAGGCCAACCACAGTAGTTACTGCAAAACGGATTCAAATTGCCTAACAAATGCTCCAGTATGAGGAGGTGGAATTGTGTGTACGGCTATACGACCCCTTTTGAAGGTCAAGCTCGATCACAGAGATTAGGTAGTTACGCGTAGGAGTCGGAATTTGGCGTATCTGTCTTGAAACCCATTAAAGTTAAAGTAATGATAAATATAGTGGCGATTGTACAGAGGTATATTTTCATCGTTCAGGCGATGACAATATCAGGTGGATTGAATAATAATGTTCACGAAGCGAAGCATGCATGCGTACCGGTATATGGTAAATAAGAAGGTTAATGAAGAAGATTTGCTGTATAAGAAGTTAAGTGATGAGTTAGAATAAAACGTGATATTTGAACTGGTGCTGTTAACGTGAAAAATTAATGAGATACGGGTCCCGTAAAGCTGCAGTAGGGGGAATAAAGTAAAATAGTGAATTGAATGTTATTGACAACGTGCTATGTAAGAGTGGTTGAGCGTCTCAGGAACTCACTCAGCATAGTTTAGAATGGAGGCTAATGGTCGCGGAAGCGATACAGTATGCCTAAGGCTACTATAATAATTTTTTGTTTTGGTCAGATGGGCGGAGTAGGAGCGAGGTGTCTAAGATTGTCCAGGCGAAACGCTTACACCAAACTCGGGAGACTAGTGCTTAGATAGTAGGGACGCCTACTTTTCAGAACAAGCTACTACGTCATAATCCCCTAGCTACTTCCACGCTCAACAAATTTTTTTTCTTTTTTTTAATCCTCCATGCCGAAAAACGTTGTGCAAAATGCGTGAAGGGCGGAAATGGGAGATCAGGATTAATCATCCCGATGATTTAGTACCATATGATCTAATTCCGCTAGCCAAAGCACCAGATAAGGTTAAACGGGAAAATTGGAGCACGCCACAAAGACGCATAGAGCGCAAACTAGAAGTAAAATGTGAGCCATTAATAAACATATGTAGATCATCAAACATGATAATAAACATAAGTACTAAGTAGTTCAATTCGTGAGTAGTAACGATAAAATGTCAACTGTAATGTACAACACACTGTCAGTCATGCAAGCCTTCGTCGATTCAAGTCTGTTAATTCTGGAAGCACTAAACAAAAAAACAAAAAACAAAAAAAACTCTGTATCTCTATAGAAGTGTTAGATATATAACTTTGCCTTTTCGTATTGAACAAGTACATGCATTCCTGTTGATACCACTAAATTACCGTAAATTGAAATCATATTAATTCTAAAGGAGTTCATATATCAACCTTAACTTTGGAAAGGGCAGTATACGATGTCACGTGAAGACAGGTTTTTCTCAGTTACACGGTAGGTGAGGTGTGATGTTTGATAGTAGGTCAGTCAACTCTAGAAACACGGCTGGTCCTATGGAATGACGGGTCCTGTGGTAGGTTGCCCTAGAGGAGAGTAAAATAAAACCGTGGTATAGCATTGGGAAGTAGGACAGTGTTGCAACAAACGGTCTCTTTAAGTGACATAGTATCATAACGAAATTATTAAAAACGTCGGTATAGTAAAGTTAAACAGCAATTTAATTTCGGAAAACTTTTCCACAGATTAAAATTCAGTTTTTTTCCTTTGGATAGATTATGTAACTAATTTTAGCATTCAGATCATAATATCTTCAACAAGCTAAATGTATCGTGAAATTTCGGAGCTTTCAAGGAATTAATGTAGACTAGCAAAACTATAACTAAACTGTTTGGATAATTTGCATGGTTAATTAGGCGAACTGGTATTTGGGAAAAATAGCAGTCGGAAAATAATATCTACAGTAAACGCGAGTGTTGCGTCGGAAGTCGCGCGTAGACAAATGGTACGTCCATGGGAAAAATGAAGCTCAGCACACTTGTAACAATTCGTGACCGCGAGAAGGAAGCCAGCGCAGCGTAAAGAAAACAAAACCCGCAGGGGAGCGAAGACCTCAATGAGGGGATGACTAGCTAGCTAGGAAAAAAAAAACCGGAAAAAAAAAAAAAAAAAAGAAAGAACAAAGGTATGGAAATCCGCAACCGATTAAAATTCCATTCATTTTTAACAAGAAAGTACCAATTGCTTAAGTTAGAATATATAGCGTTAATACAGCAGAAGTGACTAGGCTTCACTTTAAACACAATTGACATTCAAAGTCGAATTGCAATATCTGCAGAACGATTAGGCATATTATTTGGCCGTGGACAGGACACCACACAGCATGGCGAATAGCTATTTTAGTAAGTATAATGAAAACTTAGAAGCCTTGCCACAACCTGCGACGAGTAGGAGTACCGATTAGGTAAAGTTAGGTAAAATAAATTAAACCTTGACTAGAATAAAGTCACATACGGAAAGTCAACAACGACTAACGGCCTCATGGGTTTTGGCTGGATCGAAGTTGTAATGCGAAAACCGCATATCAGACTTTTCACAAAGAAACAATAGCGACAGATGCATTATTCCATAGTTCGCTGAGCATAATTCCATCCGATTTTCTAAAATTTTAACATCAGGAATATTCTTTTCTTATGAATATCGTTAGATTATGGAAAAGAAGAAAAAATACAACTGGAAAAATCAAAAAATTAATCTAATACAATTTTTAGCTACTTTGAATAAAATTCTTTTGAACATTTTCTGCCAAATCGTGAAATATTCCAAAATTCACATGTTTGTAAATTATTTTTGGAACTGGTACTGGCGCAAAGTGTATTGTTCTAGCGGCAGAAGTCGGCCGGATGAAACCTGAGCCATCAGCCGACACAGCGCATCGCAGCTCAGCACATCAACAACTCACGACCAACGCAGCGGGCGTTAAGTACCAAAGAACATGTTATTTTCAACTATAAACAATTTCAGTGTGATGTCATGTTTTGTGAATTTTATAATTGAATGAACTGAAAATATCTGGGTATCGGACAATTATAAAACAACTTTAAAATTCCTGAAATGAGCTGTCAACATATAAAGTGACGTTGGTAAACCAAATCCAGTTAGATAACAAAAGATTTTAACAAACGAAATGTAATCCAGAATTCAACATCAGACTCAATAATTCAGTATGTTACCAATTGAAATTCAATACATCTACTTACATATGTAATTTCAGCTACTTATCACCATAATGGAACTTGTCATTATGTATGCGATATTTTTTCCAATATCATTTTTGTAAAAGAGATGCAAAATAATTTTTTTACAATTGTTTGAAGAGAGTTAAATGATTTCAACACTTTATTTTTCAACTGATTTATATGCTGTTACTATCAATATTAATAATGTACATTAGCTTATCAACTTTGAAAGATAATGCTTCGTCCTAAACGATTAGATTTTCATTTAATCTCGTGATGATGCCTTATTGGAAAATGCTTTTCGTAATGTAAGCAACTGCGAGGGTACTCACGTAACTTTGAGATGATGGCATTTAAACTCCTTTATCAGGTTATTAATTATTGAAATGAAATGGTGGAGCAATCATACGACACTACTTAACTAATTAGAAGCCCAATAAAACATTAACAGCCAATGAACATAATCAACAGATTATCAGACGTATAAACGAAGAATTGTTAGACTAACTAATAAATTTATAGTATCATTAATTAAAGAAATGTCTCGCATGGAAGCTCGACTTCGAAGAAGAGAGGGAAATATGTAATGGGAATATTTGGTCTAATTATATTTGGTTTAATTATGTAATTTAGAATGAACGATGTTAAGTTGAACGGAGGCGGTGCGGTCGCATAGCGAGCCACACGCGCTGAGCCAGGAGTCACGTTTTGCTATCTCAAGCGGTTTGCACTTTTCACAGAGTAGACTTTGACCCGAACAATAACCGAGAGTGGTCTAGAATGTTCGAATGAGTAATATAAGGCGAGCGCGAGGTGCGTTCCTTCTTCAGAGTGACGGATCGAGAGTCTGCACGTCACTATGTCAATCAATGGATAGGTAATAGTCTCTCTCTCTCTCTCCGATAGTCTGGTCTCGCGTTAGAGTCGGTATGATACAACATCTGGCGGGATCTTCGAGTAGTCGTTCGCAGTACTTGTGAGTATGTTGTTCCACCATCTAGACATTCTGCCGAAGATGTAAGTTGATAGGAAGAGTACGAGAATAGCCTCGCAGTCGGCATGTAATGGATGAACTGTATTCTGTCAAGATTTGGTAATAAATAGTATTGTACAGCAGTTAGGCCGTGTTCTCACTGGTAGAGTAAAGAGAACCTACTGTCTGTCATGATCAGCCTAACTTGTCCTACCAGCATGTGTACGACATGGGTCTATGGCCTGCAAACCATAGTGGTGTCACCTCCTGACAATAGACAATAGCTAATAGCCTTACAGCTGAGTTGGAGTGCGGAGCCGAGGTCACCAGAGGTCAACCAGCTCAACTGCAATAAGGTTGGTAGCCGAAGCAGCAATCATACTCTCCGCCGGTTCCACATAACGCCCACAGTATAAATAATACTCCACTCGGAATTCTGATAAGTACGGCTGTAAGTCACTGTTCCATTGGGTGACTACAGGTCGCTACAATGACTTGCAGTTGAAATTAGTTCTAATGTTTTAGTTTGAGTGCCCGAAGTTGAGAACTAAGACTAAGACAGTGCCATAACGCGAATAACTGTCATTCAATTTTAATTCTCTGCATCGCATACTTACCGTTTCTAGAATCGGTCCAAATAGTTTTGATTATTTAAAAAAAAAAAAATTATAGCAATTCTTTCAATATAAACAATGCTAATATTTCAAGATATTATAGCTATCTGTATTGGAACCATTGATTAAGTTTGTCCTAAGTGGAACTGTACCAGCTTATATAAATAGTAACAATTTTATAACATATATAATAATACTCAAAATTTAGAACCGAATTAATGTATATTGTGTTTATGATTATTGGAAACGGTATTTTATTTTATCATGCATTTTATTATTAATTTCGCCACTTACATATAATAATTACCAATACTTTGACGGTTTTAACATTATAGAATAAATATAACAAAATTTCTGTATCCCAACTATATTCAAATGTAAATTATAAATATAATCATCAATTATCAACGTGTTTTTTCCTCAAATTTTTTGCCAGTGTGTAAGCAGGTAGTAAGTTCCCATTTTCATTTTATAATTTCATTTTCTTATTTTATTTCCTGTAATTTGAGCAATTTTTTTGCAAACTTGTGCCAGCTGGCTTCAATACAATCTGACATCTAATGATAGTTTACATAAAACAATAAAGAAATGTGTTTTGGAGACTTTTTTTATCACACTAGCTCAACATGGTTTTAAATATCTCGAATTGTATGTTTACATCATAAATTTCATGTAAACAGTAAAACAGGTTAATATTTTGAACAGAGATGTAATCGGAAGTTCATTTACTTGTATCTTGGTATGGGATGTTTATTACTATTTAAACACAAAATAGTAAGATATAATTCATAACGTCTGGAATCATAGTTATTTTATGTCTTCTTTCGAATATGTTAATATTTATTTTGATCAAAAAACTTTCTTGGGTTGGCCTAAATTAAGCCCTCTCGTAAGTCATATATCGAATCAGCATTTCCCATAAATTTAATCTAAGTTAAAAGAATCAAGACTTTGAAAACACTGTAACCGAAGAGAATAAAACGACAATAAATTTTATTCACTTCAATATAGCTATAATTTATAAATGTTTTGAATGTGTACTGTGTAACTGTCAAATAAATAATTTTTTTTGTTAACTGTACCAAATTTTCCAGGTAAATTAAACAACAAAAATTGTATTTTATTTAAGCCAATGAAGAAATATTATCTGATGATCAATGAACCTGTAGTTAAATACATACTTGAAATATTAGAATTAGATATTGCACATACATATGGTAAAAGTTGTGAAGAAATGTGCTACGTCAAAAAAAATTGTAATGGTAGTTTCTGAACCTGTCTGTACAGTTATTACATATATTATTTGTAGAGTCAAAACATAAAATTTTTCAATGTTTTAAATTGTTTACTTCATCTTCTAATGGTTTTTTTTGTCCCACGTTGGTTCCGGTAATAGAAGGAAGGTCACGGGATAAGAGCCACGCTCTCGCCATTTTTCCCAATAAGTTTCATTATGGTACTCATTGTTTGGCAGGCTGAGTGGGCCTGAAAAGCCGTTCCAGACGTTCAGCTTAGAAGACAAATCCTCGACCTCGGCTGGGGATCAGACGCTCCACCACCTGTGCTAGTGAGCTATGCGGCCGCTAGGATATTTTTAATCTATCAGTTAGTCTATCTACATATATAAAGATGAATGTATACATGTTTGTTTGTTCTTCATACAAATCCACAGTTTTCATCCGATCTCGATGAAACTTTGCACACTTATCCTTTGAAATAAGGAGAATAATACTGTCCACATTTTGTTGAAAAATTATCTGTATAAATAATACATGTTGTCTTATAATTTCGAAAAATTACTAAAAGCGATAGACGCGTTGATGTGGACGTCTCCGTACTGCTTGTCCATGTAGCAGTTAGGTACCTCAGTGGTTAAAGCGCTTTCTTACTGAAGTTTGGGTTGTGGTGTCCGGTTCAAATCTCCGTGAAGGCTAAGAGTTTTAAGAATTGTTTTTCATCGTAAGAGTCACGCCTGGGCCGTCGGTTATTCGGATTGAATGTTAAACTGTAGATATCACAAAGTTAGGGTTGCAATGCGACGCAAATGCTGTAGGTGTACACTTTTTACGTTATATTGATCCCTCAGGAGTGTTTCGCAGTCAGTGTGTGTGTGTGATCAGCAGTAATAATATTATAAATGCGGAAGTAAATCTCTGTCTTTTCTTACGTTTTAACGACTAAATGCCTATATCGATATTGACGGAATTTGACAAGAAAATCTGTAAGGAGGGCATAGGACATTTTTTTTTTTTTTTTTTGGTATGATTAATAGTTGTAGTCACGAAATTTGAAAACTTATCGAATGGTGACAGAGAGACGGATGTGTGTGTAAGTCTGTAATGTTACGTCACTTGCTCAAGCCGTGTTTCTCGCGCATTATGTTAGTGTACAATTTGTTAATAAATTTCGTTTAGGGAAAAAACGTATTATTTAGTATCGATGTCGATTTTCTCTGTCCTATTACTTTGTGTCTGCTTAAATGTTTCTGGCACCAATTAATTTTGCCATCTTTTTTGACATGCCTTGCGGGCGTAAACTGGCCTAAGTTGTAGCTCTAGCAGAGCACGAGCAGCTAAAGTTATTAGAACCCAAGAATCGGATGCTCATACTTAAGAAAGAAGAAAAGACCAAGGTGAAATAAAGCTGCTCTTAGTTAACACCCCCTCCCCCCCATTCCCTCACCTTTGTTTGTTGTTCTGTTTTTAAACATGTCGGAAATTGATTCTCTTCAAGAGACAGGTTCGATAGCAGAATGATATAGTGATGGCTTTCCTGTCTTATTATGCCGACTCGGTGTTGTTTGGGACCAATCCTTCGTTACCAACAACTTTCTATATTCAATTCTGGCAAAGCAATTCTTAATCCGCGCGTACGAAGTCGCGGGTATCAGCTGGTGTTATAAATGTGAAAGTAGCTCTGTCTCTCTGTCTGTTTGTTACGTTTTAAGGACTAAATGGCTAAATCGATCTGGATTAAATTTCACAAGGAAATACTATGTATCATTGGGAAGGATATAGGATACCTATGTTTTGGTTGACTAAAATTTTTTTATGAAATTTAAAAAACTAACTGAACGGTGAGAGACAGACGGATACCGAATGTAAGATCTATAACGTTATATCATTTTCTAAGGCTTTGTTTCTCTCGCAGTCAGTTTGTGTATGATCTGTTGATAAATTTAAAATAAAAGTGTTTTTCCCCTGGGCGAATACATGAACCAAGTTTAAGGGTTTCCTATCCCCAAAGACTATACATCTTAGCATAAGACAGCAAAACCACAAACGTTGAGTACAAAACGGTATTGACAAAAGATGTCTTCATAAAGTGACATCATTTTAAGACAAAAACAAAAATCTGCTGCAGGAAGTGTAGTAGGTAGTCTCCGACAGTTAAACCCCACACCCTCCTTAGTTTCTTAAACATGTTGCAAATT
>JARYHS010013630.1:343988525-344110227 GCA_031002005.1 Vandiemenella viatica
GTGTCCATTGTCCCTGGCCGCCGCCAGCTTGTCGCGACCCTCTAGCGCGTCTAGCTCAGGTGCCACAAACACACTGACAATCCTATCCGATAATTCCTTTCTTATTCTTTTTATATATAAAAATATGCAAAATAATATATATAAAAATGTACGGAATAATCCATATTTGGTCATTCTGCTACAATGTGTGTGAATCAGAAGTAAAGACAGAGTAAAAACTGGATGGAGCAAATGAATAGATGTTGTTGGAATGATAAATGATAAGAGGGTGCCTAAAAACCTAAAAGTGAATACGATCATGGTAAGACCGGTTATGCTTTATGGATCAGAAACATCGGCTTTACGTAAAACAGAGGACGCTCTGCTGGAAAGGACGGAAATGAGCATGCCGAGGTTGTTATTGGATATTTCTCTGAGGAACAGACTTCGAAATGAATTGAAGAGAAAAATAGTGGCTAGTATCAGTGAAGTCGTCAGAGAGGGAAGATTAAAGTGGCATTGTCT
Source organism: Vandiemenella viatica (assembly GCA_031002005.1). Classification (NCBI taxonomy): domain Eukaryota; kingdom Metazoa; phylum Arthropoda; class Insecta; order Orthoptera; family Morabidae; genus Vandiemenella; species Vandiemenella viatica. The sequence continues at coordinate 343,989,030 of JARYHS010013630.1, forward strand.
TGTCATACAAGGAGGTGAGAAAGAGTCAATCAAGGATGCGTTGGTGATGCCTGTGGGAGGAAAGACATCCAGAGGGAGACAAATCATTAGGTGGAAGGATCTAGTTACGAAAGGACCTCGTAAATAAAGGATTAAAAAAGAGGACACTGTAGACCGGAAAATGTGAAAGCTAATATTGTGATAAGGTGGTGTAGATGGAGAAGCATTAAAAGCGTCTACAAAGAAGTCTCTCTTTTTAGTTCTACGTCTACATTTTCTTCTTTGATTCTCTTTCTTGCAGTAGGAAGAGGAATGATTTGTTTGCTCGCCGTACGTAACGAGTAAAAGACATACGATAGCTCCGGTTCACACAAACGACATTTGTCTATGCTAGTTAACTAAACATAATTTACATAACAGAGCAGTGTGTAAACTTGCGGAGGCGGACTGTACCCAAGTCCGTTAGTGCTGTCGCTGACGTAAGCTCTCACTCTACAGGAACAGGTGTGCACGTAAACAACGGATGTTCAACGTGTGGTACGTTGATTAGTATTTTTGTATTATTCTAACACACTCTTACTTTCGTGTGACATTCGTTATGCAATAAATTGTTACATAAGGACTTTTATAAACTAATTGTCTCAATAATTAGCTGTTACGATGCCTGAAGATTCAGTGCTTATTACATTACTGTTGTTGTGAAATCATATGTCAACTTTCAGAATTGATAAAAAAAAAAAACGCTAAAAATGTTTTATGAGTATATCGAAATCATTAATGGGTATATTACTAAACAAATATTAGCCATTCAAATACGATTCGACGTTGTTATTGTCACAAGTCTTTAATTTTATTATCTATATTGTTTTCTGGTATTACGATAACCACAGAAATACAAAATTCTAGTAAGGTAGTAGGGTGATTCATTGATTTATACTGTACGAAATATATAACTATCAATCAAGAACGCCGTATGTTTTAATCTTTAATTTCGCGTTTTATGGAAATAATAACTTAAGATCACTAATTATTTTGGACAAGTTATGTAGATTTATGAATATCACAGGCAGGAAAACCTTACACCATAAAATTTTCATATTCAGTTCAAGAATTGTCTAATGTCACTGAGATTACAACTATCCAGGAAAAAAGGAGTGATTTACTGTTAATTAATTGTCCTTTGAAAACGTTTTTCTTTTACATTTTGTTTAATTATTGGTTCAATTTATTTGTTGAAGTTTTGGGGTTTAAGCTGTCCATAATAATAAAAAAATACATTCTGTCGGAGTTCCAGAGTTAATTACTTCTGTCACATACAGAATGACCTTTCGTCTAAAGCTCCAGCGATAATTGTTTTTATCTCTGAAATGAGCCACAGGCTCATGCATACTACCTTTTTAATATTTCTCTCTCTAGTCTTGCCATTTCAACTTGCAACAGGCAGCATTTTGATTATTTATCTCATTGCCCATTTAGCGACCAACAACTATAGTGAACACATAAACCGTTTGCTGATAGCAAATAAAAATTTGTGGATACATATTAACACCGGTTTTTTTAAAAGAAATTGTACTAGGTGCTTAAAGTGTGAAATGTACCATGAGGAAACAAACAGCTGCATTAATGGCCATCTTCAATGAATCCTTTACGCAGTTTTCCGTAATCAAGCTAAATGTTGATATTATTTTATACTAATTATAAAAATTTGAATTCTGATAACTGTGAAAATTATTAGTAATAACGTTCATAGATAGTTATTTTGCTTTTTGAATAGGATCTAATTGTAATTTCATTCATGTACTAACATCTGCCTACGTTTTGTTATTCTAAGAATGTAAAATTCTCTTATCAACATATTCTAGCATTTCAGTAGATCTGAAATCAAGTAATAATTTAGGAATTACTCTATTTATCTATCCTACGCCAATAATTCATTCTTTTCTTCTTCTACAGCCAACATATCACAATAGGGTTCCCAAAACCTACACGTCCTCGATTAGAAAATAGTCCTTACTATCGGTCAAAATATAAGAACTTTCTTTGAGCTGTTCTGCAGTACTTTTTACCCAGGATACTTAGAAAGTGATTCTTCCTTAATTAGCAGTACCTCGTAGAGTTAACTTCACTATATATTAATATAAATAAATCTTTGGCAATTTAGCCTGCTGTGTTTAGACTGCTTTTAATATAACTAGACGACCCATGCGAAAATTTCGCGAATAAAAAAATCTGTGAAAAGTGAGGTTGAATATGATGTCACCAAAGCTGAGTCATTACTCTTCATACTCCTACTTCATTTATCGATTTTGGTTGTATATCCAGGGAGATAAATGGCTAGAGACACAAAAAACACATTTCAGAAAAATTGACATTTTTGCCCTTTAAGGGTCGAATTACGAAAAATTCCTATCTTAAATTATAATGTTACCACGGCGGAGACCTTAATCTTTAGTATGATACCTCATTCATCTATATCGGTTGGATATCAAGTGAGATAAATGGCACGTGACACAAAAATGCGTTATAGTAGAATTTATACTTTTTCCATTTAAGGGTTGAATTCCAAAAACATTCTTTCTTAAAATATGATGTCACCAAATCTGAGACATTACTCCTCATAATCTTACTTCATTTTTCGATTTTGGTTAGATATCCAATGAGATAAATTGCTTAAGACACAAAAAATGAATTTTAGAAAAATTAACATTTTTGCCCTTTAAGGGTCGAATTACGAAAAACTCCTTTCTTAAAATATAATGTTACCATGGCGGAGACCTTATTATTTAATATGATACCTCATTTATCTATATCGGTTAGATAATAAGGGAGATAAATCGCTCGTGACACAAAACTGCGTTATAGGAAAATTTATACTTTTTCCCTTTAATGGTTGAATTCCAAAACAATTATTTCTTAAAATATGATTTCACAAAGCTGAGACATTACTCCTTATAATCCTATTTCATTTATAGATTTTGGTTAGATATCCAGGGAGATAAATGGCTCGAGATAAAAAAAACGCACTTTAGAAAAATTAACAATTTTGCCCTTTAAGGGTCGAATTACGAAAAATTCCTTTCTTAAAATATAGTGTTACCACGGCGGAGACCTTAGTCTTTAATATGATGCCTCATTTATCTATATCGGTTAGATATTAAGGGAGATAAATCGCTCGTGACACAATAACGAATTGCAAAAATATTGATCCTTTTGCCCTTTAAGGATCGAATTCCGAAAAATTTCTGTCTTAATATATGACGTCACTAAAGCGGAAATCTTAATCTTTAAAATGATACCTCATTAAACGATTTCAGATCGATATCCAGGGAGATAAATGACTTGTAACACAGAAACAGCATTTTAGAAATATTGACATTTTCACCCTTTAAGGGTCGAATTACGAAAATTCCTTTCTTATAATGTGATTTGCCCAAAGTGGGGACCATAAGCTTTAAAATGACACCTCATTCATTGATTTCGGTTAAGTATGAAGGAAGATACAGGCTTGTGACAAAAAAATACCTTATAGTAATAATATATATGATGATTGGAGCCTTAATTGTAGAAAATGCCACATGCATCTTATCATGCATAAAAACTAATGTTTTAAACAAACTCAAAAGTTTGTTTCTGCTCACTGTATACCGTAATAGAAAATGAAACCGCCAACTGTTGCCGATTAGTCGAACATCTCTATGAAACATTTCCTAGTGACATAAATTGATGAAAATAAAATTCAATATTTTTATTTAAATTTCAATCTTCGAATTAAAAACTCATTCCGTTAGAAAATGCAAATTTCGAATTAGATAAAAACTGAGATTGGTTCCATAATTTTCCGTACTAACAGTGCATTTATATATTGGTAACTAATTTATTTCGAAATCATAAATTATTTGAACATACCTTTCTTTAGCATCAAGAGTAGGACTAGAAGATTACTGTTTCTCGATTAGAAACAGGATTAGTCAAGTATAATGTCTTCACTCCCCGAAGAATTCAACAGAAAATTCTCTCTTGAATTTTCTAGGTTCTTCTTGATTGGGCGAAGGTCTTGCATATCTTGTAGTCGCACTGATATGCAGGTATTTTTTATTTACAATTACCATCATTTATAACTTATACTTAATATGAGTCATCTGTTGATAACTTTTGAAAAACCTACTAAAAACGAATATTTCTAGAAGATGAGATTGTGGCAGATTGATTATAAACAAAAAACTCTAAAACAATCATTAGTTCGAGACAGAATTGTTCGTTTAATACCCTTAATATATGATACAAGAATTGCAGAACGAGCTTTCTATTGCGTGTAGTTGAACTTCATTAAAACACTTTTTTTAAAACACACTTTTTCATTTTAAAAATAAAAATGTAATATACACTTGAAAATAAGATTTAAACCAAAAATAGACTAACGACGGAAAGAACGGAGCATGCACTTGCCTAAGAAGAAGACCAGATAATTATTGACTAAGGTGGTTCAATGAGGCCATAAAAGACTAATAATAATACGCATGATTATTAATGTTGCCAAAGAACTGGTGCGAGCTGTTTTCTAGGAATCCAAAACATTCGCACGCACACACACTCACAAAAACACTCACAATTGATGGTTTAATGGTTCAAGATTCTCACTTTTTGACACTCTTAATTACAAAAACTGTTTGAAAACAATTTGCTGTAGTTTCTTCCCTTTATGAAAAAAATCGAATATGAGATACTAAGAAACTAAACCAAAAACTGAAAAGAGTTTTCGGAAAAGATATTCTATTTTTAAAAAAACGGAGAGAAATTAAAAATAAATGGTACTTTATAATAAGCCAAATTCTGTAATCAGCGATCAAGATTTAAAAAGTTGCAATCACCTGGAGACTAATTACATGTAAGTGTTATTTTTTCATATAAAATTATATTCTGTACTTCAGAATTAATGATCATTCTGCAGAGCCTGAAAGCATGAGAGGGATAACTGAATACCGGGACCAGCCTTTTATGTTCGTCCTGCAATTTAGTGCAGTGGATAAAAGGGGTATTCAGCGCCATTCAATAACAAATATAGCTGAATGAATTCTTTACAATATACAAGCCTGATATTCGCTTCGTGTTTCCTTTAGTCTTTTCTATCTCAGCATCTAGGAGACCGCGGCGCATTCTCTCGACAAACGATCACCAGTCAAATGTTAAACACGTTTCATTTCATTGCGTAATCTTTCTGATATGCGTAATTAAAATTTTAAAAAATTCACAGCAATTTTGGAGAGGAGAATCAATACGTGCAATAAGTCCCAAACACTGTGTACAGAAATTATAGTTCAGTATTGTGACTAGAATATGTTCCGTCACATTGATTTTGCTTCTAATAACACACTGCACAGATGATACGAAGGTTGTGTTAATATTGAACAATACTTATAAATACTGCGGCCAGTAAGCGAACAAGTTTTTGTTCGTGTTGAATAGGCAGAATTTCATGATATCAAGCGGACACAGCACTTCTGTCGAAATCCATGTTTAACAGCAGAGGGCATACAGTGGACGCGGTTTCTGAATGAATGATAGCTGGAACTGTATTATGCTGTTACATGTGATCAAGACAGTTAGAGTGGCTTGCGAATAATTCATAAGTAATATCTGAGTGTTAATCACACTTGAAGATGAGCAAACACAGCATGTCAACCAAGATTGCAGATGACTCATCTAACTGCTACCTGCGAGGCAACAAAATGCTTTCTCAGTTCCAGGAGGATTACCAGGAAACACCTATATTGCTAAACTTCGGAAAGCCTGATGCAGGCTTGAATGAAATCCATGATACACTAAATGCAATTTATTGCGGCGTCCTGAAAGCATTGGTATTTTTAAAGATTTTCGGAAAGTTATAAATGACGTAGGAGAGAATATGGTGGGAAACAGCACCAGCGAAAAATTGCGTGTAATTGCTATACGCGGAGAAGTGAAAATGGAGTAGCGAACAAGACAACGGTATGGCGGGAAAGTACGATAAAGATTGCCTATCGGCCCCGAGTTTGGTTGCAGGAGACTAGTGACGGGAAGGCGCCGTTCCAGAAGGTGGAATACGAGGTTTCCTGCTGACAAGTTGACGCCGGGATGGCATTCAATCATTGGGTTTCGTCTAGGATATGCTGCCGCATGTTTGGACCTCGCTAACACCTGATGAGCAGCTCCTGAACACCGAGAACCGATCAATACGTATATGAAGACTGCGGGAATTTAAGTGAAGCAAGACACATTGAGAATAAACGGAATTTCATTGCCTTCTTTCGGGAATACGTGGGAGAGTTCGGCGTTAACGAATTCAACAGCTAATAGATACGTATGTGTTGCGAGTGTCCTGAGTAAAAGACCAATGAGGGAACGGAATTTGTGTAAAGGAGATTAATACTCTATGTTTCTTACGCTGGGAATTTGGTGGATTATACGGGGAGCGACGAAGTGCTGGGAGAACTTGATCAGATTCCGTGGTGAACACAAGTTGGATACCTATCGGTCTGCAAGAAATAAGTATTACGCAGTCAGACATGTAGCTGGAGTAACTTTGTAGTAGGTAGTTAGATGTGAGGGGTGAAAACGTTATTGTTCTATTTATCATTTGAAAATTGTCGTATGTTGCTATTTATTGGGTACTGTAATTTCTGTATTTGTCGGATGACTGTTTTTGGTATTCTCTACTTTGATTAAACTCGTTTTCTTAATGTTTTCCTAAGACTGGTGAAGCGTTTCTTCTTTTCTTGTACTGCAGTTCTTCTTCTGCTAACTGACACCTAAACTTTGGTTGCATGGGATCGGAGAATCAGACGGGTTTCTTATGCTCTAGCCGAATGAAATACTGAAGCCGCTATAGTCCATGTTTATTGCAACATACTTAATGGTTCAGTTACAAGTAAAAATACATCTACGGACTCCACGCGACGTAATGTGAGCAAAGGATATGTTTCTGCAATAGAACACATTCTAAGAGAAGTAGCTGTACGAGAATCGGCGGGTAGGCTACCTGCGATCGATAGACGATCTGAGGCAGTGTTTGCCGCTTCCGTAGATCAGATACAAGTGAGAAAAATTACAAGTTGTTTGCTACAAGGTGAACTTAGCTACGTGTGCATTCTCAACCACGTGCTGGCATAGATGCTGTTCTGACGGGTGGCAGTTTCCGCACCGAGCGTGGTGTGTGACCGGTTAACGTTCTGGCCTCGCATTCGGGAGGACGCCGGTTCGAATCCCCGTCCGGGTTTTCCATGGTTTCCCCAAATCACTCCAGGTGAATGCCGGGATGCTTCCTTCAAAAAGGCCATGGCCGAATTCCTTCCCGTTCCTTGTCCCCAGTCCCATCCCGCCTCTAATGGCCTTAGCCGTCGACGAGGCGTAAAGCAATAAGTAAAAAAAAAAAAAAAAAAAAAAAAAAAAAAAAAAAAAAAAAATCTAAAATAAACATATCCTTTAAATTAACGTGATAAACACTTACCCCAAAAAAACTTCAAGTTGCAAATTTGCAGTTGCGACGAATATCCAACCAAATGTATAATTTCATATTTTGTTTGGAGTAAATATAAGTTCTTAAGATTTTTGGTCTGAATGATTTTCACAGTACAGGATTATTTTGCTTAAAACATTTATTCCATACATCCATATTCCATTATTTGGTGTTTTATGGTAGCAAGCTATATCACCAGTCATATTCTGTATGAAAATCTAGTCTGCTCCAAACCAGTTCTTTCTTTTGCCATATATCTAAAGTCCGCTGAATAGTTCTTTGTGACGCCAGATATTTGTTGGAAAATCTACAGTTAGGGAAACAGTCCTCTGTATGAACTATTATTTGGAAATGAGTTGTCTAGCTGGCCTATTATGACTTAAATATTCACACGGCTTATTATTGTGTCTGTCACTTAATTATGATAAATATATAGAAATTGGACGCCATTCGATCAATTCCAAAATGTATATATATAATTACATGAAGTTAAATGAATATTCCGGCATAATATCAAATCACAAGACTTTATACAAGAAATTATAATCATAATTTAAGGACATGAATACAAAACAACTGTTTATTGCAAATTGAAAAATCTAAAAGAATTAAAATATGTCCTGCATAGTACTCCTTACGGCTTACAGACAGAGGCGTATTTAATTTTAATATGACTATAAGGCGACTCAAATCAAATACAAAGCAATGTCTCGTCTTGCATTTGCCAATAAGTAAACACAAATCTCTAGGAAACAATAAATATTAATTAAATAAATTCAGTATTATGAAACATTGCAATGCATTACAAAATACCACATTTGATCTTACCGATTTTCCCTTTAAAACAACAGGAAATGATCTTCACGATTCCAGTGATTGGATGTAATAATAAAATTTAAAAAAAAGTAGTATGAATATGAAGGGGCGCGATGGCATTTTTACATTACGCACCAAATCTTGTGATTGAAAGTTCACAAATTTTGTTCATCTTTCAAACATAAAAATTATTTAAATAGCTCGCGGCTTTAAACTGACACTAGCTCAGTTTATCGTAAGCGAAAACTCTTAATGGTTCAAAATTTTTTTTTCACAGGGCCGTTACAGGGCTAGTCTCAACTAAGTACACATTGTTAAGTTCGTTGTGTTTTTACAGTAAAGGTGTAGAATGCTCCGTCGACGGCGAATATGTTGCGCCGTATGCTCGCTGCAACACTCTGTTCACTATTGACCTGAACACGTCTACCTCCTGCAAAGTATGCTTCCCGATCAGGAAAGTTCGGAGACTAACAAGTCACTCTAGTCTGGATACACTGTCGGGTGTAGAACAAAGCGACCCCAAGGCGTGCGACCTCTACCACAGGATGCCTGATATCGAGTCTTCTGCGGGTTGGCCACGACTCCCGACAACGTATTTCCTACATGAGGACAAAAATATCCAGAAATCAGTATCACGCGGGGAAATTTTCGCCGGTGATTGGTTCTGCTATGGTGCCTCTCCCTCAAATAGCTTTCTATGGGCTAGAACTGTTTTCTGGTGTCTCGTGAGAATCCATCGAACTCCATCAACATTTGAGATGTGCACCTCCCAAATATCTCGGGGTAGCAAAATGTCAGTGGCCAGTCATCCCACTTTGGCTCGGATATTCCCTGACCTAGTGGGTCGCACAGAGATTTACAGCATCGTTACTCACAAACTAGGTGGCTGTCCATTGTACGCCCCTCTAGATCTACATTTACATATATACTCTGTAATTCACAAAATTGTGGGTGGCAGAGGGTGCTCAGCACCAAAGCTAATCTCTTTGCTGTGCATTCCAATCCCTAATGGTACGAGGGAAAAAAGAATTCATATAATAATCAGTCCGGCACCTTATTTCTCTAATTTTATCTTTCCTGTCCTTCCGACTCAAATAGGTTGGTGGAAGAAGTATTTCACTACACTCAAAAACCTGCAACAATCTGGCGGGCGCTAAGTTACCTGGAATTCCGTCCCCTCGTTAGTCCTTCATAGCCACAAAAATCTGACCCTATCAAAATCTTCCTATCAAAGATTGCATTTGAAATTAATAACAAAAACTTTACGAGATGATCCACTTTTGTCTTTCCGTTACAATTTTAATTGATTTTGCGAGTCCAGTTTTTGCATCTGTTAAGGCAGTGTAAGCAAGTTCGTTGATTATTGCAAACATTTCCAGTTCAGTGAAGCACGTCGATATGCAGACACTCTGGTGTGAAATAGGGTCCCCTGTATTTTATTTCCAATAACCATCGAAAAACCCGAGACGCCCTGATAGAGCAATTTGCAAGAAAGATATACATTCCTCAAAACAGCTGTAAATTTTGTAGCCAGAAGGATGGTCCTATTCATGCCAGTGTAACATTTATCATTTTTTAATCGTAATTGTAAATCTTATGCCAGAGCTGTGTTTTTTCTTATATGCTTATATCTCAACCAACTTATGTTATTTTGTTTATATTGATTAATTCTGAAATCCGAATCAGACTTGCAGTTTGTTGTAAGACTACGTAGATTGTAAACGCTATCTCCCCTTGACTATAACATTAAATTATCTTCGCAGAAGTAATCCAGAAACTCTTTATTAATTAAGAATAACACTTCTCTATTTAATGACAAAAACTGTTTGATGAGTAAAATAACCGAGGAAGCATTTTTGGTTAAAAGCCATTATAATTTCTCAACGATTTCCCCTCCGTATATGTATACATATTTTGCAGAGTTTAAAATGATAATTTTTCTTTAAGGATTTTATTAAATCTTCATCCATATTTAGTCACCGTAACTGTCGGCCTTGATGTATAACGGAAAAGACAGTGTGCTGCAAAATACAAGAGGATCCGTGTCTATTGTGCTGATATTGTGAGTAATCGTAAATTTTTAGATTCACTTCTTCTGTAGGTATGTGAACTTAATGTCTACACAGTTCTAACAACACAGTTTCGTATCCTCGACTTTTTATTGGGAATTTACCCTTAAGCGGAAGTTTTCTTCATATAAAATTATAAATTGTACTATGGATTAATGACTGAAGAAAAAACGTGTGCAGTTTTTTACCATGTTCGTTCGTTATCGATACCTCAGCCAATAACAAATCATGAAAATTATATAAGTGTTTCTAATTTAATGCAGTATTTTAGTAGCGGTTGGTTGCAAGCTGTTAAATTGTCACAAAGAGTTAACAAATTTCATGATAGAAAAGCTACGAAGATGAAACTATTATAATTTATTTCACGATCTTCAGGCCTTCCGTAACAGGTATTGTGTTTATAAGTATAAATTTTGTGCTACTCAGTGAAATTTTTGATAGTTATGAGCTGTCTTTTCAGAAATATCCAGAAATTTAAAACCGTCTGAAATTGTGTCGATTCCTCCAGTTGCAAAATATCTATGAACTCATAATCTTTTGAGCTCTAATTTTCTTGAGTTGTTTTTGAATATTTAAAAATCAAGCAGGTGAACAATCGTTTGTGAGATTGTTAGAACTACGATTATTTCGTACTGTTCCCAAGTGAAATAGAGTCATTCAATTTTATCCAGAACTAATTTTTATCAGTCATTTCTGTGGTAGTTTTGGCTATTAAATTGGTTTCGACATAACGGACTTCTCTGATGTCGCTAATATTATGTATGGTGTCTATTTATTCGTGTCCACTGTTACCCCGAAACATTTATTTTAATCTGCTGAAATTTAGTTTACATATTAAAAGTTCCAACTGATTCTTAGAAGCATACAAATATCATAACAATGCGCATATTATTATTATTGACAGATAAATTATCAGATCACACAAAGTCTTTATACTCATCATTGCCTGTAATTTAGTATTTGTCCAATATTTCCACTGGTTAGTTAAAACCAGTGGCTGTCAGTGCGTGGAGCAATGCTGGTAGATTAAGTGTTAAAACCTGCTGCGATTCATGTAACTGATGTGTCATATGATATGTTTATTTTTGTTTGCAAAATGTGCAGTTTATGAAACGCAGATTGGCTACCGACCCAGCATTCACCTACGAAATCGTGGAAAATCACCTTAGTCTCCAATCAGGAGGGCCGCGACGCGGGGTCAACAAATACACCCGTTTCCGTTGCAAGTCCCCGATTCGATGTGGTGGCGCATTAATGCGTGCAGCCACACTGGCAGGCTAATGAGACAGAGCTAAGCGAAAGTTAGTTGGACCCAGCCGAAGAAGGCATTGTAAGCCTGGTGTCAAAGGTAGGACAGCAAATTCGTTTTCTTCTTACCGGACCTAACCCAGTAATCCTACCACCTACAGGGGTCCTACAGTTTAACTCGGAATCCGAATGACGGAAGTGCTGTCGCGTACATCACATTACACATCAAGCTGTGCCAGAGATGAAGGTAGGGTTAAGGTTCTTTCAAAATCGCCACTAAGACAGGAATTCGATCCTGGAAACTTTCGATTTACAGTCAGACACCTTAACCAATGAGGAACCAGAGTGCTGGTACTAAGATGGTATTGATAATACTCTTGTTCTTCCGTAAAAGCCTTGCTATCCTTTTACATTATATTCACTGGATACAATAATTGCTGTTTTCAAAACTATGTTTGGAAATTGCAGTATATTATATCTCATTTTTAAATGTAGGGTGGAAATCATGAGTAAATCTCAATGAGTAGATGTAAATATTTCACCTCGCACGTTGGCAGTTGATACTGTGACTTCTCAAGCACAATATTCTGGTTCAGGATTAACTTCCATGGAATTTTTGGAGGTGTTTTTTCCTAGACACAAGTAATGTAACAAAAGTGCTATGTAATCCTGTGCTCGTACCCCATCAAGCACAAAACATATCAGTACGTGAACTGTCGGTATTTCTATCAAACACGTGCTAAACTGCTTCTTGTGTCTTCACAAGCTGAAGTGTGTGCGCAGAAGCTGACAGAAGCTGCCAGCATAACAAACAGTGTGGCAGCAGATGGCCGTCTTGTCATCGCTGCAAGAAATCAGCTGCAACTGACTGGCTGCAGACGTTGTGCAGACAGTTACCATACATTTAGCTTTAGAGCGTGAACTATCTCCGGCGGATCACACACGAGATGAGGCGATTAGTGGTGAAACAGTCGTTTAACTCTTGCTTATTAAATTCTTTTAATATTATTAATTGTTTTGCTGTTCGGGATCCAGAAAACTAAGTAGGTAACAAGCTGCATTTAATCTACATATTACAAGGTGAAATGTAAAACAAACAAAGAAATGATAATACACGCTTATATATCTCGCTATCACTTCAAGAATTATTTACACATAATATAAAATTACAAATTTTCATTCATACTGTAGTATAAAATCATTCTCGCCTCGAAATCGTATGAAATCAAATATGATTAAGCCGGCTAGCTAATCACGCAAAACCGAAGCACTGATTGCATTTGAATTGTTAAATAGAGCAATGAAATTATCATTAAGGACGTGTTTTGGTTTCCGTATGCCTCAATGTTCGTGATAATTCGTTGAACAGAATGATGTGATTTACCATTTCTTGTAGAATGCAGGAAGTGGCCAGAGGTTCGTCAGGTAATAGACTCTAGATGCTTATCTCAGGCCTCGTGTGTCTTCGCCAAAACAGGTGGGCAAATGGGTAACGTAAATGCATGTATCGTTATTAAGCACAGGTAGAACCAAGCTTAACCCATCACCTACTCGTTAGTCTGATTCATGCTACATACAAGAAACAGAAAAAACATTTAACATTACTACTGGGCAGTCAGTAGAAAATACGTCTAGCACGTTTCGTGCTCCATAACAGAATGAATTTAAAAATGGCCAAAACTTAGTTTCCAAACAGCTTCGTTCTCGTCTTGGGTGCTTTTCATTGGCTCAGCGTGGTTTCGGTATAGGGGACTATTTTCTGAGCTTGGCTTAGTAAATTCCTACACGCAGGTAGAGACCCTTCTCCTGCCAACAAAAGATTGCTGATTGCTGGTGCCGCAAAGTCGTGAATAACAGCTTTTTTTTAACTGCTTTACGTCTCTCAACAGCGAGGTCTTTAGAGACGGGAAAGGATTGGGGGCAAGGAATGGGAAGGAATTGGACCATGGCCTTTTGATGGTAGCATCCCAGCATTTGCCTGGAGTAATTCGGGAAACCGTGGAAAACCCAAATCAGGATGCACGGACGGGGATTCGAACCGCCTCCTCCTGAATGTGAGGCGAGAACGCTAACCGTTACACCGCCACGCTCGGTGTTAATAACACCATCGGCTCAACTACACGTTCGACACCTTGGGAAAATCTTCAGCACACTTCCTCCCAGCTCCCGCTAATAACCAATACATTCTTAATAAATATCCCGCTAATAACGAATACATTCTTATAAATACAAAATGTAATTTGGACCATTACATTAACTTCCCCCTTTAAAAAAAATCAAAATATTTAGCAAAGGATTTTGATTTTCTCTTACAATTTAAGCTCCCCTTTGAATCACATCCAAATATTATGCAAAAATATTTTAAACATCTAATACCTAAAATTAAAGTTATATTATGTCTTATAATAAAACAGCTTTTTCAAATTGTACGTCATTATTATGACCTTACTTAAAATTATGTTGTTTAATTTTCACAATTTCTTAAAATTGTCTCTATTTAATTTTATCACAATTACGTTGAAATTGTCATTGTTTTCACTTAACATAATGTTCAGATGAGCAATGGTACTATACTCCCAATGTATAATAGTGATCTCAGTTGACCGTAGCCACTGTTTTTGTTCGGAGACATTTTGTTTTCACTTTATCTGATCACTGAATTATTTGACTATACACTCGTTTTTTATTGTTAATACCAGTGCTTCAGTTAAAATTAAATTATATACTAGATACATATTTCAACATTCAGATTGTGTTAAAATCTTTCATTTCTAGACATTTAACCATTTCTACCATTAGCGAATTAATTTTTGCAGGCAACACATCACAAAATACCCAAAATCTGCTCTCCTATGCCACGTCTCAGAGATCACATCCCAAATGATATATTCGTTCGAAACAGACACGCACATTACATTTAGAAGTACGAGGGAACGTAGATTTTAGAGAGTTGCTTTATTCTAATCCAACATACACATTACTTTACCCACCATCTTTTAATATACGTCAAAATTTTACCTTGAAAAACACCATATTTATAATTTTCATTAATGATTGATTATAGGTGCCCCCTTTCTTTCGTACATGCAATTTTGTTAAAATTTAACCCTCATCTTACTTATGAATCTATCATCTTTATACTTTATACTAGTCTGCGATAGAATAACTTTAACTGAAATTTGCTTCTATGACCTTATATTCGCACGTGTCATGATATTAATCATTATTGGTGGTCGTGAAAATTTTCGTTTGAAAGTGTACAAATTTTCGATCTGGTAAAAGATTTTGACTTAGTGCTTTAAACCCCGTTTAAATTCTCTTCTTTCTATTCCTTTTTTAGTGTAGTTGTTACAATAACTACTTTCATTACGAAACGTTACAAACACAGTACCCCTGTAAAATTAACTTCGTCATCAACCGATAATTTATTTTCTACTTGGCTCGATACATTCTTGTTTCGTCACCTTTCTACAAATCATATGCACAGTCTTAAATTCTTGTGGTTTCACCCCCGTTGCCACGAAAAAATGCTGTTAACACCCAACTTTATAGCTCATTAGGTTATTTATTTATCTTATTTTATGCGAATAGACCTAAACAGATCACGCAAAACGTAGTCATTCTCTGTCTGATTTTGTTTTGCCATTCCAGTATTCTCGCATCCGTTTACTGAATGCAAGTTTTCGCTCTTCTGTCCATGTTATGCCGGTCTTCTTGGCTTTGATTTCTGGCATGACTACCAAGTCGTGTATTTTTTTGTCTGAAGATTTTACGATCTAGGATTTCCGAACTCTTGATTTTAGTTTTTTCCAGGTCTTGTCTTACTTGAACGAACCAACTGTTTGGCATTTTTAATGGTTGCATGAGTTTGAATATCTGCTTAGTTAATCTGTGATCTGGCATCCTGTAGATGTGACCGTAGAATTTTAGTCTGCGTTTTCTGATGTCGTTGGCTATGTTTGAGTGTGTATTATAATGGGGGGTCGTGGGTGAAAATATTAATTATAATTTTATCACCTCCTCCAACACCTGCCTTACCTTCATACCTATACACGTGAGTTATTAGAATATGAAAATAAAAATGAAATGATTTTAAATGGTTGCAAAAAGGTGAACTAGAAGGAACTAGAACCATGAATATTGTACACAAAATAATATCCCATTTATTGAGTCTTATGCCTTATACAAGGCCGGGTAATAGTTAACTTTACGTTAAACATATTCCAAAGACAACAAAAACAAGCAATACCCGACGTTTACAATCCGCCGATGAAAAGCAAATATAAAACTGAATTAAATATTTCAACAAATAGCAAAATCAACATATTATCAACGTGGCAACACAGGCCATCAAATTGAAGTTAACATTTACTACAAAAAGGAGTATCCCAGGGGCGCCATATAAAGTTAAAAAGCATCGTCTTGAATTTACACAAATTAGCTAGATGCTTAGAATTTGAAATTAAACATGAAAATTAGCTAGCTCAGTGATTTTATGACGGGAGCAGAGTCTTATCTCAGTGACGCTTAAGGGCTCACAAGTCTCGTTAAAACCCAATGAATCGTGATCGTATGCTCCGGTACTTTACTATGAATGCATCGTCGTGATGAAGTGTGACACGCACAGTGCCACTGCAGCTGCGAAAGCCAGGTTAGCGGATACGACCGCGTTACCACAATAGCTTCCAGATTATGGCAGGCATACCATACAACTTCTCGCAGTCAGTGATCACCGGACGAGAGCGTGTCGGCTGACACGTCTGCACAGTGGCTCGTCCCGACAGCAAGTGTCCTCAAAAATGGCCTCTTCTCTTCTTCTTCGGCAAAGTGGTCTCCCACTCGCCACATGCAACAGAATCCCTTGAATTAACATTTGGGAACCCCTATAAACGTTCACGATTGGTCATCGATACATGTCCGTCGTCACGTGTTTTATATCGCGGCCAGCATTCGCTGTCTCCGTTCGCGCACTTTTTGCCTGACCTCGACCAAGCATCGCGATGCATCGGTGAGGGGTGGGTTCAGTGCACCCGTCTAACGGAACACCGCTGTTGTGAGCGTCGGCGCCGCTCAGTCGGGGGACCCAGCTATTGTCTCGCTCTCGACCGTTCGAAAATGGCAGTTCCAGCTCCCATATCCACTACGTTACTGAGCAGCAAGTTTTGTAGAAATTAAAATTATAATGATAACTCTGGCTGCCCGGGTTTAATATACAATTATTTACCCATACAATATCCCTATTATTTATGATATTTACACCTTACAAAATTGAATATTATTAAAGAAAATCTGAATATTAATTAAATTATTTAATTATATTCATTGTGGCTGACTCTGTCATACCACAAGTGGGACTCTACTGTTTTGTTTGACTTCAGTCTGTAGCTTTCTTCAGTTTTGGTTGGTCCAATAATTTTCCTGATTATTCTTCGTTCTTCTTTTTGGATGTTCTCGATATCCCTCTTAGAGTTTAGTGTGAGTGTTTATGTAGCGTATAGGGTGTTGGGTTTAACAACTGTATTTTAGTGTCTAATTTTTTATTGAATTCCTGTATTCTTTTTGTTGTAGATGTTGCAGGTCTGTACGAAAGCCTTTTTCATTTTGTTGAGTCCTGTTGGACTGATAATTTCGCATAAGTATTTAAACTCGGTGACTCTGTTGATTTTACATATTTTGTGTCCAGTGTTTTACGTTCAGTTTGTGCACCAAGAAAAACCGTTTTTTCAAAGGAGATTTTTAGTCCCATTTTTTCTGGTAAGTCTTTGAGGGATTCTATTTGTTTGATGGCTTGTTGTTCACTTTCTGATGGAATAGCCAGATCATCTGCGAAGGCCAAGCAGGAGATATTTAGTCTGTTACTGCATAGCTTTAGTGGGGTGTTCGTTTTCTCCCATTCTCTAATGACTTTGTCCAGGGCTATATTAAATAAGATTGACGAGAGACCATCACCCTGTCTAACGCCAGTTTTTGTTTCGAATTCTCTGGAGAGTTCTCCCATGAATTTTACTTTGTTTGTGGTGTTGGTGAGTGTCTGATTGATTAATTATCTTGATTTTTTGTTCAGACCATATTCCCTTAGGATGTTGAGTAGGCTTTTCCTGTCGATGGAGTCATACGCCTTCTTGAAGTCTACAAAGTTACATATGGTTTTCTTGTGTCTGACTGATCTGTATTTTAGGATGGTTTTTAGGTTGAAGATTTGCTCTGCGCACGATCTATTAGGTCTGAAGCCTGCTTGGTATTCGCCAATTTTGTGTTCGATTTACTCTTGTAGTCTTTTGCGGAGACAAGCAGAGAGAATTTTGTAGGGGACTGATAGTAGAGATATTCCTCTGTAGTTGTTCACACTGGTACGGTCGCCTTTTTTCTGAAGGGGAAGTATGAGAGCGCACTTCCAGTCTTTCGGGATTTCGTTTGTCTCCCAACAATGTCCGATGATTTTGGTTAGTTCTTGGAGTGAACTCTGGCCTAGATTTTTCAGGAATTCCACCACTATGCCATCTTCTCCTTAGGTTATATTAATATTTTATAACGCGCCACTATTGATATCAAGGCATAAATAAACCATTTACAGGATACTGTATTCTGACGCTTGTTTTTCACCTGATTTTTAAATACAATCTACTACTTTTGTTTTACAATTATCTACGTGTTAATTATTTCATCTCGGTTTACTAAGCACTTGCAAAAAAAAAAAAAAAAAATTTATATCATAACGTAATTCTACCGACCACGTGATTTTAAAACACCAGCTTGATAAATTTATCGTCTCTTGCCATCATTGACTTTGGAGTATATTCCTTCATCCCATAAATGAAATTCTGCAATCCAATTCCCATTTAATTCTATAGCATAATACATCTTACCATTCAAATTTTTCGAAAGTCCATTCAAATATTGTTTACCAAAAGTGATGGCCCATAATATCATTATCATTACATTTTCTTATCCCTATTAAATATTCTCTAAATTCTTATCTTTATCTCGTAACAATTATGCGTTTCCTCTAATAAGCAATATATTATTACTTCCTAAATTTTAACCTAGAACAATTTTTTTTTCATCACAATTCATTTTCCTACAATTTAAAACAACTTTGTCTGCTTAGAGACCTATATACTCCAGCAATTCAATTTACCTATAAGGGAAAAATCCAAAATTTGTTTTCTCCATTCCATTTTCAAATGTTTTGTGTTTATAAAGGAATAAAGTTCTGTCTTTGGACATAAAACCAACATTCAATATCATACCAAATTTTAATTTACTGTTCTGTCTAATTCTGTGATCGTACTGAGCACATTTACAATATCCACTCCAGTAGTTCAATATCATTTCTCGAAATTTGTTTCTGATATTCCTTTGCAGAACCTGGTCAGATGAAACCTCCCGATGGGAATATCGTCTTTAAAGTAAGCAAACAACCTGCCTCCCAGGTATTGTACCAGTTTGGCTGGCAAGGTCGTTAGGGTCTCATCACCTAAATTCCAGGAAATTCTTTCTGGTAACTCTCTGAAGCTCCCTGCAGAAATCATACATGATACATTTGCTTTGGCAAAATTCGCGTATCCATGATCTGTGTGCGCATCACCATGACTAAATTATTTTCACGGCGAGGAACACATTTCAGCCATTAACCTTTGATTACGCACCATTTTCCGGGAAATTTTCTTTATTTGTAACTTAATGTCTACTTCCCCCTTAAGTGTAGCTATGGATCCATCTGGTTCAAAAAAAACTTCTTTTAATTTCACAATACCTCCATTCAGTATTTACAGCTATTTCTGTGGCTGTAGCAGACAGATTCTTTTTAAAAAATCACTTTTCTCTCCCTGTAAATCAGTACCATTCTGACTTATTGCTGGAACCTTATTGTTTAAATTTTCATACACAACCTGTTCCATACTACTATTTACCTTTATCCCGAAAATTCTTGCAATGACTTTTGTGAGCAGGTAATTCCCTTTTGGAAAGTGTTAATTGATTCATATTGCTGGTTAATAATTTTCTCCGTTTTTAATCACTGTCATTAATTGCATCAGATTCACAAGAAGACGGTGCCTATTCCAAAGCGCTTAGAGACTCAAGGCTGACCAAAGAGAAATGACACGAGAATTGTCACAATTGCTTCAAAGTGTTCTAAAGTTCTTGTAATCGCATTTTCAAATACTTTTAGCATTTCCATCATGCTTGTAATAAAGACACAGATTTTAAAAAGTACTCTATTTAACATCAGAGTTTCTGATCACTTTTGAAAGAACGAATTGTTTGAAAAGTTTAGTCAGTTTCTAAGGCACAGTAAAATTTAATGATCCGTATGGTACAGAGGAAAAGTTAAACCACAAGCGGAGAAATTACGTGCACGGTCGGCAGAGCAAATGAATACATATTAATCCATCCCCGTATTTTTTTCTTTTACCAGCCATACTACCCAATTGTGTACAACTTTCTATTCTTTTTTATACATTCATTTTTTCTGTGTTAGAATATCCGAAGTGTTCTTCCGTTACGAAAATATGGAAAAGCTGCACCCAGTCAACAGATCATTTTACTGTGGTTTTGCTAGTGTCGGTGTAAACGGACCACGTGTCTCAGAGGAAACAGTGGATCGCATGAGACAAAGCAATGTGCGCAGGCCACAAAAATCAACCATTCGTGCCAGCCGTGAAATGGGCATTCCACAGAAAACAGTGTTTGCGTTTCAAACCCTTCCTTGTTCAATTGTACACCACCTGATTCCGAAATGATTATTGTAGCCGTTTTGGCTTTTGTACCCGAATGCTGGAAGCTATGGAAAATGATGAGGACTTGAGGGAGGGGGGGGGGGGTCGGGGACGGAGGGGACTTTGTATTCAGTGACGAGGTGACTTTTCATCTGTCTGAAAACGTGAATCGTCACAATGTGAAAGTGTGAGGTACTGAATTGCCACTTACCTTCGCGGATCAGGAAAGGGATTCGCCAAAAGTGAATGTCTTGTGTTCCATATCAAAGAGGAAGCCTTATGGGCCCATTTTCTTCATTGAGCAGACGGTGACTGGATCCGTGTACCTGGATATGTTTCAGTTGTGGTTTTTCAAACAACTGAATCCTCTAATTTCTTCATACAACAGGACGGGGAGTACAAACGTAAACTGTCGATTCGTTAGATAGGGCGCGTTAGTCCGAGTGATGTTCGTCTGTTGTCATGGCCTGCCAGGTCGCCAGATCTAACTCCATATGATTTCCTCTTGTGGAGATATTTGAAGGACAATGTTCATGTAGACCCAAAGCCAACAACACTGCAAGAATTACGGAAACGTATCAGAGCTCCTATAGCGGACATTGATTGAAACATGCTATCGAACGTATGGATGAAACACGATTACTGCTTCGATGTATGCCAGGTGGCTAAGAGCGCACCTATTGAACATTTATTGTATGTACCAAAACCTTGGTGAGTTTGTGTATCTTTTCGTGTATCACTCGTCTTTATAGGTCGTATACTTTTCAATTCACAGTATTTTGAATCCCGATGAATCATTTAGACTAACACTGTATATTTTTTTTTTACCAATGTTACTGAATTCTATGTTATGTACAACACAGCACGAACAAAATAATTACTTAAAACCAAGACCGCTCTTGACCGTAGTCGCACCAGCGACTAAAGAAACGAAAAAATTATTACCTCAGTCACTATGCTAGAAGAGCTGAAAGCTGAGACGAGAACAACCTAAATCGTAGTTTACAAGTGAAATCATTAACGCACTTACCAATAAAATTATGTAAAAAGAAATACTATAACACAGAAAAGGGAGCAGTATTTCTTTGACTATAAACGAGGCCAAATAAACATTTAATTAGAAGTATAGCATCTGGTTATTACTGTGATAAAAATGTGGTCATAGTGGAAACCAGAAAGTTAGCGTGAAAACTTTAGTAGTTCTGATGGAACTAGCAGGTGGGACATACATATAAGGCACAAAGAAGCTAATCAGTAAGTATAAAACCTCATTTGTTAATGACTGAAGCATTCAGTGAAAGCTTCTAAATTAAATGAATATAGGTATTTTAAAATCGTTTCACATTATCCAATGGATCAAATCCAAAACTATGACAGAATTGGTTGAATTGGCCCTTTATTACTAGAAAAATAACCAAACCTCAATAACGATGTTTCCTTAGTGGGTATACACAATTTACAAAATCAAGATACATTTTTAATGTTTTATAATGGTTTAAATAAAGAAATACGATATCAATAAACGCTGGTAAAGTGACAAGTGCATAAAAAATAATATATTCTCGGAATTTATTTGAATTTATCATTCGGGAAGACAAGGGTTTAATTCCTGTCCTGTTTTTCCACTAATTCCAGAAATCGCTCCAGATGAATTCCAATGGCCAAATAACTTCATATTGCTTCTTTGCATCCTCTTCCTGGTCTGATTACCAATGAGCTGTAAAGTCTTATATTGTAAATAAATCATGGAAAGAGGAGGAGCCTGAGGTACACGCATCAAGTGATTTTTGTATATTTTTGATTAAGCACAAAAGTATCAATTAATAAGAGTTTATAGAATTTGGACTCAAATATAGTAGTCGTCTTCGGATTTTGCGTATCTGTGGTTAGCACTGGAAATTGTGGATTCTTTTTAAATGCTAAGTAACTAATCTGTAATCAGCAGCAGGTAATAGTGTTGGCTTCTTGAAAATGTCATAAACGTCCTCGTGTCTTCTATAAACAATCATATCTAATTTAAATTAAAAAAGATACCAACATTTAAGACAGGTTTGTTCATAAATGTCCGATTTTAGAATTCCAGTAATGGCACACGCCGAAAACACCAGCACGGGAACTTTGCGGAACAACTCCTCTCATCCTCTTCCGTTCATTCTTATTATTTCTTTTGTCGCATTCTAGTCGTTTACGTTGTTCTTCAAAGTGTTGTGAGTCCTTATGACCATTTCGCCGCCATGCAGATCGATCAGAGACTTCATGCTCCCAGGTGTTTGTGTTTTTTTTTAATCATTTTTAAAGATTTTCTTAAGTCCAATGCTGTATCGTTTCAGTTATCCTCCTAGATTTCACTGCCTTTTTTTAATTGTGAATATATAATTTATTATTGGTAATATCAAGGCTGATAACTATAATGTAGCAATAGAACTAGGGCGTGTTTCAGGAGGACAAATCTTTATCAATCCATCTTCTGAAGTTCAGAGAATTTTTTATCCAAGTATCATCCTCCCGCGTTGTGTGGATCAATAGCTATAACGTTTTCCAGTAACGAGGTACTCGGAACAGCACGGATGTGTGGTTGATGTGGAGTAGCTCTTTTTGTGAGCCACTCCAAGCTAGTAACGGTGAGAGGCGCCGCAGGTAGGAGCTCTTAGCGGTGGTAGTAAAAACAGAGCAGCCAGCAGCGAGCTACCCAGGCGAGAGTGAAGCAGGCGACACCCACGCTGGGAATTAGCAAACGCATTGTGAGTACTGACAAACCCATGCCGCAATGAGAGGAGCAGTAGGAAACTGCGAATACAGTTTCAAGAATTTAACTATTTTACTATTTTCTGTACTTCTGTAACTTAGTTTGGTGATTTAAGATGTTGGTCTTTTCTGTGAGTCACGGCATTTGAATACCTGTACCATTAGAACCATTTGTTAGAATTTTGAAAATCTAGGAATCATAATTGAAAGACCGTAAATGTAATCTGTATATCCATGTTCAGTTCATTGTTTTACTATCAATTTGGTAATTTAAATATAGAATAGAGATGTTACTTCAAATTGTCCAGAAATTTCGGTATAACGTCTGAAATAATATTATACGTTTAAACGCACTTGCAACCATGTGTAGCTACTGTTAAAACACCTTCACAAACGTCTCACTTACAACGGTTCTTCTTGAAGTGGTCTCACTCACTCTTTACCTGGAGTGCGTATGTATAGGTAATTTCTCTTCATTAGATGGTCTCTTCCAACCTTCCTCTGAAAGTTTTAAAAAGTCAGAAGGATCTCAAAAGTAATAAATAAAAACAATTAGTTGAATAAAACGATTTACCTATGGAATCAGATTCCAGAAGAACCAAAGATCCGTTTCGATTTTGGATAGGATAAAGTCTAATGTTTCAGTAGTTACCAACTCAATTCAATTGTTTTTCAACTTGCAAATTTTATGTAAAAAATTGAACTGCTCTGAAATTATCTTCACAGTCGGAAAAAGTTTACATCCTACCAGAGCCTGTTAATTCCCTAACTAAGAGAAGAAATCTGAATCCATATCACTCAGTGAGTCGTCATTGACGCGAAGTACTACTGACAAAAACAGTTTGCTCATAATATAATAACTTCTTCCAAATAGACAGAATCAAGTCTCTCGGTCACAATTTCGAGGAAGGTCATTACTCGAACTGACTATCGTAGCACGGAGGCGAGCTAAATTAAATGGATGTACCTAGAGTTCTTTAAATGTGCCAGCCAGTTGGAGAAAAGCAAACATATCCCGCTCACCTTTTGCGAAGAAAAAATAAAAAAATTAGAAATTCATATAAAAATTATTACATTAAACGAAAATAAATAAAAGAATGGTAAAATGTTACTTCAGCAACAGTTGAACAGAAGCTTCCTACTGGCTAATAATTGAAAGAAAGAAGTATAGTCCTCATATTAATAAAATAGACACCTAACGATAGCGTGCCTCGCCAAAACAGATTTTTTTTAATCAGGTTTTTAATTTACGACTTTAACTAACCATCTGTACACACACACATATCTATATGTATATTGGCTGTTTAGCATACCTGAGCGAATAACCCGATTGTTCAAATACCACACGTAATAACAGCAGCGTTAATAACTTCCGTGGCGGATGTATTAGGAATCAATAATGTCAAATACTTGGGTTGTCCTAATAACAAAGACGAGTTCTTAATATAGAGAAAAATTAAATCCTTTAGAATTGGCTGAATGGTCCACGGAAGACTGACATTTTTATCTTTCAAAAACCGTTTTTTTTTCCCCTCCAAAGATTTAAAAGAATTGTCCTATACAACAAAATAGTTTTCACTGCTGCTACTTGACACCAGTCATAAATCAACCCCCAATTTTACCGAGGATGTTTTGGGGATTTTTCATCTCGTTGATTGGATTTTTAATCCTTTAGTGACATATTTGCCGATATTCTTGTTTTTACTATGATAAAAATTGTTTTTCTCCTAGAATATTTATTTCCTGCTGA
Organism: Vandiemenella viatica; assembly: GCA_031002005.1. Classification (NCBI taxonomy): domain Eukaryota; kingdom Metazoa; phylum Arthropoda; class Insecta; order Orthoptera; family Morabidae; genus Vandiemenella; species Vandiemenella viatica. The sequence continues at coordinate 344,013,849 of JARYHS010013630.1, forward strand.
TACATTTAAATCTTCAAATCCATTGTACATCGTTTTTGCTTCCGATGCAATCTTAGCGTCTACTTTCACTTCAGTTACTTGGCGTCAAATTGCGCAGAGTGTATCTATGAGTTTCACTGAACAAATTGGCGTTGAAAATTGGTACCTCGGGTTCAAAAGAGTGGCTGTGTGAATGAATGGCCGTTTTATTAAGTCTCGCACTATTTGTTGATTTTGTCTAAATTTTTGTCCATTAGTATTGAAAACTGATTTTAGTGTTCTTGCATCACTAGCAAAGATTAACTGGATGAATGTTTGAAAGACATCACGATTTTATCTCGCTAACTTGTACAAATGGGTGTGTTTTATGTATGAAATACACATCAGGAAAATTAGAAAACATGTGTTGGTGAGATATTAGTTTGCATAAAACTGTTCAGAAGTGTCCTGCAGCGTATTCACTGTTCATACTTGTAGCCACTATACATTGCGACATCATAACATCCATCCCTGATTTTCTCCTTAGCTGAAAAGTCTAATAGTGTGTAGTATCAGAACAGCTACGGTTCACAGAATTTCTTCAGAAAGAGCAACGTGTTGAATGCCAACAAAAAAATAACAAGGAATGTCAAAATTTTTATGATGACAGTGTTAGGTATACGAGTTCGTAGATTACGCAGTTCAGATTTTACCTACTCAGGTGTAAAACATTTGAGTTTTCTGTTTTCTCACCAGTATTAGAAGACGTCATCTCTTGAGAACATTCTCTCATCCAAGCGATTTCAAACACATAATTTCTAAGATCATGTCCCAATACTAATACATCAGCCACCGGCCACCTAGCATTGTGCCTGTAATGTTAGCATTGACTTTTCTAGTTCTGCTATGGGATTTGCAGTGTTTGCTCTTTTGTTATTGTTCTCTTTTATTTCGGTAGTCATAAACGTTAAACTGGCTGTGTGGCTTAATCAGGTACCATTATCTTTTATATAAAAGTTAACAATAATCAGCATTCTATTTCAAGCAGACTAAATTTTACTGACTGTAGAACTATGTAGCTGTTCAACAATTTCTTTGTCACGTATTGGGCTGCATGAGAACATTGCTTCAGTTTAGAAAATAGTACCTCTCTTTGTACTTCAGTAGTTCCTTTGAATTTAGCGAAGTTATATTCTAAATAACTGAATCGTAAATATTTCTCGAAACTTTGTTGTTGAAGTATATGTTAATTTTCCTTAGGTGTGTTTTTTCTTGTTGTTGCTCCGTTGTCTGTCTTACACACTTACAGTGTGTCCCATATCCTTTAGTAAATAATGTAACAATGATTTTCTAACCATTAAACGTCAGATTTAATTATGAAACGAATTACGTTTTCATTTCTGTTACTGACTTTATTTTTAGAGCTTGGAAGATAATTTTTCTCTAATTTTGTATAAAATTTATTCTGGTAAATGTCTCACGAATTGTATCTTATACTAAATTAGGTAGCCCTTACTGTCTACCAACGATTCACTGCTCAAAACAAAAACTGTGGCCCTCACGGGGCGCCCGGAATATGCGAAACATCGAAATTGATTGTTATTGAAAGAATTTATAATTAAAGAAAACCAATAAATAAATATGGATTAAAATAAATAAAAACAAGGAGCTTCGTTAATAAAATAAATATATTTTCACTCATATTTAATCTCAATAATACTGATTTAAAATCTTTATGCATATAACCCGCGTTTTGTGTCTACATACACAGAAAATAAACCATTTGTTTTGGCATCAGTAAACACATTTCTAATTTCAAATGTACAAATAAAATAGAAGGGTAGTAATCAATTAATAGATGATTTACTAACATTTGGTTTGAATCAGTTGATTGTGTTTGTAAAACAATGTCCAAGCGTATTAAAGGTTTTAATGTAGCCTTCACTTTGATCAGCTTTAATTTTTTGTTTCTTTCTGGCCGCTTGATCGTCACTGTCACTCGTGTTTAAACTCAATATACAGTCACAATCTTTAAGCATTTCCGACAGTATTCTTTTGAAAACAAAAGGGAGTAGAAAACGGTGGTGGCGGTGGAGAGTGGTGGTGGCGGCATAAGAGAGCGTCACGCCGTTTCCGTCACGGCATATGAGTCGGTCTTACAGCCATGGCGCGCCAACGGGTGTTTCACATCAATAACACAACAACTGGTTAAATTGAGCCGGAATTAAATAGCCATGGTATTTTTATTTCTGTTAGGTTAACTAGCTCAGGTTACAACCCCTATAAAGTGTATTATTAAGGAGATTATAAACAAGAAACAAAATTTCTTTAAATTTATTTCCAACACCAAAAATATTTCAGAGAGTAATCTGCGTAGTATTTCGGTAAATTTTTCTTAAATTTAAATGTTGTGATTGATCCAGATAGTACGAGAAAACACGGAAGAAAATGTAACGATTAGTGTTAACCATTATTGTGTACCACCGTTTCTCTGTTTTTGAAACCACCATGCCAGTTTGTTGCTGAAATTGAGAATGCATCTATGATGGCGTCGTTGACAGCACAGTACACAAGAAATATTGTTCTAGTGGCGATATGGTCGGTTTAAGGTTTCATATAAAACTAATCCGGTCAAGTTGTCTATATACAGGCAAAACAAACATGTCAGGCACTAGGCTGGTTCGTCAACAGGCGTTTAGGGATTAAAAATTAACAGATTTAACTGAAGGGGTGTAAACACGTTAGCTCACCCAGATAGCGCAGTTAAAGAAGCACACAAACAATAGGTTAACAAGCAACCTCCAACTGACACATCGCATATTGATTTTTATTTTATCTGGCGTGGTTGAGGGATTGTACGTGTTAGTTTTGCTCCGTGATCCTTTCGTTCGAGTCCATTACTGTACGTTTAAAGTCTTAGCTATGTTTTCAGTCAAGGTTTACTGCTCTGACTTACTAGTGGGTATTTGCCGCTGCCAATACTTTGTCAACTGTAGTCTGCGATTGCCGTCTCTGTTGGCTATAGTTGTCGATTGCTGCTTCCGTTGACAAATTATTACTGTGACCGAAATAATGAAAGCGGACAAAGAAAGATTAGGCTTTAGGGAACAAGCTGCCCGAAAACCTTGGATCACAGAAGAAATTTTGCAGCTGATAGATCAGAGGAGAAGGTACAAAAATGTTCAGGATGAAGCAGGAAAAGAGCAGTACAGGCAATTTAGAAATCAAATAAATAGGAAATGCAAAATAGCAAAAGAAAAATGGCTACAAGAAAAGTGTGAAGAAGTAGAAAAGGAAATGGTCGTAGGAAAAGTAGATTTTGCAAATAGAAAGATCAAACAGAATTTAGGAGAAATGAAGAAAAGAGGTATGAACATTAAAACTGCCGATGGGAAACCACTTTTAAGCTCAGAAGATAGAGCTAACCGAAGGAAGGAATACATTGAGAAACTGTATGATGAGGACGACTTGAACAATAGTGTATGGGAAAACGAAGGCGATGTCGACATTGATGACTTAGGAGATCCTGTTTTGAGGACAGAATTTAATAAAGCTCTGAACGACTTGAACGCAAATAAGGCAGTTGGAATTGATGAGATCCCTGCAGAACTTCTTAAATCTCTAGGAGAGGAAGGAATCGAAAGATTATTCAATCTGATATCAAAAAGTTATGAAACAGGAGAAATTCCAACTGATTTTAATAAAAATATCATCTTCACACTTCCAAAGAAAGCACAAGCCGACAAATGTGAGAATTATCACACCATTAGTCTAACATCACATGCTTCAAAATTACTGACCAGAATAATATACAGAAGGATGGAAAGGGTAGTAAGAGAGATAGTAGGTGAAGATCAGTTTGGGTTTCGGAAAAATCGCAGTGCAAGGGAAGAAATTCTGTCTTTAAGATTAATACTTGAAGGGCGGATTAAGAAAAACAAAGATACTTTTAAGGCATTTTTTTGATTTAGAAAAAGCTTTTGATAATGTTATGTGGGACAAGATGTTCAAAATTTTAAATAAGTCAGGTCTAAAGTATCGAGATAGAAGAATACTCTATAAACTATATAAGAATCAAGTGGCTGTAATAAAAGTAGAGAATCACGAGAGACATGCATCGGTTAAAAAGGGTGTGAGACAAGGTTGTAGTCTATCGTCATTAATATTCAACTTGTATGTAGATGAAGCAATGAAGAAAGTCAAAGAAAAATTTCCATGTGGCATAAGTTTTCAGGGATAAAAAATCAGTATGCTATGATTTGCTGATGACATTGTCTTGTTAACAGAGAGGGCTGAGGATATTGAGAAGTTATTGAATGGTATGAACAAAATACTGAAGGAAGATTTTGGACTGAATATAAATCAAAGTAAAACAAAAGTGATGAAATTTAGCAGAAATGATACCAATACTAGCAGATTAAATATAAAAATAGGATCTGATGCAATAGGAGAAGTGAGTGAGTTCTGTTACTTGGGAAGCAAAATTACAACCGATGGCCGAAGCAGGAATGATGTTAAAAGCAGAATAGCACTAGAAAAAAGAGCCTTCATGAAAAAGAGAAACCTTTTAGTTTCAAATATTGATCTAGGAATTAGAAAGAACTTTTTAAAACTCTATGTGTGGAGCCCAGCACTTTACGGAAGCGAAACATGAACTTTAGGAATACCGGAAAGAAAGAAAATTGAAGCATTTGAAATGTGGTGCTACAGAAGAATGCTGAAAATTAGGTGGACAGACAAAGTAAGAAATGAACGGGTTTTGAAATGATGGGTGAGAAAAGAGGTTTGTGGAAGAAGCTTACAGGAAGAAGAGACAGACTGGTAGGTCATATTTTGAGACATGCTGGATTGGTTAATTTGTTGGTGGAGGGAACAGTCGAAGGTAAAAACTGTAGAGGTAGACAGAGATTAGAATAAATGAAGCAGATATATGAGGACGTGGGTTGTAAAGGGTATGTAGAAACGAAGAGGTTAGCGATTGCCGTCTCTGTTGGCTATAGTTGTCGATTGCTGCTTCCGTTGACAAATTATTACTGTAGATAGAAGTAAATTATACAAAGTTAGAAGTCCAGAAATGTTTCTTACTAGGAACAAGGATAGAACGAGAAGGCTTCTGTTTCTTCTCCACTTCGTTACATTTAACAATTCACAATTTACTGGATTATTAAATTTCCTGCTTACATATTCAGAGTTAATGGCTGTTTTATTGTGATAGGAGGTGTTAGTGTATTCACTTTTTGAATAATATAATTTTTTTCCGTTATCAGACTACGAATAGTTCTGTAATGATTGTATTAAAAATGTTTTCCAACGAGAAAGTTATGTATTTGTAAGGTCCTCAAATCAGCGGTTGGTTGGATCTACTTATGTTCTTGATATTATTATAGACGTGCCTTTCCTTCGTATGTTTCTAAGTGTGTGTGTCGATATAAGTGTAGATGACTGTGCTGTATGATTAGCGTGTTGTGTAAATTTACAAGAACTAATGTGGGGAACAAATTTTTGTTTCATGTTTACTCGTACCAGATTCACCGATGTTATCACTAAATTTAGCATCCCTATCCAGCTGACCAATCATCAACAAGTGTCGTATACCCTTATACTGTACTCCCTGCCGTGATATGTGGTATTTAATACAGGACTTTGATACAGAAACTGGTAATTAGTATCGTGCACTACAGCCATCTATACCCGAATGCTTGAAGACGCTTCCACCATTGGGACTCGAATTAATTAACCACATGGCATCATGGTGCTGCAACTTCCTTCGCCAGTAGAGTGACAGAGACTATTATGTCACTTATAACATCTGGTTCTCACAAAATACCGCATCTATGAAACTGGTAGCTGGCTATATCTTTCAGTCTCCAAAATTTTAATCATTCGGTTCCAGTTAAGAAGAAAATATATTATACCACAACTCGTAATTGTTGTTACATCATAAAGATGCTGAAAGGAACTCTAGAACCATTTAACACCTCGTAACGATCACCATTATTAATATAGTTTAAATAAACCAACCATTTCAAAATTTTACTTTGAAAAACTAAATGGCAATGAGCCTTTGGCACATTATACGTAAAGATATAAAAAAATGAGGTCACTATGCATTTATTTTTATTGCTTATGACTTCATCGACTTAGAAAAAATTAGGACGGAGAACGGATAGGGTGTTAGAAACAATAATGAATTTTATAACAGAATTTAGAAATAATCATCCCAGCATTCGTACGAAGTGATATGTAGAAACCAATGAAAACTGAAATCTGGATAGCCTGGTGTGGAACAATCTCGCTTCGTCTCAAACAGAAAAATTTATTAATGTGGTTAAACGAATCTACTAATGAAGTTTAATCTGTAATGTTGGTAATACTGTGCACGTAAATTACTGGAAAATACTAAATAGAGAAACTATGGCCCTGTTATGACCGGGTGTCATGTAACTCGCCATTTCACCCGCTGTCCCACTTTGATTATAACATTTCTTCTGGATGTTATTAAAACTCAGGTGGCTTGGCTCTGGCATCAGACTACTGTTGAACGTGACTACGATTTCGACCATTTACATTGAGAACCTAACTAACAAATAACTGAGTGACGTGCAGAATTAATCAAAGAGTTACCAACCCGGATTGTAATATAACATTATACAAAATTTTATCTAAGAGTTATTCGGCATATCCCCAATTTATTCGCTGTTTATGAATTTATGTGTCTATAGTTTACACTTTAACTTGAATACTAATTTTCCTTACCTTCAGAGTAAAGTTTTATGCTCTAACTGATTATTTTGAGAGGACACATCTTACTCAATCCATTACCTCATATAGCATAAGACACTGACGAGACTATTTAAGGGGGTAGGTACACTTATCAGGTTTCAAAAAAAAATGATTTTTTTATTATTCACAAAAACAGTTTATAGTTTTTGCTTCATTTTAGTGAAAACATTATTTCAATATCTTGAACAGTGTGTGAATTACGTGTGATTAAGCAATGCCCTGCACGATTGACAGCCATTTAAATATTACTGCACTTAAAGGTGATCCAAATCTTTAACCTTAAATATCTCAAAACAGCAATTCATCACATGGTTTTAAAGATAACTTTTTTCCATGTGTATAGATCTTTTTCAAATTTGCAGGACATGTTCTACATACTAAGTACTACAATCTGAACCATTATTGTTTATGCAGCTTTTCCCAAATGAAAAATATGCCATTATATTTAAGCAAAAAAAAGTCAAAAATTTTAATTTCTTGACAAAAAATTTATTAATAAAAAATATAGTGTTAAATATGTTATATTATAGGTTCAACTTGTTGCCTTGATATTAGTTTACAATATTAAAAGAACATTTCTGAAAAATTTCAAATACTATGCCTTTTATCTTTAAAACCCTTTACAACAATATATTTTTTACTGTCAATTTGGATGGTACATTATCCTATTGTTAAACAATATTTTTATTTTAAAAATCATTTTTTATATATAGCTATAACAGTTCTATGGAGCTATGAAAGTTGAACCCTCAAATTTAATTAGATTTGGAGAAAATGACATCTCAACTTTATCAAATATTTGTATGTGTTAGGTGTACCTACCCCCTTAACTATCTTAGAACACCGAGCGTTGTGGGTGAGCGTTAACGCTCTGGCCTGACATTCGGGAGGACGGGGGTTCCTACCCCTGTATAACCAAACGGTTTTCTTGGTTTACCGAAATCATTCCAGGCAAATGTCGAAGTTCTTCAAAAAAGCCGTAACGGAATTACTTGGCGTCCCTTGACTCCACCAAATCCCACCTTTAATGACCTCGGCGTCAACAAGGCGTCAAGCCAGGAAAAAAAATAAAAAAAATAAAAATCACGTGACCGAAACATAGTTGCTAACTGAAAGTAACAACTGTGAACTGCTGATGCAAACTGAAAACTCAGTTCCAGTTCAGAGCGACGGATCACTGTAAATGGCAAGAAGGAGCAAGCGTTTTTATAAACACCCACCAACTCGTTAATTTTAACGCTCCATTACCAGTAGACTAGTGAATTCTGCGAGAATCTCCTTGCCAACTCAGAGTCACAAAACTAATTCATTGCCACCGGTAGTTTATTTACCTCATCTCTCAGGACGAACTTACCTCCACAAATAGGTTACTTTATGTCATGTGTTACATGAGTCCCGCTCTTTACTTAGTGGCTCAAATCGTGGGGTATCAAATATGGAGAGAACTTCTCGCAAGTTAACTTCCCACAAATTCATAAGCAATATGTGTGAAATTTTATTTAAAATCTCCACACTGATAGTCTGTCTTCTACTAAATTAATTAATGCATTTGTGTTTGAGTACTAAGTCCCGCCTTGCTCAGGTAACTGGGTAGTGGAGCTACATCCTCAAGATCTGCCAAGCTCACTGATTTTCTAGGGAAATTCTCATCCCTAGCTTGAACGACCAAGTTACGAAGACGATAGAGACACTTCTTACAATCGCTCACGTTTGTTTTACTCCTGAGAGAGAGTATTATACAAGGGAGTCAAGGCTTCAGCCTTCGTGAACGTGGGCGAATGGTTTGCAGGTAAAGAAGCTGTTAGAAAGTTACAGTGATATTTGTCTATTTTTTTCATTCTGAAACACTAGGTATAATCCGATACCCTTGAGGAAATATCACACACTTATCAAAAAATTATTACATAAAATGTCACATATAATTATAATTTTCAGACCAATTAGAGTGAATATTATAATCTTATAACTAGGGTTCGGATCTTTGGGACAAGTCATAATTTTTTCCTGCCTTCTTTTTAAGCTGAAATGCTGAATTAAATACTGATTCAACGTTCCTGATTGTATTTAAATGTATTTTATATAGCATATAAATGCATATTCAGACTATTTTACAAGTTTCGGTCATATTTCGATATTATATTATATTTATTATTATATGGTCATTTTTTGAAAAAAAACTGGTAGTTTTTTAATCGTACCTTGAATTCACTACATATAGATGAGAATAAATTAAAATAATTATTCACTGAACTGTACTTCTTCTATGGTATACAGGTGGGGAAAAAATTAATTTTCGCTGTGGTCAGAATTCACCAGCCAAGAATTAAAATTATACATTATTGTCACTCTCTAAACGTTAATGTTCCTCCTTTTAATCTGTAAAATGCAGCAGAAGCATGCCTGTTTCTATTCGCGTGAATCAATATCTCAATGAAATATCCTCAGTCATCGTTAATCTGTAGTGGATCAGTGAGTAGACCTACCGCCATGCCAAAATCAAAATTTTCTGAAAGTGCGAAGGGACGTAAGGGAATTTAGAGAGAGTATTTTAGTTCGGATGAAAGAGTTCTATACAGTAAATTATCTGAAATTAAAGTGACTTCAAGGAAACGACTTAAAACTTAATTTCCCAACGATGCAGCGGTTGCAGGGAAGCAAATTATGCTGTCTACATGAAAGCAACACTACTAGATAAAATTAATCATGTATAATTGAGCATGTTTTGAAGTATAAAAAATTTAAACGTTTGGTCATATATTGTCATTTTTAGGTCATATGTACCTGCATATTTCTTTATTGTTGTTGTCATAAAGATCCGAACCCTACTTATAACCTTTGCTATATACTTCCACACTTTCTCGTTTAATTTTCCGGTAATTTTATAATACTACACGCCGTGTTGCGAGTACTGGACTTATTTTTCTTTCTTTGCAATGGCAATATAGCAATAGCTGAGCAGAACACGATTATTTCCTCTGTACCGCAGGTGGTGAAGTATTGTTTCGGACACTGCTACGGTTTCGTCGTCACCACCACAGTTGGCGCGTCTGGCGACTGCTAATGGGACGGCGGGATGGGGAATGCAATTTGCGCGTCGCCCGCGGCAGCGCCACCCAGCCAGTGTTTACCTGCCGGGCACAGCTGGAGACCCAGGAAGTGAGCCCATGCGCCGAGATCTCTATTGCATTCGCCGTTACAAATAAAATGTACAGTATGATGCGTTTGTTTGTTGGCGCATACGACGTGAGAAAATTTGCAACTTTGTTGCCAGTGAAGTTGTTAAGGACGTTGATACAGCAAGCTTCTGTACCGAATACTCCCCGTCCCCCACTTATCACTTTTTCAGTTCCATCAGAACAGTATCGTACCATTCCCGTAACAGAGACTCTCCAGTGTGTGAGTGACCGTGCCGAGCCATGTTTCATGTGGATTACTGTGATAATGTATGTGTTCAAAGAAGTGCATTTTTGTGTTGTAAATGAGAAATGAGGGAAGAGATTGCGTATACCCCGTTTCTTTTTCGCTTGCTATTCCGGAAAGACACGATGAGGTCTACCACATACGTACTGTCGAGTATAAGACTTTGCCAAAAGCGATCTGGTGACTAGAAATGTGCAGCATCAATTCTTGAATGAGGACATTCTTCGCCTCTTGTGGTTAGATCTGTAACAATGGTCTTATGATGAAATCAAAAAAATAAAAATAAAGTGAACCAATTCTCAGCTATATAACAGCAATTAAAACACTATGTTAGCTTTTCAAGTTTTTTTCTGACACGGAAAATAAAAATAGTTTAACAAGAACTGAAGCAGAAGAGGAACAATTTCTAGTTAACATTAAAATGACTGGCAACAATTTTCTGATCACAAGAAATGAATCAATGTAACAGAGTTTGCTTCATCTGCAATAAATTTTAAAGCTTTTGAAGAAACTTTTACACCAGTATTAATAATGTTTTCAATAATTCTAATTAATTTTATGTGAGAGATAACTTACGTATACATAGTTTATTGGAAATTAAGAAATAGTGTTTCCTACATTGTATGAGCGTAGTGAGCACGTAGTCTCACACTTGGTATAATTTAACATTTACTTTTTAAAATTAAGTAAGATGGTTATTATTATTATTATTATCAATAAACTGTAAACGCCATATATGTTGAATTGGAATGAAACTCAGCTGAACTTCATAAATACGTCTTTCGTTAGTTTTACACATATTGAAATCTATATCTACAGCGACATTTATACTCTGCAATTCACAGATCAGTGGCTGTTTTCAACTATTTGCATTCCATTTCACAATGGCTCGAGGGAAGCAAGAAATCATTTAAGCATCATCAGTACAGATCCTTACTTCTCCCATGTCATCTCTCCTGTCAGGTTCGTGAACGAAGTATTTAATCGCACTCGTAAATGAAAGTGGGAGTTCGCACATTTACCAATAAGTTCTTAGGAAACTTACGTCTACTGTCTGGGATTCAATTCCAGCCAAATTAATGGATCTATTCTGTGACACCTTAGAAAGGATTGTGCAAACAGACATATATAAAGAGGCTATTCTCTCTATAGTCAATCAAACCTTTGAAAACGGATCCCAAACGGTACAACAGTAGTGCAAGGACGTAAGAGAATTTTGTACGATTACACCTTTGTTTGTACGTTACAGTATTAAAAGAATTTACCTATCAATCTTATCTACTAAAGACGGAAATTACGTGCAGGTCCCACTTCATGTCGCTTCCTGCATTTAGCATAAAACACAGATTATGACCATTACAAATTAAAATAAAACAAATATTAAATTGCATATGAGGAAACAGAGTACACAATACACGAAAATTACAATTTGTTACGTTGGGCGCCTCAGAAGATTAATTTTGAACCACTAACAAAATTATTATACGGTTAGCACATTTGAGAAATCAGATCTAGGTGGAAACAGTGCAGATCGTTCATTTAAAACAATGACCATATTTTACAGTTCACTTACATCTCGAAGCGTTGTCTATCGTTCTTTAATTCGGATATGAAATCTTGTAGTTTTGTGAAAAAGTTGTTACTGCACGGTGAAAATCTTGCACTTTTCAGTAACATATATAATATCTCATTCGAATTTTGCTCCGACCTAGTGATTTCTTAGTTTGGAATTCTAACATCTAAACGTCGCCTTTAAGATCTTGGTGGCTAGTACAGCAACACATGCTCCCCAGGCTGAAGTCGACGCAACCCGTCAGAAGAACTGCGATGGAATAGGCAGTAAGAAGCGTAAGATAGCATCTCCTGCTCTCCTGCTCTCTGCTCGTTTGTCGCCGTCCCTCTCGGTATATTATCCAATCCACGAGCCGTCTCTTTCCGTTGATCATTCTGGCCTCGCATTCGGGAGGACGGCGGTTCGAATCCCCGTCCGGGCATCCAGATTTGGGTTTTCCATGGTTTCCCAAATCATTCCAGGCAAATGCCGGGATGCTTCCTTCAAAAGGCCATGGCCGAATTCCTTCCCATTCCTTGCCCCCCATCCTTTCCCGTCTCTAAAGACCTCGCTGTTAGAGAGACGTTAAGCAGATAAAATAATAATAATAATAAAAAAAATCCGTTGATTCGCCGAATAGATCCATATTAAACATAAACATTAATAATTTTTTGCTTTTCCTTTTGGCTCTCATCTACGCATACATTCACGCATGTTACTCGCTTTCCCCATGGTTGGACGTGCCAGTATGATACTACGCCATACATTGATTATCATATCCTGCATCAGGATTGACTATTGTGTATCATATCGTGCGTCAGGAGTAACGCATTGACGCGATGTCAGTTTTCGAACGTCATCAGCGTTCTAGTTGGACTCGTAAATAGTACAGCATCAGTTGGTAGCAGGGCACGTGACCATGCTCCTTACCACTGGGCGTCTATCTCCCTTTGTCGTGCTCAACTCATTATCAAAGGTTTGCCACAAAAGTTACCGCCTCCCTTTTTTCATGTGAAAACGGACCACTTACGCAAGCATCTTTCGGTCAGTCAGTGGTGTATTAATACCGCAGGCACCTCAATGCAGTCTTGCAAAAGTATTATAAGAAACTTTTAGTTTTTTGTGTCTGCCTGTGATGTGTTTTATCCCCGCCTACCTGTTTAGAATCCTGGCTGTTACAGGTTATGGTATGTAATTCGTTTTATTAATGTGTGGACTTCAGTTTTTCTGCTATGTCATATAGCGTTATCTAAACTAGTGCTGACGAAAACTAAAGTGTGACACAAAATTGTAGGATCAGTATCTCACCTCCTTGTTTATTATACGCTTGTGAGAAAAATGTTTCAGGAGAAAAGTTATATTATTTACTTCCTTGCAAAAACTTTGATATTTTTAATTCTATTTTTTATAATGTTACCAAAAATTAAAATTCCAACACAAATCTTTTTCGGTAAACTGTTAACAGTTAAAAAATGCAATAGTGTAAACCAGTGATAAATAATTATAAAAAAGTCATCAGTTGTTTTTAATAAAACCTGATATAGAAATCAATCTCATATCTGAAATAAGGGATCGTGCACAAACTACGTGGCTTGGTCCAGGGGGGGGTGGGAGGGGTTGGCTGGAAGGCTACGCTGGGCTACGTGGGGGGAGGGGGGGTTCCGAGCCACACCACGTAGCTTTCCTTTCATAACATTTTTTACAGTTAAAATGAGGAACAGAACTCACAACAGCATGCGAATATTTATTTCCCTCAGTTAATTATCTCCGTATGTAATTTATAATAGTCTGGCAAGAGAAAACAGTACAAAAGTCTTCTGGAATCAAAAGGGAAAAAAGGTATGTGCTACGTGGGGGGAGAGAGGGCGGGGTAGAAGCAAAAGACACGTAGAGCTACATGGGGGGGAGGGGGAGGTTCACAGGAGGCCAAAATGGAGCTACGTGGTTTATGCACGCTCCCTAAGAAATAATTATAATTTCATGTTTGAAATAGAAGAAGTGATTCATGTCTTAAGAAATTAACAGTTGGAACTGGGTTGAACGAGTTGGCATCCCAGTTCCTCCTCAGTTCTCTCTGAGCTGCAAATGGATGTTTGAGGTTGTCAGTAAATAAACGAGTACAAAAAATTATTTATGTAATGTTGTTTCCATTCTTTTTAATACGTAATTGGTTTCATGTATATCAAAATCCTCTATAACTGACAGCAGCAGTAATTATTTCACAGAACCTAGTAACTGATTTTTTTAAACAGATATTTTATTGTATCCATGAAACACGTGGCGACTGAATCGTAAATTTACATTCAGTACTAGCATTAGTGCTGTGTTCATATCCCTTTAAATCAGTGTTTAAGACTCTGATATACAGTACTACACGGAGTAGTACACGATGTTCGGATTAGATCATTCATCATTGAAATAACAGATAATATAACTTCTCTGTGTGCGTGTCTAGTTTAGGAGATTGTAAGACAGTTCCCAGAATCTAAAATCTCCGTATTTTTTTTTTTTTTTAATTTAAAAGAACTGATGCTTTCAGATAAAGGAACTCTGAAGACAAATCTACCATCTCCATGTCCAATTCACCAAAAAAACTGTGTTTAAAACATTAGTTTCTCCGGCTATGTAATTAGGTTACAAGAGATTAGTCAGACCATTAATTGAATATGGTGGTGCAGATTGAAACTCACGTTTTGGGTGTCAAATACGAGAGTTGCAGGGTGTGCAAATAAGAACAGCTAGATTTGTGTGTGAAAATTAACGCAAGACCCAGTCAGTAACTGATTTGATAAAGGAGCTGGATTGGGACTCATTGTGAGACAGGAGGAAGGAGAAGAGAGTGCTGGGAGTATACAGGGCATATGTTAGTGATGGGGCTTGGAGGTATATTGGTCGAAGAATTAGCAATAGTGCATGGAAGGGAAAAGATGAGCATGACGACAAGCTGGCACTGGATTTCATGCATAAGGAAGTGGGAAAATTTTCTTTGTGGGTAAGCGAGTCAGGGATCGGAACAAATTACGAAGTGAAGTGAAATGATGACTAATTTACAAAAAAACGCTGAAAAAATTTAAAATTAAAATTCGTTATTCTCAAAACTAGATGGGGAGGATTTTACCATACAAGTTATATAAAATAATATATATATCTATATATAGAGGGGTAATTAGATGACTAAATGAATTGTCCACGGAGTCCTATCGCAATTAAATTAATAATGATAAAAACTTTTGAGTATTTTATGTCCGGCATGTGTGCGCAGGACGACATGGGTGAAAAACTCGAGTTCTGGCTTACAGACTTTTTCCTTCAGGCCTGGCCTGCAAGTGAATGCCATTAACTACCTGTATGTAGATCATTTGATCCGTCGAAATCCTGTTATTGCAACGTATAACAATATAGCACATTATATACCACGAAGTATTATTAATTGTTATTTCGCTGTATGTTCAATTCAAATTATCAGACATAGAAGACAATAAAGAGACTAATAATTCTTGTTGATGCTATACAGTTTTAAAATGTGTATGGAAATCTGAAAATTGTTTCATTCTTCATAAACTAACTTTACTAGAGTAAGTTATATAAATTTCCAAAGTGATGATATGCAGTTTGGGTTCATAACAAAATCAGCCACCTAGAGTGCGTCTTTGCCACCGTCAAAGGTCATTGTTGTGCTGGATTTAATGTTGCAGAGAAATATCTGCAATATTCTGCCCTCCTCAACGAACATTTCACACTGTGACAAGTAATTTGATTAGTAACGCTGGTTCAGAGCTAATCGATATAAAAGTCAGTGAAGTCTAACCAAGAAACCATTGCTTTACCAGATGTGTTGCCATACACCAAAGAAGTTATAGAGGATTCACTTCAAACAGAACGCAACAGGCACTGACCAATAATTTGTTGTCGTCTCGATAGGTTTTCTAAGTGAAGAACTGATGAAATTTTGTCTGCCTTTCCGGCCGGGTCTCTAATTTTATGGTGTTTTGTTGTTAGCTGCGGATATTTCTATCTTGTGGTCTAAAAAGTGCAATAAAAATAAAATTTCGGTTAAAAATAATGAACCTGTTTACAGGATGAAGAAATAACATCACGTCTTGTAAACAGTTGATGCTATAAGAGCTAGCTAGCTCTGGAATGTTCTCGGTAAACGATTTCTCATGAAGTAAAAATTTAACCAACAGATCAAACAATCTACAGTTATATTTCAGCAGAAAAACTGGCATAAAACTTGTCTTATTTCTCAAAATGGAAAATGTTTTAAAATGCATTATATTCATACAAAACTTGTGTCTCGACAAAACAATTTTTATCGCCTACCAGGATAGCTTTTAAACCGTTTTGGCAAAAATAGATTTGTTCCTTTTTACATAGTTTTGCATTTCATATATCTTTAAGAACACATAAATCGAGTCTAGTAACAATAAAAGATTTCAGATACTAGGTTACTGACTTGGGTTCCCGATGTGATAAGAACTAATTTTAATGCATTATTCGAAAATCTTTCAGGAATCTCTCAAACGAAATAAGGAATTCGCTATGACTATGTTTGAACTCTGTTTTCACTATACAATATAATGAAATGGTGGGGAGATATGGGTATCAGAATACATTAAACCCTCCCAAATCACATTTGAACTTTGCATCATGTTGAGCATAATGTTTCAACGTGTCAGGATTTAACGTCTCAACTCATAATAAATGGATGAATGGAGCAGTAACTTTTTCTAAGCACATCCCCCCCTTCCAATTGGTTTTGCCTTAAGGCGGCTCAATCAGGTATTATCAGTGGTGTTGTTTTAGAAAACATGTCACGCTGAATTAGTTACACATACAAACTGTAAACAAAACTATTGTTCACAGGAGACTTGAAATGCTAAAGTACTGAAGGAAAAGGTGTAAATATGCCTACGAAGCCTAGTCAATCAGAAAGAAATGAATGATGATCAGGACTGCATCAATTTTATTAAAAATTATTGCCTAGAAGGAGCAGACTCAATATTTAAATACTGGACCTACTGTGATGAAATTCAATGGGACTATTCCGAGAATATTCTGTTTCAACCAAAGAAGATTACTACAAATCAGCGTTAATGAAAAAAACGTTCTTAATAAATTACTTAGGTTTTTTTTTTAAATTTATATATCAAACGTTTTGGACCAAATATGGTTAATTTTAAACGTTACCGTTCCCGAAGTATCTTCTTTCGACCAAAACACATTCTTCCAAATAGTTGTATTTAAATAAATAATACTTATTATGTGCAGGATGACCCGCAAAAGCAGAAACGTCTGATGATGATTATTATTATTCTCGGTGTTTCTGTGTTTATAAAGAAGGTACTGTACCAAATACGATAAAATTTAAGTTTTACCAATGCGGAGGAGTTCTTTTTCGCCCTCCCCCCACCAATAAAAAGTAAACACATAAATCGTCCATACATTTCAAACAGTACAATTGGATCAAACTGAGAATTTCCTTCTTTCAGAAACCATTAACGTAAACTAAAAATAAAAAAAGTTTTGTATTTCGTTCCATGTCAGATTGATTTCCTATTAGTTATCAATTTCTTTGAGGCCAAAGGGTTTAATTTTAAATCATAAAAAAAAATTATTTTTAACTCTGTCGCTAACTAAAATAACGTTCCTCATTGTTTTGAACAGTAACCAATGTATGAGATGATGAAATGAGTACATGAAAGTTAAATACTTTACTAAAAAAGACTGCTAAAATGAAATTGTTAATATATGGTGACGGTGAAACGTGACTCTGATCTTGCTTCATGGTTTTGTATGAAAAGTCTAAGAATGTATATTACACTGTTCAACAATTATGCGTAGATTATTTCAGCAGGCGACACTCTGGAAACTCTGCTATACGTGCAACCATCTCTACGGCTGACCAGCTAACTACACTATTAACAGCAAATTAATTCTTGATGGAATGTTTAATGGCCGTTGCATTGGACGTGGTGGACACATTAATTGGCCAACGCGATCTTCCTATTCGACGTCATTAGCGTAATATTGGCGTGGCACGTTAAAGGATAATGCTTGTTGGAAGGTGGCGATAACGCCCGAGGGAAAGCGAAATTCCTCGGCAGTACGGAAGTTCCGTGGATCCCACAAAGAGAACTGTAAACAAGAAAATCCTGGTTTTAGTCTCTTTCTTCAGAAACAATCAAACAAATATTTAAAATTTCCAATTTTAAACTCAAACCTGTGGTGGTAATGACCTACTGATACAGGATGTGCAAAGCACCCCTATCATAGCCGCTTAGCCTAATCCGGTTGTCCTACGTTGTTGACATGGAATCCGAACCACGGAAGCGTTCAAGCTTACGTGACATTACTACATCACGCTGAGCAAGAATTTAAAGTCGGGTAATAAGCCTTTGAAAATCACAGCTGAAAACGGGATTCCAAGCAGGAACATATCGAACCTTACTCAGTGGCGTTAAACACTTAGCCACCAAACTGAGCTGAAACTTAATTTTAATGTTATAGTTTTTGTGATCTTCAACTACTTTGATTCCTAAATGTCATCAGTTACTCTTATTTTGCAAAGACTTACAGGATTTATTTCTATTTTGCGTTATAATGAGCAAATTTTCATAAAATTTTACCAGGTTCTTTAAGTCTAGATATGTTTGCCGGTACTTTGTTCCTCATAGACCTGTGCTAACTGACTGCTCCTTTTGAAATATTGGTTTCTCCATTCACTCTAAACTTTTGTAGTCCTCATTTTATTGGGGAGAAAAGTACACATTTCGTCTGGGTTAAGCAGAATATTGCACGAACATTATCCCAGTACATGAAACCAGAAGATGAAGTCGGAGAACCGCCTTCGAAACGTCCCATCAGACTAATGCGATCTCCCGGTGCTAGGTCCGGGAACTTTTCATACATCAAATGGTCTATGTTAGAAAAATAAATAAGTTAAAGTAACAAAGTAGAAACATACTTTATATTTGTAGAAAGTGTGACTACCGATGTTATATTATATTTATTAAGAATAAAGTACTAATGTCTAAAATAAAAGAGCCAAGAACAAGTCACACCTTCTTCACTTGTATAGAGTTTAATTACTCCTTTAAACTTAGTGTGAAGTGAATCATATTAAGTTCAAAAAAATCAATGGACAACATATAGCAAACACAAAAATCCTAAGAAAACTAACAAAATTTTTATTATTCCATCATTCAGAAAATATAAATGTCTAGATAATAGGTTGATCTCGATACTTCTATATAGTGGAGCAGTTCGATTTATAAATTAGCGAGGAATAATTAAGTATTTGCGGTAAAAGCGATGAAAGGAGGTGGTATTAGTAATCAACCTAACGAGTTTCGGTTAACCGGGTTAACAGAATAGAAAGGCTGACTGAACATAACAGAAGTTTGTTCCTGAAAGAACAGGTTGCCGCTTGTACAAGGAGAAACACATTTCCTGAAGAGTCACGATAATACTAACACACGTCGTGATGAGTATGTAATCATTTTCGAAGTAATGATAGTGTGATTTTACAAAGCATCCTATCCGTAAAATGCGCTAACACTTCCAATTGAATCGAGGCGGTTTAGTTAGAGCTTACCATAGGAGGATTACGAAATAAGAAAGGTATAGCATCATCCACTGGAAGTGCATTACCGTGGAAAGCGTCGAACCTACCTCAATCCATCTGTTCTAGGACGCGATCAGAATTTAAGATGAGGTAACGTCGAAAGTCGTCAGCCTCTTGGTATGTGGAATACTTTCAAGCACATCCCACTTTCCCGAATTTCAGAAAATATGTTCTGGTAAAGAATTTTTACGTTGACGGGGCTCAGAATTTGGGTGCATTGAATTTCTACACTCTAAATCTTTTTGACATTTTGATCACCGTATTGCTATCATAAGGGAGTATACGTCATTCATGGCGCAATATATGTGTATAAAGTTTTGTGTAAATATAATTAAAACACATTGAAAATAATTAGTTTATTATTAATATAAATTAAGTTAATTCTATTAAACGAATATACGATTTATGAATAATATAGTATCTATAAACACAATTTAATAAATTGTACAAAATTGCAGTTTATTCATAATTATAACATTTTTAGTATAATAAGTAAGCTGTCATGTATGACGTCACCTGTGACGGCATGACGTTAATCTATGACGTCGCGCAATGACATCACGCTTTCCGTCATGTTTCTTGGGTATCCAGTTATTTAATAACATTTCTAAGCATCAGCGAATAAATTAACTGACAGAACACTGAAATAAAAGTTTGTATTGCGTTTAAATCAACATAGTTATTAGTTGCTTAGATTTATTTAATATTAGTTTATGTAGAAGAATTCGTTAAAATCACAGATATGTAAATTAGAAGCTTTAATTATTCGCAATACTAGCGTCAGTTTTATAGATTGTTATGAGAACTGGCACTTAAAGTCACAGCAGAGGGCATTCGTAATTTAATTCCTTTTTAGTAATTTAATTTTTTCCTGTTACTTAAATCATTAATTCATTTTAACGAAAGTGTTGCTAACATTTTGCGGTTGCGGAGCGTCTCACATTTTGGTATTTTTAATTTAGTTCTTGTCGACTTTTCCGAAAAAGGAGAGTGCAAATGTGAAGAAGATGACATTATAACGAAGCAATTGAAACAATTTTCAATAGGGCAGTACCAGTTTCCGGCCGGCGCAGAATAGCACCTTCCACCCATTAAAACTAATATTACGTGGAATGATATAAGTTATTAAGATTTATTTTTAATTTCCTTTGGTTTTACTGATGCCTTATTTCAGCCGCATGTAACTGTGTCAACCATTCAGAGATGTTAGTATAATTCTGAATAACGAATATCAAAAATGAAGATTGACGAACCCTAAAAGATTTTTGATTTAGTTTATATGGCGATGCATTGTTACAACTAAAATGCGACATAGTACATGTATTAATATGCGTATGATTGAAGTATTATTTCTCTGGTAGCAAGTTTAGTACATTGTTAGGTTGAAATATAACCTGGACCAGGATAGCAAAGAAAACCTTTTGTTCCAGGCCAATGCACTAGGAACTGCATTGAGCTTTATTTTATAACAATTCTATTTAATTAAGTAATTGCTACGAAATCTAATGCTACAATGGCATATAAATTATCAGTTGCTTTTTTTTTTTACTGAAATCTTTACTTTGTTTGAATGAAAGAAGTTCCAAATTGATTACGATCTATGTGACCTAAACCACAATTAAAACTAATATTACGTGGCATAACGTAAGTTGTTAAGATTTATTTTTATCATCGTTGGTTTTCACTGGGGTCATTATTTCGGCCGGTTGTAAGATGTGTCAGCAGTTAAAACATCGATCTTCATCATAGACAGTAAGAAAGTTGTATGAAACTGTGAAGATTTTGGAACAAGTTTGTATTGCAATGCATGATGACACTGACAGACGACATAGGAAATGTATTAATTCGCTTGTGATTGAAGCTTTGATTTTCTATCGGCGATATTCGCTGAGATTGTGCTTAGGCTGAAACGCAACCTTGGATGCTGGAAGGCGGTCCAACAGATCATTCAGCATTCACGTTGCCGTTGAATATGCAAACCAATGAAACTTCAACGTACAATCTTTCGAAGAACTGTGCGATGGCCAAATTTTTGCGGTAAGGCAAATTGATCATTTGGGATGAATATACGATGGCACATAAAAAGTCTTTGAAGGTATTACACCGTATGATGCAAAATCTATGGCACAATCAAAACCGGAATGGTTCTGTGATGATCGATATGTAACTAAAACACCTTGAGATTTATTGGGATTTCAAATTTAATGGAAGAAACTAAATCATTTGGTTAACATAAAATCCTGGCTTAAAATTATTGTGATTTAAACTTAAAAAAAAAAAAAAAAAAAAAAAAAAAAAAAAAAAAAAAAAAAAAAACTGCGTGGCCTCAAGTAGATCACATCCCAGGCACATCACAAATTTTGTTTACATATTTTCAATAGCTTTTCACAAATTAATAAGACAATCACAAACAAATTTATTTAATCTTTTACAGGACATCATCAGTCGGGTCAGCTAGTTGAAGATAAAATTTCATACAAATTACTATCTATTTAGATGGAGTTTCGAATAATGTTTAGCAGACGGTTCAGGGAGTAAAACAAGGCGGGTTTATTTTGATTTGAGGACGCAACGCTAAGGAAATTAGAATACAATTTTTTCTTGTATGTGACGCACACAAAAACGATATGCAGATTTGTAGAATTTAGGTTTCGCGAAATGAAAAGCCCGTGTTCCCATCAATAGTATAAGGTGTGTTTTATTTTGATGCTCTGTACAAATCTCAATAATTAAATTAAAAGTTTCCACAAATTAGTATCGTGTAAAGGTAAGTTACTTTATCGCAGTCGAAATGTTTATCGCAAGCGGAAATTTATTATTCAGAGGATCTATATTACAGTTTGTTGTGGCCATCATTCACGCAAAAACGAATTTGCGTTCAGTGAGCCACAAGGGCCGTGCATGTGCATAGTTCTTGATGATGATGGATTAAATAGAGAGGTCTATATATTAACAGTCATCGCTAGTGAACTTTTAGGAAACAACTGGTTTATATAACAAGTTAATTTTCATAAAATCAGTAATACAGAAAAATAACTCTGAAATCATTCGTAAAACCCACGAAAGGGGATTTCTCCTAGAGCTTAAAAATAAATATACCTTCATGAGATATATGCTTTCATGGCTGACAACTAAACATCTAAAGCCCGCTACGATGTTCCAACTTAAAGCTTCTGGTTACCTGTTTGATTCCTGAGCCCGTTCGTGTAGGTAAATGACAAGATTGACTGAAATAAGTGTTTATTATTTTAATTCGTTTAATTTTATATATATCTCATCAAAACATTTTCAATACTCCCATGTAGTTTTATTGCCATTCATTAAATTTCCTAGAAGTAAATCTGCTGTTTTTAGTAATAGGTGCAAATGTAAAAATAATGTGTGAAAAAGCGATTATATGACGAGTGATTAGATAATACTTTCAGTTATAATTGCTGCTACGGCAACATTTTCCTGGAGAGGATTTAAACTCACAAACAAAAAAATGTGAACAATTCTGTTGTAAACATATAATAAAGTTGCGATCTTTTAACTGGAACCAAGCGTGGTGGATGAACGGTTAACGCTCTCACCTCGCATTCGGGAGGACGCCTGTTCGAGTCCCTGCATCCAAATGTGTGTTTTCCATGTCCCCAAATCACTACAGGCAAATGCCAGGATGCTTCCTTCAAAAGGCCATTGCCAGTTTCCCTATTGCTCAAAAAAAAAAAAAAGTTATTTGTCTTTAAGTAAATAATATAACTAAAAACGTAAAGGATACAGCCGCTAGAAGTGACAAATAAGGCTTGTTAGGTTCGCCTTACCAGAACTTCATATTTCGCTGCTTATGAGTAGTACCAAAACAAGGCAGAACTTATTAACAACATTACCGTTTTTTACTCTTGTGTTCTATTATAGTATCGAAATCATTTCGTCGTGGTTTGAACGTTACATATGTAGCGAAACTTCGAGAGATTATTTCCTTAAACTCTAGTTGCATGTTGTCACTAGTCTGGTAACTCGAAAACCATACGGAATGATGTCGTGTGCCTCCTGAACGAACGTAGCTGTTAACACGATTTGATCTAACAGTTGGTTTGTGAACCTTACAGTAACTGATTGTAATAGATAACGACAAAGCTTCTAATCGTTTCTGCAGCTAAAGCGTTATTTCTTTTATTTATTAGGACAGTAAATTGGTGTAAGCCTTCGGCCATATTCTTGACCGAGTCGTTCGTGCGAGTCAATTGGTCGGTGCAACTGAATTTCATCTGTCGTGATCTTTCCTTGCGCACCTGATGGAATGCAGTAGTAGCAAGCTACGAGTGAGTCATGGCCACAAGGAAATCTGACAAAGCTCAGCATCCGACAAAAGGAGCGACGTGGAACTATTCTACACTGTTTATTGAGGTACGGTATGTTATCTTGCATGGGAAAGGAAATATGTTAAAAGATGAGTCTCATTTTGAAACAAGGCCTCCATATTTTTTACACTACTACCAGCGAACAGTGGATCGTGTCGGCACAATGCCTCCAGAATGTACTTTTTCTTACGTCTCGACGCGAAGTAACAAACTTTTTCACGCGCTGTGCAATGTAGAACTGCTGCAGGCCTCAATATCGCAAAATTTCACAGGTCGTATGAAAAACAAATTACTTCAATAAATCGAGAGATTCTTTATGTTCACACCGGACGTGTTGACGGCTATTCCTTGCTGACGGTCAGTAAAAATACCGTAAACCTTCGCGGATGATGGTTGTGAGAGGGGGGGAGGGCAGGGCGTGGGTGTAACCCTGGACCTGCCAGAAGGGGACCACGCAGGCAGCAGGCTCTAAAGTTCAACGAGCACTAAAACTTTACTGCTATGCGCCGCACCCAGCACTATCGCGGTATTGTTGCAACAGTGAGGGCGACGAAGCGCGCCGTAAAACTAGTGCAGTGCTCAGTCGGCGCCCTCCGTCATTAAGGACTCACGCCGCCCCGCCACGCCACTGTGCCAACAAGAAACACACACACCAACGTTGACGTCGTAACAAATTTTAACGACTCCATAAATCAAGAAAAATTCATATCAGAGCTGGGTAGAAATGAAAATAGGAATTGTAATCAAAATTATATTTTACAACTTTGGGATTCTAAGAACATATACATACCTAATACCCTACCTATACGCTCGCCTCTTTAAGATCGTAGACGCAGAGACTTGTTAATGATGCGTCCAATAATGTTTTCAGTGAAGACGTTACTTTGTTAAAAGTGCGGAATTCTTGATAGACAGTACTGAAAGTTTTAATTTCTCGCAATAACGTCCAAAAACCAACTTTCATTCCATAAAACTAAATTATACGAACTTAAATGAGGAAAAATATCAAATAAATGACAAATAAAACCATTTTCTCATTTAAAATAGTTTGATAAAGAGTAATTTTTTTAAAAAATACACTTTTCCAAAGTTTTCCTCCACCTACGTCCTGTCGCGAGTTCACCCATCTCTTCCTATCTCTTACAACCTAAGTCCTAAATTATTTGATTCATATGTTCTAATCTTTGTCTGTTTTTTTCCCCTCTTTCTTCAACTGTTCTCTGCACTCACAAATTCACCCATCGCCCTGTCTCTTCTTTCTGAGAGACTTTTCCACAAACTGATGATGATCATTTCCATAACACAACCGTTTCGTACCTTAACTGTCCACCTATCTTTACATCAGTCTGTAACGTCATATTTAAAATATTCAAATTGCTATTAAAAATATATATATATATATTTCTAAAGTCCATACTTTCACTCGATGAAGTGCTGTGCTTAATACATACACTTCTGTAATGTTTCTTCTGAGTCCAAGGTCAATATTTGGAATAATAAGTTATATCGTTTTCAAAAAAGCTCATTACGCTAGAGCTGTTCTGGGTTAACAATTACATTCTGCCAATTACAAGTAGGGGAGGCTGTTGAACCATGGTCACAGCGTAACTTGGATCTCCCTGTAACTTCTCTACAGATGGCTACAATATACCCCACAACAGTATTAACAATTGAAACCTTACCTACCAGGATGCAGTCTAGTGTAACAAAATCAAATTTCATTCTGTTATTTAAAAGTAGAAAATGAAATATTGTTTTCAGTACAAAAGGAAAACGAAATTGGATTTTACCATATATTTTTCGATTATAGTATGTTTTGCGTCTAGCGTTTAAAATTATAGTCACGGTTAAAGATTACTTACTAGTGTGAAATATGTTACATTAGATTTTACTCCCATGCCTTATTATAAAAAGTAGATTTGTTAATTGTAAAGATTTACCATTGTGTACCTTGGACCAAAATAACATAATGAACCTTGGGAGGTTGATCACAGTATATGTGAGGATACATATTTTTTTAATATGTCCTGTTACTAAGTAGAACAGGAAGAAAAATATCCTCAGTAATTCTGAGTCATTGAAAAGAACAACTGGTTACTTGCCTGCAGCACCTGACAAACGAAATTCGATTAGAAAGACTACAAGGTGTCCAATGTGAAATTTGCTGCTCTTGTAAGGAATCTTAATGATTTCAAAGTTCCACGTGAAGAACATTCTGAATCGTGACATTTTATTTTAAAGAATCTGTTTACAGAAGAAAAAGAAATAAAATAAAGCAATCAAATTACATATGTCGCTGAGCTATTGGTGGCGGAAAAGGAAGTTCGTGACTTCACTTTCAAGTCTGACGTTACAAACAATAAAAATATCTTCCACCAAGGCCTAACATAAGCTTGCTGTCTAATGATGGATGAAGCTATTTCTAAAAAGACATTCTGATGTTCTTGCAACTAGAAACCGAATAAAACATTAGTTCGTATTGTATTTTACACTGTAGTACCAAAGAAACTGGCACACCTGCCTAATATCTGTAGGGCCCCCAAGAACACACAGAAGTGCCTCAACACGACGTGGTATCGACTCGACTAATGTCTGAAGTAGTGCTGAAGGGAACTTGCACCATTCATCCTGCAGGGTTGTCCATAAATCATTAAGAGTACGAGGAGGTGCAGATCTCTTCTGAGCGGAACATTGCAAGGCATTCCAGATATGTTCAATAATGTTCGTGTCTGGGGAGTTTGGTGGTCAGCGGAGGTGTTTAAACTCAGAATAGTGTTCCTGGAGACACTCTGTAGCAATTCTGGAAGTGCGGGTTGTCGCATTGTCCTGCTGGAATTGCCCAAGTACATCGGATTGGGGGGGGGGGGGGGAGGATGCAGGTGATCATGCAGGATGCGTACGTATATGTCATCTGTTAGAGTCGTATCTAGACGTATCAGGAGTTCCAAGTCACTCCAACTGCACACGCTCCACACCTTTACAGAGCCTCCACCAGCTTTAACAGTCCTCTGCTGGCATGCAGGGTCCATGCATTCATGAGGTGGTCTCCATACCCATACACGTCCATCCGCTCGATACAACTGGAAACGAGACTCATCAGACCAGGCAACATGTTTCGAATCATGAACAGTCCAATGGCGGTGTTGACGGGCCCAGGCGAGGCGTAAAGCTTTGTATCGTGAACTCGGCAAGGGTACACGAGTGGATCTTCGGCTCCGAAAGCCCATATCGATGATGTTTCGTTGGATGGTTAGCACGCTGACGCTTGTTGATGGCCCAGCATTGAAATCCGCAACAATTTTGGGAATGGTTGCACTTCTGTCACGTTGAACTATTCTCTTCACTCGTCGTTGGTCCCGTTCTTCCGGCGATGTCGGAGATTTGATGTTTTATCGGAATCCCGATATTCACGGTGCACTCGTGAAATGGTCGTATGGAAGACTCCCCACCTCATCGCTACCTCGGAGATGCTGTGTCACATCTCTGGTGCGCCGACTATAACACCACGTTCAAACTCACTTAAATAGTGATAACCTGCCATTGTGGCAGCAGTAACCGATCTAACGCCTGCGCCAGACACCTGTTGTCTTATATAGGCGTCGCCTACCCCAACGCTGTACTCTGAATGTTTACATATCTCTGTGTTTGCATATGCATGCCTATACCAGTGTCTTTGACTCTTCAGTGTAATAACATTTACTATTTTGAAGATATTCACACATGGTTTGGCCCATTTTCACAAATATTTGGAACCAGAATGAAACTGGGATGACGATACTTTAAAACACATCAACAAATGTAGCACCTAAGTATGCAAAATAGATTTACAGTATATCAGCTGAATCTTAGCAGCTGATGACATTATGTGTAGGCTCCAATGCTGTGGTAAACCCAACGCTCCTAATTCTGATATTTTCTGGGACAGTAGGTGTGCCCAGTTCTTCCATGCGTTCTAATGACTAATTATATTCCAAATATACGGAACGCTACATAAAACACTGGAATAAAGTTTGGCGTTTACAATGTTGTTGGGCAGGCTTATCAACCCACTTTTTCTTCAAGTAACGTAACGAGTGGTTGGAAAAATCTGAATCCAGTAAAGGTTCATTGCTCGTTACGTTATGGTTGTGTTACAATGATCACATAACAAATTTTTTTTTTTTTTTAAATATATATTTTTCGCTATTCTATAAGTATCTGATCTAAATTTAAAAAAAAAAAAAAAAGGTGTGGAA
This sequence comes from Vandiemenella viatica, assembly GCA_031002005.1. Lineage (NCBI taxonomy): Eukaryota > Metazoa > Arthropoda > Insecta > Orthoptera > Morabidae > Vandiemenella > Vandiemenella viatica. The sequence continues at coordinate 344,041,767 of JARYHS010013630.1, forward strand.
ATACAAGTCGTTGCGGATTGAAATTTTAATTTCATAAAAAATTGTGAGAAAATACCTTAACAGTCACCCGTAGTATACTTGACGCCACACTTTAATGTCACTTGAAGCAGTTATGTTAAGGATAATTGTAAATAGCATTTACACAAGACAAAATGAACTTTTTCTCAGTTAAAATCGAAATATATGTAAATGACTAACATTGTAAGCGAGGAACTTCGAAGCTATTTCCATAAACTATACATTTCAAAAGATGATACCCATTTGATAAAATATTTTGTAACAAAGAAAATGTTTAAAGTTAGCCGCATACGTCCTAGTAGATTAAGAGTAGCTTTGGTAGTGAGTAAAAGCAGGAACTGTGAGGAAATATTATCTGTCTACTTCAGAATATTACGGAGGTCGACATGAAAAGAAATTTTCCCTTAACTGAAACTTAACTTATGTAATTAAACTTTGTACAATACTATTGGGAATTTATCTAATAGAAATTAACACTTGTATAAAATATATTTTAGCTTATGTTTTAAAGAAGTGACATAAACTTTAACGTACCAAAAATCCTTGTTTAAAGTAACATTTTACGTAATAAATGTATAACTTTCAGGGTTAAGGCTTTGTCAGATAGTGCGATTGTATTTCACGCCTTCACACCAGTTGTCTGGTGTCTGGTTTCGAGTGGTCTATACTTTGTGGGCGGTTGACGAGTGGGAGGACCCCGGGGTGGATTTGACTGACCTTAGGGATATGTTAACCCTCTTGTAATCCGTCTTGCGTTATCTTCTTGCTTCAAATGATGGCACCTCGTGTTTGACGTCATTGATTCCAGTTCGATCCACTTGAAGGCGACTCCTTCTGTCAGCATGTAAGCATTATGTGGAGGAACAAACAATCTTACGCTGAATTTGCATCAGCGAAGCCTCGTCTGTCCTGTGCCTAACTATCGAAAATATTACATTAACTAAAATAATATATTTTCCCATATTAAAGCCTTAATGTTAAAAAGGACACTCACAGCTTCTGAACAAGATTATTTTCCGTCAAAAATATCGGAAACCAATGAGATCTAAAATTCAGTTTAAATAATAGAGAGAAATTTTATCATCGAAATAATCGACAGATGCAGCACAATAGACTTGCTAATAACGTCGTAGAAAACTGAAATGAATTTTTGTATTCCATCAAATCGCTCCAGATTGGGCCTTAATTACAGCAATATTTGCATGCAAATGATACTGAATTTTTGGCAATCACAAAATATAATAAAATGCCACTCCACAAGTGTAATTATCTATTGGATTTAGTTATCAAAATGGAAAGGGAAGTAACTAGTCACTGAAGAGTTTTTTCACTACCAAAATTTTATAACATGCAGGTAAAACGATAATGCTGCTACTTCCTGTAAATTGGTTATATACAGGGTGTTTGAAAAAGAACTCCCTAGTTTTAATGTGTCATAGAATCTGTAAAAAGTGATATACACTATTCTAGTTTGTGGTGTTTGATTAAGCAACACTCTAAGTTTTGCCGCCAAGCAGTTGGCAGACCTGCTTGACCTTGAGACGGCGCCAGGGAACAGTTCCCTCAGTTGTGTTCGGGCGTGCAGTGCGGTGCAATGTTTACTCCACAACAAAAAGCGCAGTGTGTTATTTGGTTAGTGCAAACTGAGTCTGTTATAACAGTCCAACGTAATTTCAGACGTCAGTATGGTGGTGAACCTCCTACACCAAAAACTATCCGTCAATGGCTAAATTCTTTCAAGGAAACCGGTAATGTTTTAAAAGCGAAATCACCCGGTAGGCCTAGAACTTCTGAAGATGTTGTTGAACAGATCCGTGTTTCGTGTGTTCGGAGCCCAAAAAAGTCATTGGCCAGACGTAGTCTACAATTAGGTGTTCCTAAAGGTACGCTCTATGATGTTGTACGTAAAAGATTACATTTGCGTGCCTACATATTGCAACTGTTACATGAAATAAAACCTACTGATAAAATCAAAAGGCTAGAGTTTGCTATTGACTTTTTAAGCAGAATTGATGATGATGAAAATTTTTTGAAAAATATTTGTTTTTCTGATGAGGCTACATTTCATGTAAGTGGGACAGTTAAACGTCATAACTGCAGAGTTTGGGGGGAAGAGCATCCACATGAAGTTATTCAGCATCAGCGTGACTCTCCCAAAGTTAATGTTTGGTGCGGCTTGATGGTTGATCGTGCGATTGGTCCTTTCATTTTTGCAGAACGAACAATAAATGGAAACATTTACTACGACATGTTGACAGAGTATGTCTTTCCCCAAATGGAAGATATTGAGGTGGAAAAAGGGCTTGTGTTTTTCCAACAAGATGGCGCCCCTCCTCAATACAGTAACCATGTGCGCGCGGCTCTAGACACTCGCTTTCCGGGAAGGTGGATAGGGAGAGCTGGCCCAATTGCTTGGCCACCACGAAGCCCGGACTTAACCCCTCTGGACTTTTTCTTTTGGGGACACATAAAAAATGTTGTGTACAGTGAAAAAATCCGAGACATAAACCATTTACGGGAAAGAATCGTCACGGCGGTTGGGACAGTTACACCTGATATGTTGGTGAATACATGGCGAGAATTTGAATATCGTCTCGACGTGAGCAGGGCAACAAATGGATCCCATGTTGAAGTGTACTGATGTTAAACAAAACTCGAAGGTTTTCTCTTTCACTGTATGTACTTGTTGATGTATTTTTTCATTAATTTACACATTAAATTTATACCTAAAACTAGGGAGTTCTTTTTCAAACACCCTGTATAAGAGCCAAAGGGGAATAAAATAATGATACTGGGCAGAAGGAATGAAATCTAACTATTTCATTAAATTCTATTTATTAACCTGAATAAAGATGTTGAACTTTATTTAACTGTAATATTTTCGTGTTACACAATACCTTGCAAAGCGAAAGAGAAGAAAAAAGATTTCAGAGCCATTTTGTATTCCGAGGACATGGTTTACCGACTAGGCTACTAACTCACTATTTGTAAGCGATGGATGTGATGATACTGCTACCTGTCCTAGCTGAAGAGTGGCTTTACATTTTATTAGTCACCCGAGATTCCTCAACAATTATTACATAGTAAAATCAGTAGTTCTTGATGCCTCAGGATGTGTTTTATTCGGTTGTTAATTTAATCAAACTTTGCTCATACATTTCTTCTAATTAAGTCACTTATAGTAATTTCGTGTGATTGTAATGACCTAATGACAGGTTCTATTGGCTGCGCATTCCACCCCTGTCGTATCCCTCGTCAACCGAACCCGGCAATCCTACCAATTACAGGGAACTAACAGTTTAACTTGGAATTCTAACAACGGAAGCGTTCTGGCGTACTTTACATTAACAGCAAGCTGTACGAGAGCTGAAGATGGGGTTATAGGCCTTCAAAAGTCCCCGCTGAGACATAGATTCGAACCGGGGACCTTACGATCACCAGCTAGACAACTTATGCACTGAGCCACCAGACCAGAGCCACATATCGTCATCAATCCATCGTTAGTTGTTTTGTCTTCCTAATCATCCTACGTACGATGTAAGTATTATACCATTGAAGTTATTCTGAGTTTATAACTACACGGAACTGATAACATTTTTACAACGATAGGTGCTGTCTGTAATAATATAATCGTCTGACGCATACGTTCTTTACTTCCACCATAATACCACTCCCACCTTGTCTAGAGGAAACATGTAAATCAGAAAGAATAATTTTGAATCCACTTGTATAGGGTAGGGACTAGTATTCTGTTGAAACGGTTGCTGTTTCTATTCTGGCATGGAGGTTTTTAAATAAGTCTTGTGTCATACACGCTATACCTGTACCCTGTTATTACCTGAAAAAGAAATAACGCATATGTTACACGTGCAGAACCAAAACAATCAGAATACCCGTGAACGTTTTCGCGGCGGCAGCACTGTAGATAACACTCTCGGGATTCTAGCCACTTTTATTTGACGCAGCTAGAATCCCGAGAGTGTTATCTACAATCAGAATACCTGTTTGTATGTCCGTGGTAAGCAATCATAAATTTATAACGTAATAAATCTGAAGCTCTGTGCTTTCACATTCTTCTCATTACATGACTGGAAACTGTCTCCCAAAATCTTCATTTTCTGAAATAACACCCGTTTATAAACTTTTTTGCCAGTAATTCCAATAGGTCAGTCCTCTAATCCTTAATTAATCTACATGTCGTTTCAGAAAAGTCAGACGTAATGCTCCACCTAGTTAATATCTTTGATAAGTGATGAGTTATGTAAGGATGAGAACGCCTCTCCTGCGTGGCAACCTGAGGAACGGGGCTCTGCTGCACTCTGCCCCTGGCATGCCTCGCAGCCCGCACTGCTGTTACGCGATTGGAGCGACAAGGTAGGCAGCCGGAAAATCAATCCTATTGCCTCAGCCACGAACCAGTCTGTGACCTGTCTGCTCAAAGCGGGTGCCATCCCTTTGCGCAGCGTTCTGCCTAGCGGTAGGGGCAATTTGTTATGCCACATACATGCTTGCAGGACGCATAGGCTACAAGTTTTCAGTGACTACCTTTACTTAGTGGTATGGGGGGGGGGGAGGTGGGGGGAGAAAGCTGATAAGTAATATACATTCACTAAGCAAAGAGATAATAAAATGAAATAAAAATGCTAGAGCTAATATTTTACTAGCTATAAGAAATTATCTTTAATTTTTACCATTTTTAAGTAATTCTGTGAACCAGTGTAATCATACCAGCAAAGGAGATTTTCGATGGTGTGTTCTAGAATGACACTACAACTGCATCCTTTATCATTTGCGATGAAACAAAATCTCATTATTATCATTCACTATATTTGGAAAGAAATTAAATTTCGGGTGTTTCAAATATAATGAGCGTGAAGGTTTCGTATGGGTCAGAATTTCAGTTTCATTAGATATTCGGGTTAGGTAGCGCCGTGGGTTTTCGTGTTGCATAATTATCGACTCATTGACTTTTCGAAGACGACATAGAGGTCTTCTCAGGTCATTGAGTGTCCATCTCAGCGTTATGCATGGATTTTGTGGTTGTAACAACTTCAAGTTAATCTTAATATTTGATTCAGGTAAAAAAGAGCACTTACATCAACAGTTTTCATCACCCTAAACCTCTTTTAAACGATGATTATCATCACGAGGGTTAACTTTTTCGACTGTTAGAAATTAAATTCTTGAACGTTGTTTCAAACGCGCTGACCTAGAAGAACGTTAGACCACATTACAATAGCTATTGAAAACAAAGATCACGACATTCAAATAGAAACGGCATATTTGTACTGCAACAATTTAGATATTAGATGACAACACGCATCGTTAATGTTTCCTTCTCCCGTTAAGTACGATTAAGAGTACAAATGAATTAATTAATGAGTATCACGTCAGTGATCAACACCAAGATATTTTTGATACATATTCTGCCTCTGTCTTCATACTGATATACTTTTAGCAGATGTTTGATACCATCTACACAGTAATATTATGCAATTCTAACGTTCACTGGGTGAAATGGGTGTATCGTGACGCAAACATATCAGCAGTGGAAAGACTACGGGTCATCCACCAGAATCTGGAAGCAGATACCAAAACTCAAGAAGTAGCTGATTCACAATAGAATGGAAGAGAGTACCGCGCGTTTTATAACAGCTTTTAACAATGAACCGCAGGCATTTTGACAGCTCTCTCAGGATGTTACTATGACAAAAAAATTGCTATTATTTTGAAAAAAAATGGGCTGGAAATAAATAGAGAAAAAAAAATATGTGTTGTTGGAGGAAAGGAAAAAAACAAAGACATAAGAAACGATTAAAAAAGTGAAATTGATTGCATTTAACTAAGAATATTACATGCAGTGTTAAATATTTAAGCTTTTCAAAAATGTAAATTAATCTTGTCATACAAATTAGAAACAAATCAGAGAATTGTTTGAGTTCGGTTACAATATAAGAACGAACGGAGGAGAGTAATCAATCTGTATCACAATAATTCATCAGTCTTTACAGAGATGCACGATCTATATTTAGCCTATCACGTATCCAGTAAACACCTAATAAAGAAATCATATTCCGAACAGTTGTATAGAATTTTCGGTATGAAGTTTGATCTTAGAGCTCATAATGCCTTCGGTAACTGTTTGCAATGCAGTTAGCATAAGAAGTAGCTAAACGCAGAATAACGGAAAGGGTCATTGATGTAAATGCGCATAAAAACCTGTTTACGGACACCAAATGTGTCTCGTGGAAGTAAATAATAACAAATGACAAACTTACAAACGCGTGGTAATTTAAAATTCTAAATGAGAATTCCGTTACTTTTTTTTATAGGCGAACCTTCAAATTTATTCGAAGCAGGCCTGTTTACTTCGAACCGCATTGAAAAGAATAAATTTCTGTCAGACCAATAATACAAATTTCAGTGGAATAATTTATGGTTAATATGACACGATGATAAAGTATATCCACTAGCAAAAATGACGGATTATTTTTATATCACATAGTTTACTACATTATTTTAATGGACAAAGCTGTTTGTCACCTGAGCATTCCATTTATCTGAATTATAGATCTTACAATCGACACAAATTGAACGCCAAGTTGAAGAAAATCATTTACGTCTCTTTAGCGTGATGGTATATTTTTTTTTAACTGCCTAACGTCTCTTAACAGCGAGGTCTTTAGTGACAGGAAAGGATGGGGGGCAAGGAATGGAAAGGAATTCGGCCTTTGAAAGAAGCATCCCGGCATTCACCTGGAGTGAATTGGGAAACCATGGAAAACCCATGATGGTATGGAACTTTGATCCTAAACTAACACAAATATAACTAAGATAGTTCGTAACACTAAAAGCTCTCAAAGGGTTTAAACTTCTAAAAAAATGCGGATGTGATTATATTTTGACGATAAAGTTACAAAAGTTGGAGCACAATGATACTTGATTTGAATAGTAATAAAAAGAGTCTACTATTAAACTCAAATCTTATCATAAACAATATGTGCAATAGTTTTTCTCTGGCGTGACCATACTTTCGCAGGAGTGTTAAACAAATATCTACACCTGACAATTTTATTCCTAATAAGATCTGATTCTCTTAAATTTGTGAAAATATGATTAAATTTAACGGAAGCTTTGTCTTTAACTGAAAAGTATTGGGAATTACATATTCGCATTTTCTCACCTATGTTAAAGACGAATTTCTGGTTTCTTCATCTACAGAGTGTTTAGATCAAGGGAGTCATTATCATGTTTATTGGAGTCTTAATGATATGATTTTGACGAAATTTCTGATTGGACAATTTATTGTGAAAATTTATTATTAACCAAATTAAACGTTACACACATTAAAATACACAATGAAGATGTTCAGCATAAAGCGGGTGGAATACGGACAAACTAATATGAAATTATCAAGCTGTAAGCATCTCTTCGGGAATTTCTCGCCAATGAGAAAGTTTATTTGCAACTTAGAGCAAAACTGCCGTTCTGAAGTTTGGGCGTCGTTGTTGGAGTTTGTTCTGATTTGTTCGTTCCTATTTATTGCTGAGCAGTTCATACATTAATCATTCAGACTAGAGGGTAGAGACTTCTTGTTCAAAAGTTGAGATAATTGCTCTTAACTAATTTATGACGAGAAAAACTGGCGAGGGCTACGGAAGAAGAGCTGAACAGAACAGCTGGTGAATTCATAAATAAACTTTGATGTAATTAACAAATACAGTAACCTTTAACAAGGATCTGCATTGTTTTTACAGTTTAGCGCGAAAATCAAACTTCTATATGCACTTTTGACGTCACTGACATCGTAATAACTTACAGTGTTTTCTGTTATTTCGATAATATACAAATTAATTTAAGCAAATTAAAGATATTTTTGCAGTTCAAGTTATGAACTTCTAGGTTGTATTGGGCCACAAATGATCACAAATAAATCGAACTATTTTAGTTTATCACATGTATTGAGGAATGAATGACTTTGAAATAATCAGCCCTGAACAATTTTGTACGAAGGTTAAGGAGATGGGTTATTTATCACCTACTTCGGATAGCATCATTGCTTGCTGAATAATATTTGTAGTAAAAAAACCGGGAGGGAATCTCCCATGGCCTAATTTAAGAAAGCATTACTCTAATCCATATGGAAAGTCTATGGGATTCAGCTTGCGACATCGTTATTTGAGTTAGTATGTTTCTAGCAGCAGTATCAAATATGTTTTGTATAAAAGTCATATGATTAAGTTAAGTTGTAGTATCGTATGTTCGGTGTAAAAATTTGAATGTTATGTTTAACCCATTGCAGTGTTTAATATTTTCTTTAGGGATAATTTTGTATTTCATCATCTCATCCTAGAAGGAAACTACGCACACGTCATCCGGCGAGAGTACATGTGGTGTGATTTATCATTTGCTCCAGATCTATGACGAGCACATATTATCACATCTTCTTTCTCCATGAGTAAGAAATTATCTCATCTCCAACACGGTTCGGTTGCGTCTCGTGCACAGTCCGCATTACGAACTTTGCATCTGTGGAAATTTATTGGCGGCCGCGTGCGGTTGGTATTTTTTTCCAGGCAATGAATCTCATTTGTCCTCACATTTTCTTCACTAATTCCTCGGAGCAGGGGTTTAAACTCGACTAAAGGGAAAGATATTATCATCTATAATGACAGCTTTCAACTCAGTTTTCACATTACGGTATCTATTAGCTACATTTCCTCAATGAAATTCTAGAGAATTATAGTAATTGTTTACTAATTAATACCCATTCAGTTGACATGTACTAGAAACACCTATCTCACTTCTTACCTATTTCCCTTCGGATCAGATAGAATAAAATTGGAGCAGGACTAACTCAGCTTCATAAATAATCTGTGCACTGATCATTTATTTCAAATATTTACGATTTACGATTCTATACAGTTTGCCTAAATTCTATAGGTTCTCATTTCATCACATTTCCAGACAAGACAATTTTTTAAAGCGTTTGACGTAGTATAGTAAACTATGTAGAAAGTGGTTAATTTTTCATTAGTAAAATTATTTAGCAATATTTCACAATGTTTGATTAAATTTTACTATAGAAACTTTAATTAATATATTAATATTCTGTAATAACAGTTGTAAATTTAGTTTCTTTACACTTAAATCGTATAAGTGACTAAAGGTTATTTTTTTTAAAACGCCTTTCACACGTGAAAACATTTATTAAGCACTCATATCAAAGAAATGATTTTGTCAACATCCATTAAAATCAGTGGTATTATTAATGTAATTTTTAATTGATTACGTAAACAAATATAAGTATATTCGGTCTCGAAAGTGAATTATTTGTTTATGCCCAAGTTAGTATATAAAAGCATCAGATTACGTTTAATTCGCATAGATCGAAGGAAACGTGAAATTATATCAAATTATAAATTGCATTAAAACACTTACTATCATGTTTTAAACGTACGCACAAAATTAAATTAATTCAAACCTGGCCAGTTAAATAAAATATGTTAAATCGGCATTATGAATTGCTTTAACATCAGTAATAAGATATTATTAGATTTTTTGGGCGTTGATAGGTCCCTAACAATGATGGACAGTTAGTGCAATAATCATTCGGACTTCACCTAACCACTTTCTGCTTGTTGACGTGAAGTTGCATCAAGTAGGTATCTCACTTCGATACCCGCCCATATAGCTCTCACTGAAAACGGGCTGTGTTCTTTATGAATTGCTATCCCCAAGTTACCAGAGTAATTTTCATTATGCAAAAATAATTTTATTTAAATTAGTCGTCATTCGATCAAAAAATATAGTTACTTTATTAATAAAGTAATTATTAATTTTCTTTACACAAATGGAAAGTTCACACACTCTAATTACAAAATTGAATCAAAAAGCGTAAAATATTGGCATACTATTGACTTTATAGCAGTTTTACCATTCAGACGAATACATGACAAATGGTTCATGGAAATAAATCCTAGAAAATCTCAATTTGTATTACAAAACAACAAGGAATTCAGCCACAAATAATATTCTATCAATTCTTAAAACATCCCAGCTAGAAAGAGCAAAAGACTCGATTGTGTCCTTCATTTCAATGGTTGTTCACATGGGGTAAAAGAGGGCGAAAGGGAAAGAATTGCCACTTATCAGTTTCTGTATAAGGTGAAGACGGCGATTGTTCCCTGCGCCGACAAAACTCTTGAGGTTTTCTGCTCCATACAGGAAACACTCACAACACATGTATAAAAATCTGACGTCTCACATCAGACGAGAACGTAGCACTGAGGTTGTTCCCCACTGACGAAGATCAAACACCACCGATAAATGCCTTTAAAACTTGGCATCTACTATCCGGACAGACTCGTATCCTCTCTTATCGGGATACCACCCCAGAGTGTATCGCACCCTCGACACCTCGCGTACTCCTCCGGCCGCGCGCGTAAATCTTCCGGCCTTGTTATGTCCATCTGCAGGCAAAACAAACAAAGACATATCCCTATTGTCGGCTACTCCAGTAAATCGGCGTCACTCCACAATTCCACCGCCACACACAACCGCGGGACGTCACCTGAAATGTCTTTAAATATATATAAAAGTTACGAAAATCAATGTTGGCAGAGGCAGGAGTTTGTGCCAATCTTCCTTTTCACGAATCGCTATGCTCGAGATCGCTCACATCTGCTTTATTTATACGGTAAAATACTTTTAATCTTATCCGAGAGAGAAAAAACAGAATTACTTCTTTCTATTCCAAGCATAAAATTGATAAGCCCTCCTCGCTTAGCGTATTAGAGAACTCTTCATCTTGCCTACTGCATATAACTCGATCAAATATCTAAGATAGAATACTAAATCCATCAATCATAACATTATTTAGAGTTTTTCTACCCTCTTACTGGCTGTCTTCATTTTAGGGAGTGACTTACAGAAATCTGGAATTAAGTACTCCGCTTCTTTCAGCAACGTGTCCACTAAAGACTTAGACGGATCTTTGTCTAGCGGGATAACGGCCTCGGCTCCGGTTTAGTCGCATCACTCACACAGTTTTCAGTGGACCTTAGGAATCATTTCCACTAAGCGGTTAATGCAAAGGGAAAACTGTTGTTCTTTGAAATTTCAGAACGACATTCTGTGATACAACGTGTACGAACACGCGAGAACATCAGATCGATGTGAGAAGCAGAGCGGTTGTTCCAGAAGACAGGTTGCAAGGTTTTGCACGTGTTTGTTAGATGTTATTATTTTGCATTATTTTAGTCACTTCGATTATCATCCACTTTCAACAAGTTTTGGTTTAATTTTCTTATGTCTGAATCCAAAAACCAAACATGCGTGTTAAAATACAGATACTAGTGGGCTTAATGTTCAATTTAAGGACGCGAATACCTCAGCAACCAATTAATTAGTTGCTTCTTTAAATTTTGACTAAAAAAGATAATATAAAACGAACAAAACTAACAGTATTTTTCAGCATGTTACTTGTGTGACAAAGAGCTAGTTTAATAGAGAGATTACGGCACGATAGTAGCTAACTTGTTGTTAGTTGTACTAAGCAGCGCTACTTGACTACACTTTCAGGGTGTTTTGTTCATCGCCGAGGGAGACATTTGCAAGGCGCCAAGAATCCGTCTGCCTTACACCCGCTGCCTTCAACCCCGCACTTTCTCTTCCCGGAGGGAGATGGCTGGTGCTAATTCCAGGGAACAATAGAGCTGCGACGACAGGAAATCTGCACGCCGAGGCCGTGAATCTCTCTGTATTACGAATGGGACGGCAATAAACGCCAGGCTGCTGTAGCAGAGGTACAGCGTTATTGGAGGCTCTGTGAATACCGCCGTGTGTTTGTAAATTGCAGTCGATTTGATTGAAACTTTGCTGCTCTGAAATTTATTTTTCCTACCAATTTAATAACTAGCTTTAAAGTGTTAAAAACACTGTAATGTGATCTTAACATCATTACCGATGTAAACAATACTTTTTTATATTTTCAGGAAAATAATTTTAAAATTATATTTGACTATCCAGATAATTTGACGCTTTCAATTTTATACAAAAAATTGAAAGATGTCTAAGAGGTGGTACACATAGCTTCTATATATGATCTTTCCATCCACTATTACCCAGCGAGATACGAGAGTGATGACACTATGGCCTCGCATTGCGGACTACGCCGGTTCGAGTTCCAATCCGTCTATTCAGATCTGAGTTTTCCACGGTTTCCCCAAAACCAGGCGAATGTCAGGATGGTTGACTCTAAAAGCCATGCCATCGCAAAGGGCAGAAAATTAGAATCCTCTATTGCAGGAGATATAAAGTTAAACAATTTTCTCGGTCCTTGTTCTAATTGCTATTGCAAAATGAATGACAGCATAAAACTGTATGAGTATTTGACTGCAACTCGCATGTGAATCACTTACACGAACACTTAATTCATAGAAAATGATCTAAAATTGACAAAAATTTGTAGAGCATATCATTAAAAATGTCATTTATTAAATAGAGATATAAAAGAAATCATTTATCCACTGAAAAACATTTGATTCAATATACAAGATTAAGCAACTATTCTTAAATTAAGATTCTAAGAAACAATTTATATTAGCCGTGATTAATCAAGTCTTCCGTTTCTCAATGCTAACAATATCATAAATGCAAAGGTTTGGGTGGATAGATTTTTGAATCTTTGTTACTCAATCACGCGGTAATGGCTCAATGGATTTGAATGTAATTTGGCACGGTATTGGAATATAATCTGGATTAGAACATAGAATACTTATCATCCAGATGAAGCGAATATTTCCGGAGCAGGAATCTCTGATCTTAGCATTAAAACTATATAACACCCTATTTTATTTATTTTTCTAAGTTTGCAAGGAGACGTCGTCAGGTGTGGACGTCAGAATTGTGTGAGGTATTTTACCGTAATTTCGTTGGTAGTAATGGTCATGTGTCAACCGGCTGTAGACACGCAATGAGGTATACACCCGTTGGCATTCTCAGCATATTTATCGTTTTCTTGATAGTTATACTAAAGAACGAATGCACCTATTACTCAGATTGGTTTTATTCTTCCAAAGCAGAATGAAACCACTAATACGTCTGATAAATATGTAACACTGTTAAAAGTAAGTGTAACATAAAATGAAGTACAACTAATGCAGTAAACATCGCTTGCAACCAAGTAATAGTATAAAATTAAAGTTACTAAGAGTAAAAACGATTGTAAAGTTAAGATCAAGCTCTTCATCATCGTTTTTATCTGCATACATTTTCCCTGTTTTCTATTTCAACCAGAATATATATCATACAGCTATTAGACTGAGAAATGTTTCTGGTAAGTACTTGCTATAGGTATTTTAAAATCTCCATATAACATTTTGCAATTTATTGGTAGAAAAGATAATAGCCTACAATTTACTTATAATATGAATAAAATATTTCATGATGTAAGTACCAAACTTAAGCAAGCAAAAGAAGTACCACTTAATCTAATTATTTTGGATTTCTGTTTTAACATAAAGAAGGGAAATTTGATTTATCACAACAACTTTCAGCAATTAAAATCATTGATGTTGAAGAGCATGTTTTCAAATTTTGAAGGTATTTTTCTCAAATTACTTTTTTTTAGTTTTAATATATCCATATATATATTTAAATTTGATACTGATCGGATCCTTCTAGTGGCTATCTGGTTTGAAATAATTTTTGAGTAGACCATGAACTGTTATTTTGCTTTAAAAATAACATAATTCTCAATTATCATGATTAATGAACTGTTACTGGTATCATTTATGTTATACTTGATGTCATTTGTCCTGAGTTAGTTTATACTCAATTAAAATTTTGTCTGTGTTCTCTCTCTTACATAAAAGCATCAAATCATCAGCAAATCGCAAGTTTTCAATTGTTTCTATCCCAATGGTAATACCAATGAATACTCAGACGTTTCTCACATTTCCTTGCCTGTCGTCTCCCCACAAGAGTTAAATATTAATGGAAATACGTAGGATTTTTATATCTTCTCATGTTGAATTAATGTTTCTCTCTCTTTATGATCAGCCATTAATTTACCTTTCTTATACAACGTGTTAAAAAAAGTGTAAAATATTTTAGGAGGTGATAGAATGCATCAAAATAAGACAAAAATGTCTAGTAAACTTTGGGTTGCAAACGCATACTTTCGGAATTAATAACAGGTCTGCAATGTGGCGCCCATCCACGGCAATGGAGGCCTCAGCCCTTCGGCGTAAGGAATCACCCTCTCCTTTCAACCAGTCTTTGACGGTTCTGTACATCTTCAATGCATGTCTCGGGAGGACGCCGGTTCGAATCCCCGTCGGGAAATCCAGATTTGAGTTATCCATAGTTTCCCCAAATCACTCCAGGCGAATGCCGGGATGCTTTTATCAAAAGGCCTTGGCGGAATTCCTTCCCTATCCTTGTCACCAGTCCTTTCCTGCCTCTAATTACTTCGAAGTCGACGAGGCATATATAGAGTCAAAGGGCTGAGGCATGCATTGCCGTGGAATGGCCTCACACTTTGGACCTGTTATTAACTCCGAAAATATGCGTTTACAACCCAATGGTTATTAGAGATTTTTGTCTTATTTTGATGCTTACTATCACCTCATAAAATATTTTACACATTTTTTAATACGCTGTATATCGTGGGTATCCTGTCTTCGTTATTCAGTCTATTTATTGAATATACTAGCTGTTACCCGCGACTTCATACGCGACAGGTGAGAATTTCATGGCTAGAATTGTAAATAGAAAGCTGAAATTTACGTAAAAGGGGTCCCAAAAAGAAACAAACTTGGGATAATATGACGAGGAAGCCATCACTGTATCATTCTACCATTGTACCTATCTCACGAAGAGAGCCAGTTTGCAATATGTTTAAAAATACAAATTAAGGAGTAAAAGGGAGGGGGGGGGGGAGGTTAATTGTGAGAGACTACTTCCACATTTCCTCTGGCATAATTTCGTTTGTGGTTTAAAATCATGACACTTTCTGAGGACACCTTACATCAACCTACCGTTAAATACTCAATTTTTAAGGTTTTGTAGTTCGTAACATATTTAGTCAGTGAGGGATGGAAACCCATAAAATAGCCATAAACAACTGCGGACGGGTTAGATCAGTTTGATTGCATGAATTGTAGTCAAAATTAGTAACTCCTTATTTATAACAAAAGCTTTACATACTGACTGCGAAAGAATTAAACCAGAGGGACTAATATACGCTTTCCGACTGTCACGTTTTCTGTTAGTTTTCATGATAAAATATGTAATTTATCCTGAAAAAAAGTGTCCTATGCCTTTCCTAATGATACATAGTATTTCCTTGTAAAATTTCGTCAAGGTTGGTTTAGCCGGAAGGTCGTGAAAACGCAAGAAACGGTCAAAGAGATAGAGTTACTTTCCCTTTTAAAATATTAAGTGTAGGTTGCACAAAAATTTCCTCCTTCACTTTTATTTTTATTCTTCTTTATACAGGGCGTTCGCCGGAAAACGCTACCCTCCCAGTCTGTTGCCGTCGGCAACTTGCTCGGACAGTGGAACCAGCAGCTCCCGCCAAACGGCACCGTGAATCACCGCACTGTTTAACACCTCCGCTGCCCCAACAGTGCAGTGACGCAGTATAATGGGACCCTTACATTGTTAAGAACGGTTTCTTTGCATTGTAGCTAGTTTGTGACTTCAGTCTCTTATTAATCAGTGTTGTGAATAAACGTTTCTTTGCGGTTTGGCTGGTTTGGGGCTTCATACTCTTACTAATCTGTACCGTGTTTGAGTGTGAGTAAAATTATGGTACGTTACAGTTTGCAACAAAGAATATTTCTCTACGATACATATGTGAAGAAGAAGTCGTTTAAAAAGTGTCGCAGTAAATTTCGTTGCGAATTTCCTGGCGCTTTACTGCCAGCTAAATCAACAATTCTGCGTCTGGTTAAAAAAGTAAGAGAAACGGGTTCATTTTTTAACAAAAAGAGACTGTCGGTCGACAGTATTCTCACAGAGGAGAAAATTGACGATATCGCTTTTCGACTAGAACAGTCACCCAAAAAATCATTAAGTCAGTTAGGGCGGCGTGTGTCTCGAAATATGTTCAGAAGATGTGAAATGTGCATTACACAAGAGGGTTAACACTCCAGCATCTTTTATAAGGTAAGCTAATGAATTACGTCACATTTAAATGCTTAGCACATACAAGTTTATGAATTTTATGAAGCGTAATTATTATGAAATAGTCCGCGGCCGACGGTCGAACAATGCCGGAAGCTGACCGCTCGCTCGCCGGGAGCAGTTTCTTCCTTGTAGCGCTAACAGTGGGTTGCGTTTCCCGGCGAACGCCCTGTACCATCGTAAACTACGAGGTGTGTACAAAAAGAAACCGAACTAATTAAATAGCGCGCCAACGGCTGCAGATAAAATTTTCTGACTTCTGTGCACACTAGTGACATTTCTCGGCAAGAGATTGCCTCTTGTTGCACTACGGTCGCTGCATTAGTTTACGAGTGACAGCCGGTTGAGTGAGGTCGTGCGCAGTGTGCTCGTAGGATTTGTGAGAAAGCGAGAATGAAGGAATTGGAGGAGCAACGCGTCTGTGTGAAATTTTGTGTTAAACTTGCGAAAACTTTTACCGAGACACTTCAAATGCTTAAAAAAGCATACTGGGATGACTGCATGAGCCGAACACAGTGCTATGAATGGCTTAAGCACTTTAAGGATGGCAGGAGTTCGGTTACCAAAGATCCAAAATCTGATCGACGCTCCACATCAACAGACGACCACCATGTTGAGAGGGTTCGCACTGTGATTCTTGAAAATCGCCGTTTGACTGTCTGTGAGGTTGCTGAAGAAGTTGGCATAAGTGTAGGCTCTTGCAATCACATCCTGAGACAAAAGATGGAATGCACTGTGTCAGTGCAAAATTGGTGCCGCGCTTGTTGACGGACGAGCAGAAGGAGAATCGAGCTAGGATCTCTAAGGAGTTGCTTGAAAAATGAAATGAGGACGAAAACTTCCTCAAGAACATCATTACAGGCGATGAAACATGGGTTTATGGGTACGATGCGGAAACGAAGAGGCAGTCTTCAGAATGGGTGGGGAAAGGATCTCCTCGACCAAAGAAAGCGTGGATTAGTCGGTCGAACATCAAGGTGATGATGGTCATGTTTTTTGATTGCAAAGGAGATGTGCACCATGAATTTGTACCAAGTGATCAAGCGGTAAACAAGGAAGTCTACCAGAAAATTCTGACACGATTGATAGATGCTGTGCGTAGGAAAAGGCCTGAACTGTGGGAGGATCAGTCGTGGATGTTGCACCATGACAACGCACCCGCTCACGCATCGTTGTTTGTCACGAATTATCTGGCAAAACATCGCACTCCTGTTGTGCCTCAGCCACCCTATTCTCCAGACTTGGCTCCGGCAGACTATTTTCTCTTCCCAAAACTGAAAAACACTTTGAAAGGACGCTTTGAAGACCACAGAAGAAATTCAAGACAATGCAACGAGAGAACTGCGCGCCATCGGAGAAATTGCATTCCAGGAGGCGACCCAAAACGTGAAAAAACGATGGCAACTGTGTATTGATACTGAAGGACAGTACTTTGAAGGGGACAGTGTGTAAAAGTTAGTATGATGAGCAATAAAGGAATTACAGCAGAAGTTATTATTTTTTTTTATTTTACTTATTGTTTTACGCCTCGTCGACGGCTAAGATCATTAGAGGCGGGATGGGACTGGGGAAAAGGAACAGGAAGGAATTCGGCTATGGTCTTTTGAAGGAAGCATCCCGGCATTTGGCTGGAGTGATTTGGGGGAACCATGGAAAACCCAAATCTGGATGCCCGGACGGGGATTCGAACCCACGTCCTCCCGAATGCGAGCCAGAACGTTAACCGGTCACCCACCACGCTCGATTTCCTTATTTGAGTCCATACCTTACCGTGTCTCTGCATTATTGAATTACCATCGGCCCTTATACAGTCTAAAGTTTTTATTTTCGTTGATTAGGCTCGCGGAATTTACAAAATTACATTTAAACTGTGGCGGTGTGGCTCGTTTGTGACGTCACTGAAAAGTAGAAAAGTAAATAATCACTCTGCGAAGATACAAATCGATAAAAACTTGAGCTTTTACTTCCAGAAATTATTTTCTGGTTTTAATATTTATTACCACACGTATATTATAATAGAATAATTTTTCTTTTAATTTCAGCTAGAGCTGTAGCAAACGGTATGTATTCGTTCTTAACGAGCTCGTCGCCTGACTCGAAATACCGAATCGTTACTCACAATTTCATTTCGTTACTCGCATGTTTCGTTACTCGCATTTGTCGTATAGATGTCAGTTTGATTCGATAACCGAACGAACACGACGTGTCAATCTTCATGCGGGAGCTGGAACGGTTCGCCTAGCGATTGAATGAGCAGATGTTTGTTTTGAAATTAGTTGATTTAAGTATTCTACGATTGTGATATTAGTTATTATTCTGAAGTATGTAATATTCAGTACAGTAAATCAAATGTACGAACAATTTACCTAAATTTGCTTTACTCAATGAAAATTTACGTGAACTTTACAAACTCCTAACGAAGTCATTCATATGATGCTTCATGCTAGTGCTAAATTGTATCAGTGGTAATGTGAGATAACAATCAATGAATTTTAATTAGCGCAGGATCCATGTGATCAATGCGGTACTGGCTTTGATGTTGAATGTTTGTTGCAACCGCGACGCAACAACAATTACGAATCTAATCACAAAAAGATGAAGAATTTACAAAATAAATTAAAACAATAAAGAAAGACAGTGGTGAAACCTCCTATTTAAAAGGAAATACTTTGATGAGATTATATTATTATAATATTTGTTAAATACATATCCCATTATCATATAGGGCTTGTAAGCAGGGTTTTGAGTAGGCTACTTTAAATAATTACCGTTATTAATAATTATCACTAGAAATGTCAGAGTCAGGTGAAAGGTCAGGTCTTTTTTTCTTTTGTATGCAAACAGGTGTTTGTTTTTAAATTAGATTATTCTTTCATATATAATATTCATTACAGTAAATCAAGTGTACATTCGGAGGTTTTCCGTAAGATCCATGTGCTAATTACTTTACTTTAAGGTTTATCCAAAAGAACAACTTATCTAAACTTATTTTACTAAATAAAAAATTTACTTTAACTTTACCAAGTACGAACAAAGTCGTCCCGTATGCGGCGCGACTCGATGCGATGTTTCATGCTAGCGTTCGATTGTATCAATAGTAACGAGTAACGATTCGAAAGTAACGAGTACTGATTGGTTTAGTAACGAATACATACGGGTATAGAATTTCTTGTTACTTTTACAGCTCTAATTTCAGCTATTACTTTACGATAAGCTTCA
This sequence comes from Vandiemenella viatica, assembly GCA_031002005.1. Taxonomy (NCBI): domain Eukaryota; kingdom Metazoa; phylum Arthropoda; class Insecta; order Orthoptera; family Morabidae; genus Vandiemenella; species Vandiemenella viatica. Next base: position 344,061,198 of record JARYHS010013630.1, read on the forward strand.
CTGTCTGTCTTTAGAAAACTCATTGTCATCACCTTATCGGGTATATACCCTCCAATTATTTGTACCGAATGTTTTAGTATCCGGTGTGTGCTAAAAATCCTTAGATCCCTTACTCGTTGTTGTAACGAGATTTTTATCAACTTTTTTTTTTAAAAAAAATCTTAGTACGCAAAAGTTTGTTTTGTATTTTTCCTAGATACCGTCTATGTGTGTAACGTTTAACATTTTCTTGTTTGTATTTATCTGTTATCAATAGAATTCCTTGAATTTTTGGGCCCGACAAATCATTTTGCACTGCTATTAATATGATATTACATATTTTCTGCACTGTGATAATGAAAATAACCTCTCTGTAAATTGCTGGAGAAGTATAAATTTTTATAAAACACCGAATTAAACCACAATTGCAGAAGATACATTTTTTTAAAAAAGTTATTTTAAGGAAAACATATTTTGAAGACTCCATTGAGAGTATTTATTTTTACATCCGTGATGAATGTATGGCTACTAGATGAGTTGTGTATCGTAATTTACTGTATCTACGGCGTCTTTAATTTTGGCCTGTGTAAAATATTAATGTTATAAAACTGATTGCAGTTTAAACTTCTTCAATAATTTAACATTTAAAACATGTAATATTAATACAGATGTTATAATTAAGTAATTTTTGGGTATTGAAATACAACACTTTCATATATGCTATCCACGAAAATTAAATGCTGTGACAAATTCGTTACAGAGAAACAACATATTTCCAAGTATAAAATAATTACATTTAAATAAAATTTGTCAGTGTAGGTAATACGGCTTTTACTTTTATTTCATAATTGCAGTTACAAACGCCGGCTTGGACACGGGTTTGTGCACGAATTTAAAATGCGTCTAATATGGTATGGAATTAATGCAGGAAAAGCCGTAATTTAGTAATGTAAATGAAATGTAATTTGAAACTTAATTAACAAGATTTTTAGTTTATTGGTAACATGAGAAATAAAAAATTCTTTGACAATCAACTAATATTAATGTACAAAAATCGCGGAGCTCTATAACTGCGTTTTTAAGATAATTAGAACAGAAGGTCTCTCCTTTTAGAATTAAAGAAATACGCTACAAATGGCTGTAAAAATTGTGAAATTAGGAACAGCTTTTCATTTTTTTCTCCGACTCATATCACGTAAAGTTATAAGAGAAATCGCAGATTTTCTGTCAGATCCTAATCTTACAAACTATGAATACCTCCTCCTCCTCAAAATCCATTCGCTAGTGTTTGCAAACACAATCAAAGATACAGTCCGCTACAGATTTATATATGTTGATATTTCATATAATTTCTATTGACACAGCTATTTCGAAGTCGGTATATATATATATATATATATATATATATATATATATATATATATACAGGGTGTTACAAAAAGGTACGGCCAAACTTTCAGGAAACATTCCTCACACACAAACAAAGAAAATATGTTATGTGGACATGTGTCCGGAAACGCTTACTTTCCATGTTAGAGCTCATTTTATTACTTCTCTTCAAATCACATTAAACATGGAATGGAAACACACAGCAACAGAACGTACCAACGTGACTTCAAACACTTTGTTACAGGAAATGTCCAAAATGTCCTCGGTTAGCGAGGATACATGCATCCACCCTCCGTCGCATGGAATCCCTGATGCGCTGATGCAGCCCTGGAGAATGGCATATTGTATCACAGCCGTCCACAATATGAGCTCTAACATGGAAAGTAAGCGTTTCCGGACACATGTCCACATAACATATTTTCTTTGTTTGTGTGTGAGGAATGTTTCCTGAAAGTTTGGCCGTACCTTTTTTGTAACACCCTGTATATGTTTCTTTTCACTTTTATGGCAAATGAAGGATCTTAGATGTTTCTTAACTTTCTAACAGTAATGTATTTCTGCATCTACACACAAGTACAGAAAGCTATTGCTTATGAAGCTGTTATAAAAAACATAGTTCTAATATGTAGATATAAACGATGGGAGACAAGCTCATTCCACTTAGTGCAAGAAGCATCTGTAGCTCTATATTAATGAGAAAACATAATTCCAAACTGGTTACGCCGTGTGTGTATGCATAACAGTAACTCTTCGACAGATGTTTAAACAGCATATTCTGTTATATAGATACCTGAGTGTTTAGGGAAATAATGGCCGTAACCAGCTATAAAATTCTGGTCATCAATTATCTGTTTTCTCAATTCGCTCTCGCACTTTATCCAAATTAATTCAGCATCCTCCAACGCAACTTAAAAACAAACAGTTTTATACCTTTTAAGCATTAAACAACAAAACCTATGCCTTCTGTTAATCTGACAATGACTCCTATGTTTGAAATTAATTTTTCAAGTTACACTTTACTTTTGTCTATTAGTTCACAATATTTTTGATAGCTCTCTGAAAAAAAGGCGGATATATTTTAATCTCAACGTATAATTAATTTCCATTCCAAATTTAGACCATCGCATTTATAAATTTACTAAGAACGTCTTAAACGGTTTTGTTTAAAGCCACTGACACAATTCTGTGGACTAAAGATACTGTAGCAGTTTACGTTGACTTCAAACTCAGTCTGTTGCTTGATGTTTCAGGAAGTCATAAAACTGCTTTGAACGACGCTTGTCTTGTAAACCAAGCTGTCTCAGATAAGTGGGTTCTCTTAACTTTCCTGCCACAGATAATTTTAACTTTGCTTTGATTTTTTAAACAGAATATTTAACACTGATGGAATGCCTTTGGTACTGATGTTCATTAAAATTTTCAATACCCTTATTTTTCTCGTTGTATAAGTTCCGAAGATGACACGGCAATAGCGAAATGCCAAAGTACGCATCACATCTTCATTGTTACTTTAAAAGAACATGTAACGATGCTTTCCTTTTGTTTTCCATTACCATACACATAGTGGTTAATTCTATAAAATTCTATAAAAGATGTTTCCACGTAAGAGTTTTTATCATGTGGAAATCAAATCTTACAAACAGTTTCCCCGAACAGTATTTTTCTGAAGTAAGGGGGTGAAATTAGTTGCCTTCCTTTAATTTTGTTTACTAAAATCTATTATCTAAGGTTGTTAGATAAGCTAAATACATTACATAGGTTTTATTAAAGTAACTATTTCGGTGAATCCTAAATATACTGTTTTATTTATGTGTTAGAAATAAAACGCAAGAGCATGAGCTTATGGACGTCTAAACCTGTGTACGTTTTTGCTAAAATGAGAATTTTTAGTATTGATACCGTACAGGGAAGCTAGATGTTCTATTTCTCATATCCGACAATCAAAACAAGAGACTCTTGTTTAGGTCACATCGTTATTAACTTTTTATTTGAAATTGGATAGTTTTTAGTTATTTAATTTGTTCCACGTTCCTTATTTTAATCGATAACTTGCTGAAGTGAAAAATCCACTTTTATCACCTCCTATTAATAGGAAATCGTATAACAGTTGGATATCAAAATCATTATATTTTTCACCTTAATGCAATTGAACAAAAGGTGAGATAACAATACCTAATCAGTGCTACCGGACTCTAGGAGAACGGTGAAATACCAGATACTGAGGAAATAATTATAATTGTTTATTATTGTAGTTTATGTGACGTTAGATGTCGGTTGATTCGTCAGCTGCTAATTTAATAGTCTATTGTTCAGTCATATATTATAGAAACGAAATACGGTACATTACTGTATTCTATTTTAAAGAGAAAAAAGACAACATTTGAGCTTCTACAACGAACTGTTTGGTTAGGCAATCACAGGCTTTATCTACATCTTACGAAAAGCAAAAAACTTATTGCTTCATAACAAATTTGTTATGATTTAAAAAAAAAATAGTTTGTATGTTGCTTAAAATCACATGAAACACTTTCAAGGAATAGAAACAAAGTGTATTTTTATTTTTATTTTGTATTTTGTGCCGTAGAGTAAACTCTAGATCTGTAGTAAACAGTACCATTAAAATATTACCCAAATAATTGCATATACGATTTCCTGTTTATTCAACATCATAAAAACTTTGTGTGTTTATATTTCAAACAATTTGTTTGAAATGTCATATTTATTAACTGAGTAAACATGGAGGGGTGTGGTCGACGAGTAATTATGACCAGATCGATTACGTTTCTATGTATATCAGATTAATTTGTAAATTAATGTTGCCATCTTCTCACATTTGTTTGATGTGTTTTTTGTATCTGCAGCATAGCTTTATTTTTCTTTTAGTAATTTAGCTGAAAATTTTAGTTTAATACTTTTAATTTTGTATTTTCAGGTAATTATGTTCATATTCAAGATATACAAAAAATGGTATCACTGACATTCCATGCAAGAGTTAATTCTAAACGCCTTATTATGGGATAAGTAAGAAATAAAACTCTTGTCTTTTGCAGAAAACTATACGGGCTTAATTTCACAGTATGGAATGCCTTTGTTACACTTCATTTGCATATTCAACTCATATTATCGTTTTTAGGAGGCTATACATTCTAAAGTAAACTTGACAATTGCAGTATATCTTTACAGCTATCAGCTGAACGTTCATAGCCCACCACCAAATAGTCCCAGCGGACAATTAACATGGATGTTAACCAATGACTCAGTTACAATATTAATATTGATAGCGGTAAAGGTCAGGTTTTCTCAAACGAGCTGCTCCCTTGGAGAATGCTCAGAAGATGATGCTGAATGGATCTAATTTCTAGGCTAATGGTGTTCCTACCGAAGAACGAACGCTCTAATTCACTACCTTAAACAGCTCTCCCCCCACCCTCCCTATTAACCTAGAATTTGATCGGGACCCGTAATAGATGTCGGCAGCCATAAAGAATGAAACCAGGCCTACGTATTAGTCATGATTTAACAAGAAAACCTCTGCTTGCACCAGACTGTGACGGAAATAAATACGGAGTGCTACGAATTGCCGGATTCCGGTAGACATGTGTCATTAACATTTATGCACAATCAGGTACGTACAAAATAAAAAGTAGATAAAACGGTTTTCTTAAAACAGAAATTACTTATTTACTGTGAAGAAAGCCATCTTGAATAATAATCGGAGGCGATTCCAATTGTGTTATAGTTCGCACCGATCAAAGTCTCTACCCTAAGTTAATTCCAGAGTTAGAAATGATAGTAGCTGGAATTGGTTGATTGAGATAATCCGTACGGTACATACGAATAAACGTCGTTTTGAAAAAAAATCATACACATCGAAAATCTGATTGGACAGAGTATATGCTCGGCAAGTAGTGATTATGTTTCTCCATTATGTTTCTCTGACTATTGTACATTTGTTTGTCATTTCAAGAATTTTCCAAGTTTTTCAATGAGCAACAATGAAAGAGAAAGCATCTCTGGTCGCATCCAGCTCTATAAGGCAGAACTTACTCTGCTGGAGATAAATTATGAATGTCAACAGATATAGATGGTATATGTTTACAGTTTTATAGTGTTTTTGGAAAATGATTTGATGATAAATGCTTGAGATCTTCAATGCCATCTGGGGCCTCAGTCACTGGCCTAGTGCTTCCAGTGAATGTGTTCTGGTACTTATCCCAAAAAACATTAATGCTTACGACATAAATAATCTAAAGCCAATTAAAATCGTGATTATGAGACTTTTCCGTGCATTCTAAAAAGAAGAGGAATTTCTCTTTTATCAAAAACCCTTAAGCCTTACCAATCATGATTTGTTCCAGACCGTGGCATTCAGCAAGCAATATTGGAAAACGTAGATGTGACAGCTTTGGAAGCACACTTCAAACTAAAGGTGGAAATCTTCTTCCTGGATTTTGACGAAGCTTTTGATCGAATGGATCATAGGTTTTTGTTATAAATGTAAAGAAACTGGTCATGCCACAGGTTTGTGTTTCAGATATCAAGAAATTAATCTCTAATGCACATTCAAGGATTGTAGTCAAAGGCTCTTTGTCCGAGCAGTGAGACAAGGGTACCAACTTTCGCAGATTCTATTTGCATTCCATACCGCACCTTTACAGCGATCAACTTTTAACTTGACCAATGGAATAATTTTCCGAGAATAAAGATACACCTGCAAGGCTTAAGTCGTTGATATTGGGTTTTATATTACTAGCAACGATGATATGGATATAATTAGAAAGAAATTAAGTTTATCCAGCAATGCGAAAGGTGCTATAAATAACATGACCAAATCAGCGAGCCTTCAGATTGGACTAGGAATCCATTTTAACACGAATGAACTAGAAACAAGTAAATGCGCACAATTCTTTTGGCGTATGCTCAAAGGCTGACCCTCGTACGCTTAACTGGCTTAAATTTTTTAAATAGCACTACGTGCTACAACTTCGTAAAAGCAAGCAAATTAACACAATTAAAAAATCAAGCTAAATTAACTTTGTGGTTCTTTGGAACTAAATAAAATAAATTAAAGGTTTCTTCCACACAAGAAAATAATTCAAAATGTTCATCGTGACATATCTTGATTCCTGTGTCAGGGCGAATTGAATTGTTTAAAGTCAATTTCCAAGCATTTACATTACAAACAACAAGGGGTGGTCTGGGTCTAATTGAAGATAATTCCAAAGCCAAGGCCATTTTCTTAAGAGCAATTAGTAATGACCACAGAAATAATGACACACAATGTCGGTTATAACAAACCGTCTGCTGTAGATGCGGCATTAAATATAGCTCTTATTGACAAGACGTAAGAATATCAAAGATTCTATTTTAAGAATTAAGTTGAATCATAGTAGCCTAAAGTGATAAAGATATCAAGACTGTGCCGCCAGAAAAACATAAATCTCCGGTTTGGATACAAGAACAGGCTACTTACAGTACTGTAGGTAAAAAATCTAAAGATTTAGAAGATTATTTATCCGCTCTCAAAATCACATTATGTAATTTTTTAAAATCAGCAGAGACTATCTAGATCGACTTCTTTCACATGAAAAATTTTGACAACGTTTTCATCAGGCCATTAATTTGACCAGCTTACTTTTATATTTGTAATGTACACTATGTTATTAGACTTTAACAATCTAATTGTTTCACCAAATTGGTTTAGTAATAAAATAGAAAAAACAACCTTGGATTTAAGCAGGACATATGATATATTTGTTTAGCCGGAAAGAACAAAACACGGCCTACGTATTAATCGTGAAGGATGTCACAAGTGGGCTTCTGATTGCACCAGCCTGTGATGAAGATAACTACGAAATGCTAAAAATTGGCCGATTCCGGCAGTATAGGGGTTAGCATGCTAAGCTAGCTTTATTTGCTGTGGTTCACTATTTTGTCCTCGCTTTCATTGGAACCAATACGTTTTAACGAATGGTGCACATATGCTGATAGTACGAATTAAAATAATTGAGCTGGAAATATAGCTTAGTATCCCAAATGACATATTTTTTTTATATCGTTATATATCTGTGAGTATTAGTAGATTAAACAAAAGATATAAAAATGTGAATCACTGTAGGAACACAATGATACGAAGGTACATACTGTTTTTAGCGTTAAGATATAAATTCTGAAGTATAGTAATCTGAAAGTAGGTTTTAAGACCGGAGAGTAGTGGCATTAAAGAACTCGTTCAATTGTTTTAGGCCGCGGCGAGGAAGGGGAAGGAAGTGTACTTGGTAGAAAAGAGAATGTGCTAGTATCTCGACCATACAAGAGGTGATGCTTCATTTAGTGGGAGGTGGGGGAGAGGAAGACGTTAGGTATCGTACAAGAGCGAACTGTAGATGGAGGTTTGAATTTATGCTAGGAAATAATAAAACATAGCACTGAAGTTAAAACTAAACCCGACAACCCCTTTTTATGTCAGTATCTTGCATGATAGATAAAGCCGAAGTCAATAGATTGCAGGCATCTAGCGGCTCAAAATTGTTAACAGGTTGGTAGAACTGAGAGATTAGCATGTTACAACACAATAGGTCATAACAAACTGCGCCCTGCACAGTAACTTAAGGGTTGTAAGAATGGAATACCAGACTCTTTGTATTCACAGTTACCTGCTTCTGTTTGTATTTATTCCAAATAACTGTGCAAAATATTTTTGTCCACGTGATCTAGCAAATAACTTGATGGTCTACTAGGAAGTCGGTATATAAAACAACAGAGCAGATCAGTCAGCATGTGAACGGTTGGCGTCTATATTTTCTGCCCTGGAAGTTGAGTGTTCAGAGAAGAAGACATGAGTGAGGTGATCGCTTCGCTGGCGGCGGACAGGAAGCCGGCCGGCGGGCAGTGCCGTGGGCGGCAGGCTGTAGATTGGGTTTCCATTAGCGGGCCGCCCAGTATTAACAGCGACAGCCAATAACCGGGTGAGTGTGACTGGAGAGGACGGCGACCGCACTGATTGCGTTGCAGCGCCGCGGGCGAACCACGGCAGCGCCCGCGAGTGAGAAAGATAACACCAGAGCGCACCGCGCGGAACCAGGTGCTCAGCTGCAGCATTGTTTCACAGTTATAATTGCAAAAACATTAAGATAAAAACTGAAGTCATACTCAACACTCTCCTGCATGCTGGTAATATCAATTATATTTTGAGATTTACTCTGCATCCAATATATACTCCTCCCAATGCTTCCACTCAAGCATACGTTCAAGAGACATGTTTTGTAGCAGGTTTCTTAAACCATGAAGAAGACCGTAGTTTACGAAGGAATAATCCGATGAAAAGTACTAAAGATTGGGTGCAGTGTGAATCTTATAAAGTAATTGATAATACCACTAATCTATATATATAAAGATGAATGTATGTATGTTTGTTTGTTTGCTCTTCATACAAATCTACAGTTTTAATCTGATTTCGATGAAAGTTTGCACACTTATCCTTTGAAACAAGAAGAAAAATACTGTCCACATTTGGTTGAAAAATTTTCTTTATAAATAATACATGTTGTCTTATAATTTCGAAAAATTACTGATGGCGGTAAACAGACGCGTAGGATGTGTAGGTCTCTGTACTGCCTTTCCATGTAGCGGTCTGGTAGCTCCTCGACTAAAACGCTTGCTTATTGCTGTTTGTATTGTGGTCTCCAGTTCAAATCTCCGTGGAGGCATAGATTTTAACTGTTGGTTATTCGGATTGAATGTTTAACTGTAGATATCACAAATTTAGGAGTTCAATGCGAGGCAAATCATAGGTAGTCTTTCAATGCTGTAGGTGACACATTTTTAAGTTTTAATTATCCCTCAGAGGTTGTTCGCAGTCAGTGTGTGTGTGTGTGATCTGCAGTAATAATACTATAAATGCGGAAGTAAGTCTCTGTCTTTTTGTTACGTTTTGACGACTAAATGGCTATACCGATATTGATGGGATTTGACAAGAAAATCTGTAGGAAAGGAACAGGAGATTTTTTCCGTTATGATTAACAGTTGCAGTCACGAAACTTTGAGAACTTATCGAATGGTGACAGAAAAATGTTGGAAACTGATCCTCTTCAAGAGACAGGTTCGACGGCAGAGTGATACAGTATTAACTTTACTGTCATATTATGCAGACTCGGTGTTGTTTGGGACCAATCCTTGATTACCAACAACTTTCCATATTCAATTCCGGCAAAGAAATTCTTAATCCACACGTTCGAAATCGCGGGTATCAGCTAGTTATTAATAAGTGATTGTTAACATTATGGTGACAGGGAAAAAACTAAATCTTTTATAGTTGCTGATTGTGTAGTTAATAGAGGACACATAGCACACATATAATATTTGCAGGAAATTTTAGTTTCGCTATTTCGTAAATGGTGAATTTAGAATCATAGCATTTCTCTCGAATTATTCCAGCACTTGTTCTTGTCGAAGATAACAGGGTGAAATGAAACGGATCCAGACATAGCTGTGAATCATGGTAGATTGAAAGTGTATATAAGCTACAGGACCATTTGGTTCTCCTCCGCACGGCCCGCTTTACCGTTTCCAGTGAATTATTTAAGTTGGAAAATTATCCCTAATCATCGGAGCGTCAAAGATTTATTGCTTGATTCTAGCGAAAGAAACCCGTTGGAACAAGTGATCTCACCAAATTTTTCAACTGCTCTAGAAAAATCTACCCATTCGCATGACAGCGTAGTGAGATGCGGTCCACTTACGAGCCAAACATAATTCTATGAATTCCGCATTAATCAGAAGCGTAACGCTGATTATTTGGTTAATCAATGACTGATATTGTAAGGGACTTTCATACTGACTAGTGAGCCCATTCTATTGATCTCACTATTCACTGGTACACAAGTAGTTGTGTAGAATCGGATTTCATCTGAATCAATAGGGACCACCAGCCAATTAGGATGCAGCACTGCATCTGAGGCTCAAAAATTGTAACAATAACTGAAAGTCAAAGTAAACAATCTTAGATTTTTAATCGTAATACGTGCTGATAAACATTGATTAAGATAGATTGAAAATTAGTGGAAACAGTTAAGAAAGTTATTTAGAAACATTAACCGTAATGTGAATTCAGTTATTATTATTCTCGAGTCAAAACATCAAATACACATTGTATAAATTAAGCAGTTTAAAACCATTCAGTCCAGTATTTCGTAACATAAAGTGCAATCGGCGTTGCTCCAGACCATCTTGGTTGCAGGATGATTGACAAATAGGGCATTGTAACTTACGTTTCATGGTCTGAATTGAAGGCCACATCCACTTGTTTGATGTGAGGTGATGAGTACCATGCTGGGCATGCTTATTCTGCAACCAAGTAACAAAGGACCATTCATTGTTGATGTACGAATAGTTTGTGGTTGACCGCCCCACTGTCTGATCCAACCAGTTTACCCAGCAAGTTATTTCATGAAGAGATTTTCATATGTGAGGGTTCTGTCGAGTGTCACTAACAGGTAGCTGGGTGTGTTGCACGTCTGACTTCAACAAAGTTTTACACAACTCGAAAATACGGTGAATTGCACTCATGAATGTATGATGTGCTGTTACTATAGGCTAAATGTTCGTAAAATATAATTAATTATAAATGATAATTCATTCATCCGTAATAAAATCAACAAAATTCGACCTGGCTCCTAATGAGCGAAATTTCTCTTGTTTCATATCTCTCCATTTTACATAAATACGCGTACACACACACACACACACACACACACACATTCACAGAAAGAGACTGAGAGAGACTGAGAGAGATAAATTACAAAAATAATTATTTTTCATAATTTTAGCAATCTTCATGCTATAGACAGAATATAAAGGTCAAAAACAATTCTGTTGTAAACGTATACTAAAGAAAAGTAATGTCTGAATAGACCATTAAAGAGAAGATAGGTAATTGAAAATTAAGCTGCATAATCGTGTATGTAAATTATTTCATTGTTACCTGAAACTGGATAATTTTCGTAGGATGTTTGGAGCAAAGCCACGTGGAACTTAAATGTAACTCCTTCTTCCCTAATTGTAGTAAGCGTCATAATGAACGCTTATATTTTGTATTGGAGATGTTTGACGCTGAACTATTACACAGCGTTTTATACTTAGTACACAATCAGATAGATCTACTGGTAAACTACAAACATACTGCAATAAGTGAAGCGTGTGATGAAATTATGTTTCAATATATTTGTGAGAGGTGTGAAATAATGGTTAAAGTCAATAAATTTTATAACTTAATATACTAAAAACTAACAATAATTCAGCATAAAAACTATGAGAATTTTAAATTAATGGTTTCTTGTGATTTAAGATTATTGGTGAAGGTTTAATGCATGATTATACTATCTCTTCTGTTTATTTCTTCCATGCGATGTGTATTTCATAGAAATATCTGAGGACCAACTCAGTATATATGGAGAGTCAGCAACGGTCTAGAAGTTCTACTCGTCCCTAACTTCCGATCGGCGAATCAGAGGCTCGATCAGACTTAAGAGAAAAAGGGTTCCCAGCCCTTCTGTTTTATACATTAGCCACTTCGAAAGGATGGAGATAGACTATCTATCGTCCTTGACCAGAGATCGCAGTCTGCACTCAGTTCCAAGGGAGGAGATCTTTACTGAAAAACCAATCATTACCGAACACCAACGTTAATAAGATAATGATGAAATGGTTTTTCGCTCTAGATGAATTAAATAATGTGCGTAAAGGTTCATCCAGTGTGGTAAAATCCATAAACCATAAAGACGGAAAAAGTTTGTATTTATGGACGTAACCTGAAAAAAAAACATTAAAATTGCGTGCGAATAAAATTCGGTATTGTTTGGTTGATTACGTCGAGCTTCTTGCTAAGACAAAGACTTTCTTCAAGTGAGATTTACATTAATTATTGATAAACATGATGAATTAATCTTTCTCCTCACAGTAGGAGAAAGCCACGCATAGTGGCCATGGAGGTTTTCTCGAGGGAAAAATAAAAAATTGCGTAACTTAATGCCTTGAGTTTCCTTGAGAAACCCGATCCGGTTAGCGTATCATTTCTCGAAGTTATTAGAATATTTGTGGTTTTTGATGACCCTGATGTTTGGTAAGTAGTCAGTTTATGAATTTATTACTAAGAAATCAGATGACTTACCACTTCTGAACAATATTCTTTTGCACGAGGGATCTTTATACTATAAGTTCCTAAATTGGAGATCATGATTGTTTCTTTGTATTGTTAAGATAGAACGACGTTTCTTTAACAGCGCCAAACTGAGCAAAGTGGCCACCTGCTTTTGGCGTTGGCCTCTTTCTGCTGCGCACATATTTTTGTTTGTTCCTTGCAGATTATTAATATCATTCTATGGTTTGAATAAATGCTGTATTATCATGTGAAGCTGAAGTGAGTATATTAATAATAATCAAAAAACAAAAGTAATTAAATTATTTCTATTTTGTGGTGGTATTTCCCAGACCGGAAACTTTTTTTCTGTGAGCCCAAAGGATGTTGTCGAGCAACAATATCAGGAAAAATCAATTGCAAAGGTTCTTTGCAGATGTTCAAGCTGAAATAAAAATGTACTTGAAGCTGCAAAAAAAAAAAAAAAGAAAAGAAAAAAGAAGGTAACCAATTCTATATAGAAGACCAACCGCAGAAAATATATCCCAAAAAGAGTTATTTGATGATGACGATGATCAAGAATACACAGAGTGTCTGTATTAAAACGAATGTTTTTCAGCTCAAGATGAGAAGAACGATGGATCGAGTGCCAAATGTGTTACTTTTGGGCTCATTAACTCTGTGATGGAGTTGAACGAAACAGCTCTTCCTTCGTTTGCAAAAATTGCAACAAAAATGCCATCTGACCGTTATAATTTCTATTATTTACAAGTTATACAGCTTTTTTAAAACAAAATACACTGTTTTGCAAATTTAGAACGTTTTTAATTACTCATTTCTGATTTGGAAGCGAAGTGGCCACTTTTAGAAAAATTGGTTATTTTAGGTACTAAACTTAATGAAAAGGTAACTAAAAAATTCTGGAATGTACTAGGATAGTTGAAATTTGAAACCCCTGATTTTGGTGCCTTTAGGTGTGTTGTAAGTTACTTTAAAACATCATTAAACCTTAGCCTGGCCACTTTGCCCGGCGTTCCCCTGCCTACTTTCTATTGGTGGGATGATTTTATCGTTGTCAAAGTATGTAATGCTCCATGAAATGGTGATTGCATTGATTAATAACATGAAGATTGCTAGTACGTTATGGAGGAGTGCATTTAACAAAGCTCAGTGCCTACTAAAAGTTACAATTTGTCACAATTTCTCCTTAAACCCTACGTTCATGTAATCTATTTTTCAATAATAAGTGGTAATAAGCCATTCCAGATTTGTTTAGCACCTAAAATCAGAATTCGGAGGTTAAAATTTCAACCCTTGCAAGCGGTTTAAAATTAATTTATAAAATTAGATCTCAGAAACTAAAATTTTATTCAATTCGTCTTTTTTTTTTATTTTTTTTATTCTAGACGGTACATAAGATACTAGAATTCAAATAACTCAATACCACTTTGGCTGTTCAACGAACGTATATATCGTGCTACACAAAATTTCGTTTGAATTGCTTCTTACCTACAGTAAACGATCGAAACGGTTCACTGTACCATAAACGTAGGGTCAAAATGGGATTTTTTTCAAATTGTTACTATATTCCGATAGTAAATCTCTGAAGATGGTCAGAATATGCGAAGAAACCTCACCATCTGTTCACTAAAAACAGCATTATCGCGTACCACACTACAGCGCTGAATATAGGTTAGCGAATTTCCTCATCTGTTACTGTTATATCTTACGAAGTCTTTTTTCTTGTTGGGGCGAAATTCGCTATTAGTTTTGTCTCGTTCATTGAGAAACCTTGACTGCCCAATTTTCACTCTCCGGTAAAAATGTACTTCTAACTGAAAATGACAACTGCGTTCACAAGGGAACATGAAAATTAAAATTCATGATTCTACTCAGGTGAGCCTATGGTGGTTAAGGGAAGTTTTAAATCACCAAGAAATACTGTCCCAGTGTATTCAGGAATGATAGATAACAGCGAGTAACATTTTTGGTGAATGTTAATAACAGTCGTAAATTTTTTTTATAATTATGATTTTCCCTCGGAACTCAGTGTGATTATTTCTTTTTATTTTGATAAATGTAGTCGCATGCAACTTTACTACACGAATCTTAATGATTCTGATATCTCTCCTAATTCCGTCATTCACGATATATTTAATTATTGCCACATTAGTGACGTTCATGGGTGATGATGTTTGTGGCTTGGGCAACAATGGCATAAAAAAGTTATTCATCGACGTTGCGGGGGATATGACTATATAGTATGTACAGACATATTATTAATTTTATGAGTAATTTTGGATTATTATCTAACTACTGAATAATATAAGCAGTCGCGTTATGCTCTTATCACCCCATAAATTCTTGGGTAAGAAAATCTTAATGGATGCGCTTTTGTTACTGGCCTAACATTTTACACTCAAAAATGAGGGTTTGCATGAGTAAACGGAAAAAAATGTTGGTAAGATGAATTGATAGGTTGTTCTACACTCGGATATCTGTAGCAAGTACTTCTAGTGGCCTTCGGGGGCTGACATGAGTCACGTGGTTTTAGGAGATTAGAGGATGTATCGGTAGTTCTGACTTGGCTTCAATATTCTTGTAACATAATTTCAGTAATAACAACCGTAACAATGAAGGTTCTTATAGTAAACGTTTAATTTTCTTTAACCTGAACACCTGAATAGCATAAATCCCAGTTTACTTCTTCTTTAATTTTTTAAAATAATTTCAATTTATTTTTGTTATATTTAAACAATTTTAATTTCAGAAATATGGTAGTTGTTTAACCTACTCTATGGTTAGGTGTCATTATGAAACCTTCTTGGTAATCACAAATTTGAGTAGACATAGGGGATAGTTGTATGATCGGCTGACAGAGTTGGACATTGTTCTAAGAAGCCGTTATTCAGTTTGTGTGTTGAACAAGAGATTAAAGTTTTTTGTAGCTGGTTTTATGCCTCTTCGAAGTCTGCGTCATTAGAGGCTGGACAGAATCTGTGACGAGTAAAGGGAAGGAATTTGGTGATGACCATTTGGAGTAACTATTCCCGCATTGGTCGGGAGTCATTTTATGTAACCACGGAAAATCGAAATCTGGACGGCCGGACGGGGACTTTAGCTCGCGTCTTCTCGGATGAAAGATTAACCGTTACCACTATACAATGCCAAAGAACAATTTCTGTTAGTGCGTAACGCGTTCAGTGCCGATATGTAAGATACTAGTAAACAAGGAAACGAACTAATGCAAACGAATCGAATCAATTAGCGAACTCAAAAAACTTTCGTTAAACGAAGAAAGTACAACATTGAATTAAAGTATCCCAGCATTAAACTGCCGCAGTTAAGGCTGACAATATTCCTTCTAACTGAAGTTATTTATTTCTGGTATAAAATAGTTAAGGAATTGTTCAGAATACATCTCTCGGTAAGTGATAGATTGCAAAAATGTGGTAACACAAATAGCCCTACACGCCACATTTCGTATGGCGAAGCACAACGTATCTGCTTAGGGCTCAGATCAAAACGGGAAAGAACTACAATACGCAGTATTTCAGCACATGAAATCTTCAGAATAAGGTCCGTCTTCCGGCACGAAAACAAAACGCTGCATCATGATTGTTAGGGTATATCATATTATACATTTGCCATCAGCATAAAAAAGTTAAATCAATTACATTTTCTTTATGGAAAGAGAATAAGTCAAGAGAACAGTATCTCTAAATTACTCAATATGACAATACATTTTCCTCGTAAAGGGTTTGGAATTTAATTGCCTTCCTGATGATACCACTAGAAATTGCATAAAAGCTAATTTTTCAGCTTTCTGTGACACGCCATAAAAAGAGTGGTTTTGAGCATCATATTTTAACATAAGAAGACTTGAAAAATCATACTGTAGTTACTGGAAACCTTTGACGGCGATGACCAGTCGACGTCTTAGATGTACGTGCCAAAAATAGCTGAACGAAGAGTCCAAGGTAAGCAACACTGTAACTGTGAAAATATTGTTTAAACAATAACAAATTCGCCATTATTTCACTACAGGTTCCTTTTTACACTTTTATTCACTGTAGCATCCGAAGCTCGCGGTTATTTGCACTCTATCTGTTAGATGTAATAAGTGGAATAGTTCTTCATTTGTGTTATGGTAATGCGTTTGTATTTTAAACTTACTTTATTCATTCCTCTTTTGTATTGCATTTAACTTGACATTATATGATGGTTATGGTCTCTTATCAGCTACTTTGACTGAGATGCTGCATGTCTGTAGGCTTCATAAAGTTTTTTGCAAGATTTATTAAAATTCTTATGCGACTGAATGAACATGCCAAAAAATGTCGTGGATTTGTTACTTTTATTTTGCGAGTTCAAACAAAGATAAGAGTACTCACTAGCAATGAAATTAACTAATGGTGACTAGAAAACATGCTGTAAACAAGAAAGTTGTTAATTGTGCCAGGTTGTTGATTTAGATTATTGTTTATTAGGTAACGGCTTATTCCGTTTTTGATAGAAACTATTCACATCATGATTATACATCCAATGCAAAATCTCACTTCTTCCACAGATACAAGCATGCTACTATGGTCTATAATTCTAAAACTATGTGAACTTTTATTCCTGAATTAATTACTCGTTTTACTGCAAGATATTGCATGATACTATTCCGAAATCTTTTATCATTTCAAGAAATTGTTTGGAGGGTAATAAGGTGGTTGTCCTGCACTTACCACTCATAACTGAAAAAGACATGTGAAATCTTTTTGCGTCTTTCCTGGAATATCAACTTCTGCATCACTTGGCTGAAGAAACTACTCATCCACCAAGTGTTACACGTAAGTAACCCTTCAACCTACACTCTCACTTATTGGTCAACCCAACAAACTCTTGAAAATAGCCAAAACTGTATCGTAAATCTACCATTACAGATTTTTCGTGCATTCTAATTGTAGTACTTCGCCTGTACAAATAGTTTGCATTTAATCCTCCCTTAAGCATCCTCTAACAATTTTTTTTTTTTGCTTATGGTTTTACATTTAGTCGACGTCGAAGACATTAGATGAGGGAAAGGACTGGGGCAAGGAGCGATAAGAAATTTGACCATGGTCTTTTGTAGGAACCATTTGAGAAATCATGGAAAACCTAAATCTGAAGGGACGGACGTGGATTCGAACCAGCGTCCTCCGGAACGCGAGGCCAGAGCGTTATCACTCACCCACCACTAATACACACTGATCAGTTGTCCAATGTCGGTTAACGAATGGCTGGAATAGTCTTCCTATGCTAAAGGTTCAAAACATTTATCGACAAATTGTAAATGTTATCATGAGTAAATATAAACAGTAAGAATAATTGTTCTTTATTATCTATCTTATTTTAATGACCATAAATGCAGTTAGTAACGATTTGGTCTATTTTACTCCTTTAAAATATTTTTTTGGATTTAGCGTGACTTGCATAATTCTTATAATTTTGTTTTGTTTTGTGCTTAACGAAATTACGTTAAGTTATTCTGCCTTCTTAACGAATGGAATTTCCATCATTGTTGCAGCAACACCACCTGTATATGTGTTTTTGATAGTAGCAGTCTGCACGTCTAAAATTGTTTCCAGTTTGTTATTTATTTATTTACGCGTTTAAGAATCACAGTGATGCATAAATTTATACATATCATTGCAAATCGGTATTCCTATTTAAAAACACCTTGCCGCTTTTGCGGCTTTCGTTATTGCATGTTTACTGCAGTAACAAAATTTGAAGTGTGTGTGAATATAATCTTGATTACATTCGGCAAAGGGTAATATTGTTAACAGCGTTTGTTTATCGTTGATAGATTCATAAACATTTATGATCTTATTCGAAAACCACAATAAAACAGCCGTTGAAACGTATAAATCAAATCTTGGTACGAATACAATAGGAAGCAAATGTGAAGCTCAGTTCATCTGCGAGCGCTAATATTTATCTGTTTTTGGAAGCCATTTTGTTTTTACGAATGATTTGGTGAGTGATAACTTGTAATAATTGAAATAATAAAAAAAAAATTACACGTTTCACGATACCAATAATGATACTTTAATGCGATTTTTGTTCGTTCTGTCAACACCCCTACATGTATACGTTGTGTAACTACTTCATAGCAGGCGCCAGCCCAGAACTTGAGAGGGGACGAGTGGAAGGCTGCGTGTGGCACGATCCTTTACGCCGAGTAGGGAAGTGGCAAGTAATTAAACTTGGTGTTTTAG
This sequence comes from Vandiemenella viatica, assembly GCA_031002005.1. Classification (NCBI taxonomy): domain Eukaryota; kingdom Metazoa; phylum Arthropoda; class Insecta; order Orthoptera; family Morabidae; genus Vandiemenella; species Vandiemenella viatica. The sequence continues at coordinate 344,079,948 of JARYHS010013630.1, forward strand.
AGTTCCCTCCACGACGTGCAGAGCGTGTGGCCTTACAGAAGCAAACGCCTGTGGTTTCACTCCTGAGACCCGACGTATTTGCAGTGATCTAAATGTAAACAAAAGTTACTTGTCTAGCAACGCGTGCAGTTTAGTTACCACCAGCCTAAAAGGAAGATTTTAATTTTTTTAGAAATATTTATTTACATGATTGATACGGACTAGATACGAATTTAAAAAAGTCGTTGTTTCCTATACCACATATTTTGAATGCAGTAAGTTGAGGAAAGAAAGTGGATAATTTTTCTGCTAATGCCAAATTTCCTTAATCTTTATAGGTTTGTAAGTTTTAAAAAGAATCATGTAGCAGTATGATTGCACGTATGAATAATTTTGAGTTGGCATCTGAGAATAGGTTAGAAATGTATAATAGTCAAGAGAATGTTGTATTGATTGTTATGGAATGTTATATTAATATGTATTAACAACATGTATTTTGAAACAATTGTACGTTTTAAGCTATTGTGTAGCAAACCTCCAGTTATGATATAGCTCGTACGTAATGTAGCGTCTGGTTTTTAAAATGTTATTAAAATTTAAAAAATTAATGAGATGCATTAATTAATAAGTTAATTTGCAAAATTAATCCCGGGTAGGCGCCAAGAATGGAAGTGTGCTCTATCAGAGCGAAGCGACATTCCAATTCTGAAATACTTTTTACCAAAGGAGTTGTACTTTTGAAATTACCATTGAAAATACATATCTTCATCTATTCAAATGATATACTGATACATTGGAAAGGAAATTATTGAAAACAGGGTTTGCAACACCTATATTATTTACTTTGAATATAAAATTGGTTGATTTATTTAACAGAACTGAATATTTAAGGAGTTTACAAAGTTAAACGTTTCTTTTGAACAATTTAGAGCATGATTCAAATCTCAGAGCGTTGCCTAGGGTTGAATGACGCAAGAGTGTCTAAACATCGCCGGAGTTCTTTACTGTAGCAGATAAGTTGCGGAGAAAACAAACGGACCCTGTTGATCAGCTGGGCGCGAGGTCGGTGATGGCTGCCTCATGTAGAGGCGGCTGTTCCCTGGAGAATTCAGCGTGGCACGCTGCGTCCCCAGTCGAGGTCAAAACCCGTGGTAGGCCGCTGCGATTTGTTTCTCGGCCAGAAACAGAATGTCTTCCTCCCCGCTTGTTGACCCCGTCGAAGACTTCCAGGCTCCGGAGTTTTAGCCGACGCGGGAAATTTCAGCCAGTGGAAGCGTTTGGCGGGGCGTCTTCGATCTCCATTGGCAGTCCTCATGCAACACGAAAATTATGGTTTATAAAAGTTCGTAACACACTGTATGATTCGCTGGTTCCCAATAGAGGTGTCCGCAACCTGACTTTTTCTCAGAAGCATGGTTTCTCTTGTTTCAACTTTCTACTCTACCAGGTATCCTGCTTTCGGCACAGGTCCTATACTGTCCTTTGAATTTCCTTGAATGCGTAAAGCTTTTAACTTTTCGGCATGCCATCAATCGTTTGGTCTTTCAGCACAGGTAAGAGTCACCTGGCTCTCGCCGATTACAAAGAAACGGGGAATGTTCCGGCTAACTGGCAAATTCACACGCTAAAATTTCCCGTCACCAAGGGACGTTACAGTAATAATTTAATACTGTAAAAAAGAAAAGAATACGATTTTCAATGTTTAAAATAAAATTAACTTATAGTTCTCGCAGTTGTAAATATCATCAAATACCTTATTATAAATTCGAAGATTTCTTCGATATATGTTTTACTATTATATAAAAACAAATGTCATATTTGACACCAAAGAAGATAAAAAAAAGGTTTTGTTACAGATGTTTAAAATTTTTATGGTTAATTTCATTTATTTGTGCTGACAAACCAATCTTTTTTTTTTCAGTCCTAACCAGTGATTTTCCGAACTATTTCCTTCCTGAGCCAATCACTTCGTTTCAACTTGGTTTCCTCCAAGGTCCTCTATTTGTTCTCTCTATGTTAATAAAAAACAAACTGGAAATATTACAAGATTCAATATTTCCTCGTTTCATTATACCTGCAATTTACAGAACATTTTCACTTAGCTCTTAATTTTTTAAATTAATTTTCAACAGTAACGTGCAACAGGCTATCACAGTTCTAAAGGTGAAATTATGCATGCTTCTCTTCAATCTGTATCAATACATTCTCATTCTGAATTCAGCTAAAAAACAGTCCGCGACATTCTACAACTCAATTTTCAATAGGCTTAGAAACTTAAATGACTCATAAATAATACGATGAAAATGGAATCTTAATGACAGTTTTGTTATAAGATTCAGGGGAGATCATAGAAATAGATAACATATGACGCCGCAAATGTCAGACATAAAATCCGACTCGCTGCACTGGTTATCCAATATCACGTTGCCTTCGGGCAAGGAGAAAAATTCATTTCTCAATTTCGCTGGAGCGTTCCATTAGGAATAGCGCTATATTTCTAGGAGACCACTCAGGCACTAGATCCTTCTGAAAATGAATCTGTTGTGACATCGCACATCTAAAGAAAACGAAGCAGCGTTCTCTGTACCTACCTTCACGGCTTTGGAACGGTTCAACGATTACGACGCTCTCGATGTAGTTTGGCAGAGACGCAATCTCAAGCCATACTAAAGTGCGGACCGTTACACCAGTTAATTAAGCTATAGCTATGCGTATTCAGATTGCTTGCTTGGTCATAAACTTGAATTACACGCAGGGTTTTAGTAGAACGTGCTTGGCAACTAAATTCGTATGTAGCACAGTACATGGCAAATTAGCTAAATTCAAACTTCTGAAAGTACTGTATCTGAGACAAAGTTGTAGCTTGATATAAGCGCTTAGTACCAACGTAGTGCTTCACCTTAGACATGTAAAGAAAGTAGTAAAGATTTGCTGCGTGTGAAGTAAAGGTTCACAGTTATGGATCATTGTGGATATGTCATGGTTACCGAATTGAATGAAAATAGTCAAACAAATTATTAAGGATGAGAACTGGAGGTCTGTTTTAACAGACACCAATATGATAAATAAAATATTGTTGTGCTCTGGCATGATGTGGTGTTTTATTGACTTTTTATTTACCGAGCAAACTAATCGTACTGCGTTGAAAGGACGTACAGTTTACCCAGAAATGAGCTTTAATGTTCTTATTATTAAAAGAGCGATGCTTTGCCAATGAGGAAGGCTAGTTTTAAGCTAGAAACTATTTCATGTGTAGCGTAGAAGTTTAATTGGTAACCTGTGAATCCTCCAGTCAAGCACCTAATCAACTGGATAAAAAAAAGCGCTACAAAAAATGTTGTCAGACAATTATTCCGTGAGGTAGTATACGGTAAGTCCGTAACCCCCACGGCAGTTGAAGAAGCGTACCACCAGGCCAGTATTCTGAGCTGGCTTGGCCAGTGTGTTTTCCCCGTGTTCTTCTATTGTTATTGCATGAGTCTTAAATGTATGTGTATAGTGTTGCTGCATGTAGTGATTTTGTTTATATGCACTAAAAAAAGTTTGGAATTTAGCCCAGTCATTTCGCACACTGTCTGACTAATCGGAATTGAGTAAGAACACTTTCCATACATTGTTGGCCGTATCCAAATCGTAAAAATTTCTTGCCGATCTGAGACTCGAAAATTTATTAATTTTCTAGATTTACGCTTCATTGACGTCGAAGTCATTAGAGGCGGGAAAGGATTGGGTTCAAGTAACGGGAAGGAATTATGTTATGTCTCTTTCAAGGAACCGTCCGGGTATTCGCCTCCAGTAATTTTTGGGAAACCTTGAAAATCTCAAATACGAAAATCCAGACGGAGTTTAAAACCCACGTCATCCTGAATTCTAGGACATAGCGTTCCCGCTCACCCACCACTTTCGGTCCGCTTCTCGAATCAAGTAGCCCCGAGTTAAAATCTAGTGACCATCGTGGTGTTTCAGTGACTTCGAACAAACAGTCTTTTTAGTATTTTCTTCTTAGAGTTACTAAATAAATAACAGTTTTGGAATATTTCATAAAAAATAAAATAATGGTTAAGTAAGGTGGCTAAACCCTGGTTAGGTTGATAAATTTTGTAATGCGGCAGGCCCTTGTATTAATTTTCTGTCGTGGATGCAATCACTTGCGATCTCGTGAAGGCACTTGGCGCCGTGGTTAATCCCTTTTTTTGATGGCCGCCGGTTAATTAGTTCTGGTGAGCCGTGATCCGGTCTGCAGTTTATGAACTCGGCCCAGCGTTATAGCGCAGTAAATAACCGAGGCGAGGCCGGAAGCAGCAGCAATCGCAGGGCCGTAAATACTGCTGCCCGCTTCCAATCAACACGGCGCCACATGTTGCACGCACAACAACAAATACAGTGGCAATCGCTCCGTTCTCGTCGGCGTTGTAAAAATTCTTTGCGTACAAAATGACACCTTGTTAATTTTTCAGTTGCAAATAAGCATTTCCCTACTATTCATTTTTGCAGTATGCCTCGTCGACGTCGCGGTCATTTGAGACGGGAGAGGATTGACGGACCGAAATCTTGACTCTCATACGGGCAGCAGTTCTTAAACGGTCTCCTTTGTGAACTGAATTACGAATACCAGTACAACAGGAGACTGATTCATGCAAATAACTGAATCCTAATTCGTGATACTCAAAAAGAAAAAACAACGAGATACATACATATTAACCAACTTGCTAGTACACTCGACTTCATTTGCGTTTGTAAAGAATTTGAATTGACAGCTACCGACATCTAACCACCATACTTCACGATGGGAGACTCGATGCTATTACCACACACAAACGCCAGTCATCTGCGCTATGTAGTTCAGGCAGCAAAGTAAAATTTACGGACACACATGTCTTTGGTCGAAATACGAAAATATTCTTCATCGGACACTTTCAACCACCATATCTCCCACACTACCACAGTTACTGAAATTCGTCCAACATTGTGATCGAAAGGTGACTCTGTGTTACTACCACACACACACGCTAGTGATCTGTGATAGATAGTTTTCGCTGAAAAGTGATACACCATGACACATGCGTCTTTGGCAGATATATGAAAGTGGCGCAGGTTGACCACTTTCAACCACCATACCTCCCACATCCCACAGCTACCGACATCTAACCACCAGAGGGCATGATAGGAGATTTACTGATACTATCACACACAAACATCAATGGTCTATTCTATGTATTTGTGACAGGAAAGAGAAGTATAAGGAGACACACATTTTTGGTGGAAAAATGAAAACGCCCTGCATTAGGGATGGGCAAAACATATCGCTGTATTGATATATCGATATTTTTTCTAAAAAATATCGCTATTTATCGCCGTTATTTTTATTTTCGATATATCGATATTGTATTTAGTGTATCTATTTTAAGCACCAATTCGATATTTTTCCAACGAACGCAATTCAGTATCCAATTTAATCGTTACATGTATATAGGATAAATATACGTATATATCCAATCTTCTGAAAGTGACTTAAAAAGTGAATTCGTTGAAATATAACAGCTACATCAGCGGTTGATAGGTTAAAAAAAGCTGTTAAATTTTAACAATTTTACGTTAACGTCATTTTTATGTTAGCATGTAAGCGGTTGTTTTACCTTTGTAGTTGAAATATTATCTTTTCAACTTTTTTTTTCAGTTACGAATAACAATTAATGGGTTTATGAACCACAAGTCATTATGAATGACTGTTAATTCATTTAAGTGTTTACAATCTAGTCTACAGTCAAAAATCCTTAATCGAAAGGAATACGTTCCGTAAATTAGTCGCAAATACGAAAATCTTGAATACGGAAACCTTGAATACAGAATGTTAGTTTATATAGGATTATAGGGAATACGTTCCAAGTATACAGAAGAATTTTGATGTAATGGAGTGATTATCGCACTTTGAACTTAATAGACCAATTCTGGATTGCTTTAAATCCTCTAACCTAAAGTTCATTGTAATGCTCTTTAAAATATGCATATAGCTTTTTCGTGAATTATAGCCCCACTAAAGAATACTTTATTGTGATTGCTGTCTTCGATTGATGTAGTGAGAGCGGTTTTTAATTTTTTATTCACTGAGACACCAATGGTTTTTACTGGTAGTAAGGTCCTCTTCGAACGCCTCTCCCGTGTGAGGTTGTAGGTGATTACCATGGGTGATGTATATCCCTTCAAGGAAAGTCCTAGGAAGATGAACTGGGGTGGTTTCCCGGTTCACCGAACATGGTGGTGTAATGGTTAGCGTTCTGGCCTCGCATTCGGGAGAAGGGTGGGTCGAATCCCCGTCCGGGCATCCAGATTTGGGTTTTCCATGGTTTCCCAAATCACTCCAGGCAAATGCTGGGATGCTTCCTTCAAAAGGCCATGGCCGAATTCCTTCCCATTCCTTGTCCCCCATCCTTTCCCGTATCTAAAGACCTCATTGTTAAGAGACGTTAAGCAGTTAAAAAAAAAATCCCCGTTTACTTCCTCAGTGTGACAGTGCTCCTAATTGTGTATGACAGTGACACTGTGTGGCTCGGTATAGAGTGTTGTGGATGAGAGATGAAAGAAGGGAGAACCATACGCAATGCAGAGAGGTTTGGTGATTAGAAATTGCAACTTACTGGTCAAGCCCTGATGATGAAAATCGTTGATGTAGTGTTAAGTGAAAATAATTCATTTGCAGCACTCTGCGATCACGCAAAAAGTATTGTGACTTATTTTAAGCAGTCTGTCAATGCTATGGATCAATTAAGATCTGAACAAGAAGCATCTGGGGAAAAGGAAGGAGAGGTGTTGACTTTGACACAAGCTGTTAGCACTAGATGGAACTCCTACTGTAATATTTTAGAGCGATTTGTCAGACTCTCTGCAATTGTAGCTAAAATCTTAGCTACAAAAAGTCAGTCAAATATAAACACACTTGATATGGTTGCAACTTAACAGCTTAATGTAATAAGTGACCTCATTGTCCTGCTTGGTCCTTTCAAAGAAGCCACTGGAGAGGTTAGTGGTACAAATTATGTGACTGCTAGCTTAGCCATTCCTGTTACAAATCTGATTCGACAAGTAACGGAACAAGCTACTCCTTCGACCACTTTAGGATTCACGGTAAAAGATGCTTTACTCCAAAGAATTCAAGAGTAATTAAGTCCTTTAGAAGGAAATACATTCCTTGCAGCAGCTACCATTTTGGACCCGCGTTTCAAACGTATACACTTCACTTCTCCAATCGGTATGTCAAATGCGATATCTACAATAAGTAATGATATTAGCTTGGAACTTAGACGACGAGGACAATGTTCTCCAGAAGTAAGGTCTACAGCAGCAACACAATAAATCGCAGATAACGCATCAATTTGGTCCGCACATGAAAACCTATTATCCCTTAGCACTACTGTTATGCAAGAGGTTCCAAGCTCTGGCTCTGTTCATAATGAGCTTAAGTAGTATCTGGACCAACCATTAATAGACAGAAAATCAGACCCAGTAAAGTTTTGGGTGAATTGCCTGTGCTCCAAGCCAGTGCTTTCGGAAATCGCGCTGAAATACCTTATATGCCAAGCTTCTTCTGTGTCATCCGAAAGAGTGGCTCCTGCAGTCAACATAGCTGTACCGAACAACGAGAGTAGATTGTCGGGGGAGCACATGAAACAGTGTGTCCTTTTGATGTCCATATCAGACGAATACTGGTTTGATTTATTGAAAAAAATAATAAATTAATAAAAGCTTGTATAATTTCTACCTGTGTCTTTAATTTTCAGAATTTTCTTAAATATTTTGATGTATTTTATGATTTTTTTAAGATAATTACTCCCTTTAGACAAAAATATCGATATTTTTTCCCCGATTTATATCGATAGTGTTTGTAAATATCGTTTCGATATTTTTTTTGGATTGCCCATCCCTACCCTGCATTGACCAACGTTGCGCGTGATAGGAAACTCCATGCTACTTCCTCACACAAACACCAGTGATCTGTGATATGTATTGGTGGCTGAAAAGTGAAATATAGGGAAAAACACGTCTATTTACATAAATAGCTAATCACAGATTCTTAGATTCTTAAAACGTGAAATAGAACGTACATCATATAGGCTACTTATCAAATAATGTTTGATTTTAGTCCCAATGATTTTCAGTACTGATTTAATCTGGGAAAAGTTTAACAATTCATCTGGGAGAGAGTTTCTTCTTTTACTACGGTTCAGATTTGTCAACACCTGTGCTGCCTTGTGCAAAAACTACAAAATGATAATGAATTTCATCTCCCTACTTAACCAGGATAATAACAGAATTGTGTGATTGTGTAATATAAAATTTTAATAACTATCCACTTCTCACAACTAAATTAACTACCTATGTTATGCTTTTCTGCTCATGTCATCTCATTTCTTATTATTTCAACGCATCATTCGATTTCGGTCCATAAGATAATTCTGATTAATTGACATGATGCGGCTTTCGGACACATCGACAACGGGATCATTAGCGGTCTTAATTGATATAGGTGTGTGTGTCTGCGACACATATTTCTGCTCACGATGAATTTAAAAATAAATACTGGATAAAACTTTTGATTGGAACTTCGTCATGTTTATATTTCGGCAGAGATTACCAGCATTTTTCCATTAACGACTACATAACAAATATTTTCCGGGTTTTTAATATATATATACATATATATACTGTGCAATTCTCAAAATTATTGGTGGTAGAGGGTGCTTAGCACCAAAACTAATCTCTTCGCTATGCATTCCAATTCCGAATGGTACGAGGAAAGAAAGAATTCATATAAGCATCAGTGAGGCACGCTATTTCACTAGTCTCATCTTTCCTGTTATTGCGACTCGAATGGGTTAGAGGCCAACATATTTCACCTCACTCGTAAGTGGAAGTGGGTGGACGCATGTTTACCGATAAGTTCAAACGAAACGTGCATCGTCTGTCTACCAGAGACTCCCAGCCCAATCTACTAATCAATTCTGTGACGCTTTCGTAAGAACTTTAGCAAGTGGAAACGACTCAAGCGGTTCTTATCTGTTTTTTCTCTATACAGTTAATAAACCCCTTACAAACCTGATTCTAAAAGGAACGACAGTAATACGAATGTGGACGCACAAGAGATTTGTACGTTATCTCCTTTGTTTGCGCATTACAATTTTTCAAGATTCGACCTATTAATCGCAGTCTAACTACGACCAAATTAACGTGCAAGTCCCATTTGATGTTCGTTTGTACTGTTACGCCTAAATATTTCACGGAATCTACCATAATAATCAATACCAGGTAAGAAGCTACGTAGCAAAGGTTAGTAAATGCTATGGGCTTCGCGCCTTCGGGGGGCCTCGCACCTATGCGTATAAATGAGCTGACTTTAATGAATATAGAAAATGATTTATTTGGCTAATGCTATCTCTAAATTTTACCACCTTAAGTCACGAAAGGCAGTTCTGTGAATGTGCTGTTTTATGTTATATCCTAAACATTAACACCTAAAGCAAACCAGGGCCTCCTGTTTGCATTTGCAACAGGCCCCGGACTGTCTTAATCCGGCTCTGATAATAATAACTGAACAGTAATAATCAGAAGATCATTGCAGTTCTACCGTGATAAAGGTGTTATTAATTTGATTACTCTGCCAATAATTGAATAATACGAATCACAGTGTCACAAAATATATTATTTTCTATGTCGAATAAGCCATTTATAATGCCATTTATTTTCTTAGATTTTTCTTTATTTTTTTTCTTTAAGCCTGTGCGTAATACATTTATGTAACCACATTATAAAGAAGGTAAATGAGATTAAATAACAGAATATTTTTTAAAAAATCATAAATGATAGCTAACAAAAATTAACTGTTCTGCATTCATACTCCTGTGATCAATACTAATAATTATCAATAAATTAGTGTACGGTATTTTGTTACATTGCCAAGCAAATAAAAAAAGTTATACTGTCAGCGATTTTACCTATTTTCAAGGTTTCCTGTTTACTCCACTCTACAGAAGTGTTAATACTAGAAGAAGTTTCAGTGCCGTGAAATAGATAGTATCCCATAGTAGATAAATTACAACTTGTTTTGGAATCAGCGTACTAAAGGGATTTGCCGTACACCATAGGTCTAATATGAATAGCAAAATAAGCACAAATAAGCGGCTACAGGTTAAGTTTGACCGCCTTCCCTAAAATTACACAGAAATCAAGAAAACATACCCATATATAAGGATACAAACATTTCAAGTGATAATGGTATGTGAAGTGTTAATGCCCATTTGCTAGGAGTAATGTAATTACAACAAACTAACGTAATCATTGATGCACATTGAAAAACAAATACTAGTATTCATTGTGTAATAGCGGTAACTTATTTAATTGAAAGAAATTGACGTTACTGAAGAGAACTACTTATGTGTGTTCGCACTTGATTTGGAAATGGAGCAGTCATTTATGTTTTAAAATATCCTTTTGCCTACGCGATTTACTGCTTTGTCAAATCCGCTATTAACGCGTAGATTTGAAGAAATGTTATACGTAAAATTTAGACTTCTCGCAGCATATGAAGTTGTATGTGGGGAAAGTTGTTCTTGTCTCAATTACTTTTAATGATTTAGAAACGTAGGTTTTGTACGCCATCATGTAATTGCGTTGCAGTCTGATCAAGCGCCTTTTTCGTAGCTCCTGATCGCTCCCAAGCAAGTAGAGACCGATGTCTACCAAATAAATGGCTACGGCCACACCTAGGTAACTGTGTTCTTTTTAGGAGAATGCAAGGTAAATAGGGATAGGAACCCTTGCTAACGGTAAGCACACTGCAGAAAGGAGAGTTCTGGTGTAATAACAGCACAGTCATCTCCTTCACAATGCTTGGGCTGTGATGAAGGTTTCCTGCGTACGTCAGTAACAATTATCACATCAGCGTCCCCGTCATCTACTATGTTGGTATTCCTCAATTAATTGAGAATTCCTTCAGTTAATGACTATTTATAATATGGTTTTATAATGTCTTTGTTACGTAGAATCAATAGTAGTACCGGAAGCCACAGTCTCTAGTTGTTGAAAAGGATGAACGAAAATATGCAAGATATCATCGATTTATCCTTGAATTAGACGTATTCAGTTTAAGAACAAAATTTCCAGTAACTTATCACCATAGATATGTTACAAGTGTTAAAAACCGATATTAGATGGTTACAGCGCCGTGCAGTAAGGTATCATCAAATTATAATTTTTTGCCTTATTTGTTTATGGTCCAACCCAAAGAATTCGGCCACGTTCTTTTCAACGGAAGCATCCCGGCAATCATCTCGAACGAATTTTTGGAAATCATGGAAAAAACCAAATCAGGATGCCCAGACGAGGATTCGAGCCCATGTCCTACCGAATGAGAGGCCAGAGCGTTAACGCTCACCCACCACCTTTAGTCTCTTGACTGTTTTGATGCTATTCTCCATACTTGCTGTCTTGAGCTAATCTCTTAATTTTATCATACCCACCACAAAAATGCATCCTCCTCAGTTATCTGTTTAACATGCCCCAGTCTTTGTCTTCCTTTGAAAACTTTCTCTCTCCACTAACAAGTTACCCATTTCTTAAATTGTGACGCACCATAGTACCTGTTCTTATTGTGTGATTCTTCTTTCTTTGTGTATGATTTAGTGAGTGTTATGGCCCTGAAAACTGCATTTTGGTTAAATTAGAGTCCTTTTTCTGCTTATATTGAATTTAAATTGCTGTTTTCATGCTTTGGCGTACATGAAAAAATAACAGTCAGTTTCACTCAATTAAAAAAATATGGGAAAAGAAAATATCATACCCCTGAGTGTAAGTGGAGGCCAACTGAACAGAAAAATCAACAATAAGAATTTACGGCAAGTGAGCTGAAATAAACCTTGTCAATCTTGGAAGTAGATAGATGTCGGCTGAGAAACTTATCGTCTAACACGATTATTAATTTGAGTGACAGTAAGGAGCAAGTAATTGCTGACACTTCACGATTTCTCCTTAACGCGAATCAAATAGGGCTGGTAGTGAATGAGAGTAAAACAAAATATCTCGTTGTCTCGCGACATCAAACTCATCTCCCCTCCATTATTGTTGACGGGTGTTCCTTCGAACGAGTAAGAGAATTTAAATACCTGGGATCCATATTGACCAGTAAAAGTGAAGTAACAAAAGAGGTGCAGCATCGATTGATAAACGGCAATCGCATCTTCTTCAGCCTAAACAATCTTTTCAGATCCCGGCTGATATCACAAAAAAACAAGATTCGGCTGTACACGACATTAGTACGCCCGGTAGTTTTATATGGTTGTGAAACTTGGGCAACTTCAGCAACAACTGAAGAAACAATTTGTGCGTTCGAGAGAAAGGTACTTCGCAAAATATATGGACCCGTCTACAATACCAGAGAAGCTAAATGGGAACGAAGAACAAAAGAAGACGTTTACCAGCATCGGCCGAGTATTATGGCAGAAGAGGCTACAGTGGTTTGGGCACATACTCCGAGCCGATGGATCCCTCCCGAACCGTGTTCTTCACTCACAACCTACTGGAAGACGCCCAAAGGGACGACCGAAGACGAGATGGAAGGATCGGGTATTGGCAGTCCTCAAGCAAGTGGAGCCGACAGCGACAGAAGAGGAGGCTGGGGACCGACAGCGTTGGACCACCATCTGTACTAAATGTCTCCTTTACCGAAGTTGTGACTGACTAGTGTTTTTTATTATTATTATTTCTGTTTTATTTATTGTAATATATACCTCTGTAATTGTATAATGTGCACTATGTTTCTGTTATATTTATGGCCTGTACCCTTTGTATTCTGCTATAGACCTTAAAGGTCCATGAAAGCAATAAATGATGATGATGATGAAGAAAGTCGATGACTGCTGCTCACGGCGGCGGTTGCTCGACTGCTGACTCACTGCCTACACAGAAATTCAAAGATAAAAACAAAGTCTAACTAACACACTTTAGATTAAACACACAAGAAAGTCGATGACTGCTGCTCACGGCGGCGGTTGCTCAGTTTAAGAACAAAATTTCCAGTAACTTATCACCATAGATATGTTACAACAAGTGTTAAAAACCGATATTAGATGGTTACAGCACCGTGCAGTAAGGTATCATCAGATTATTATTTTTTGCCTTATTTGTTTATGGTCCAACGCAAAGAATTCGGCCACGTTCTTTTCAACGGAAGCATCCCGGCAATCATCTCGAACGAATTTTTGGAAATCATGGAAAAAACCAAATCAGGATGCCCAGACGAGGATTCGAGCCCACGTCCTACCGAATGAGAGGCCAGAGCGTTAACGCTCACCCATCACCTTCAGTCTCTTGACTGTTTTGATGCTATTCTCCATACTTGCTGTCTTGAGCTAATCTCTTAATTTTATCATAACCACCACAAAAATCCATCCTCCTCAATTTTCTGTTTAACATGCCCCAGTCTTTGTCTTCCTTTGAAAACTTTCTCTCTCCACTAACAAGTTACCCATTTCTTAAATTGTGACGCACCATACTGCCTGTTCTTTTGTGTGATTCTTCTTTCTTTGTGTATGATTTAGTGAGTGTTATGGCCCTGAAAACTGTATTTTGGTTAAATTAGAGTCCTTTTTCTGCTTATATTGAATTTAAATTGCTGATTTCATGCTTTGGCGTACATGAAAAAATAATAGTCAGTTTCACTCAATTAAAAAAATATGGGTAAAGGAAATATCATACCCCTGAGTGTAAGTGGTGGCCAACTGAACAGAGAAATTAACGATAAGAATTTACGGCAAGTGAGCTGAAATAAACCTTGTCAGTCTTGGAAGTAGATAGATGTCGGCTGAGAAACTTATCGTCTAACACGATTATTTATTTTGACTGACAGTAAATATTTTCTTACTGACTTCTCTGGGTGGATTTTATCCGGCACATTTCATCTGGTTGACAGTATCAACACCGCGTGACGTTTTATCTTGAAGTGTGAAAGAAGTGTTTTGGAATTTCCTGGGCGTCAAATACAACATACGAAACTAAAAACTATTGAATTAATAGATTTTTTTGTGAAAATGTGTTACCGAGATATTACTACAACCTTTCCTACTGCCGTATTTGCTGACTCAGACGTCGACGCGACCTTGAGGTAGTTACTCCTTCAAGGCAGAGCCTTGCGTAATTTAACATTGCTCAAGTATTGAAACTGTAATGTGTTGGTGTGCAACGCTGTCTGCGTTATTAATTAATGAAATAGGACGGATATCGCTCTCCTGCCATACATTGGGGGGGGGGGGAGGGGGGAAGGAGGTTAAAATCCTCGTTTGGACATCTTGACTACATTTTTCCTTGGTATTCTGAGGTGACTTCAGGGAAATGGCGGCACGGTTGCTATCCAAGGCTAGGGCCAACTTCCTTCCCATTCTCTCTTCTAAGGCTAGTTAGGCTGAAAAGGATCCTCTAGCAACCCATTTCTGACGCTTCCCCTAACAGGAATGAAATTTGTAAGAATGTGAAGGAAGGGAGAGGGTGAATCTCGGTGACAGCCTATTTAACCCACTCTTCCTAAATACACCAAGGGTGTCCAAGCTCAATTTCCCCAGACGAACCGCCACCAACAGTGTCGTATGCCCTCACTGTATTGTGTACCACTGCGGAAAGGTCTTGGATTTAACCAAAGACTTCCGTCCATAAACCGAGCGTGGTGGGTGAGCGGTTACGCCGGGGCCTTGCATTCAGGAGAACGAAGGGTCAAATCCTTGGCCATTCAGAATTCAGTTTTTCATGATTTCCTTAAATCAGTCCGGATGAATACCTGAATGGTTTCTTGGCCTAATCCTTTCCGTTCTTAGCCTTCTATCCGCTCCCTTGCCAAATGACATCGGCGTCCGCGACGCGCAAATCCTGAAGAGAAAAGAAATTTAGAAAAAAAAAGGATTCACAGTCTGGTCACTAGGAATGGTGCATTGCCTCCTCTCCTATCCTGCGGCCAATCCTAATGATGAACATTTCTGCCGCTACCAGAGCTTGTCAGGCTCTGGACACCATGACGGTACCACAACTACCTGAACTGATTGGGCGTGTAGCAATTTGAGCTTACTGAGAAATGTGTGTTAAGATATATCATTACACAGCACCACTGCTTCAGAACCATTCATTGTTGAATTAAAAAGACATTGTTCTCTTGTTGATAATGATGGATGAGCTTACTCATCCATCTGATTTTCTCAGTCAGCCTGAATATAAGCGTTTGTGAATCAACATTTTATTTTCTGTTACAGTGATATTGTATTTTAATTTTATTTATCATCGTCGTCGTCGCTCAGCATCTCCTGCCTTTCTGACGTTGTTAGTCAGGTTGTGCTGAAAGTTGTTGTCCGAAGACATTTCCTTCAAACTTCATATACATTCGTCACTTTTCTTCTGGTATGTCTTCACTATACTTCTTTATTGTTCTTCAAAAATTAAGAGTGGTCTTCTGTGACGGTCGAAGTAGGTGTCATACGTGCCCTGTGGCACTATCAGAAGATTCTGTGATTTTTGGGCCCTCCTGTAGAAGAGTGCGACCAGCTGACGTATCTTACCTCGCATTAGTGGTATTCTTGCGGCTGCGTGCAGTTCCCTAGGTGGGAAGCTTTTTGTTACGTGGAGAGCTCTTCGAAGGGCTCTATTCTGTAAAGTTTGTAATCTGGCAATATTCGTCTCCCACACTGGGCACGCTTACTCAAGCAGATGACGTATCAGACTGCAGTAAGTAGTCGCTCCTGAGGTCACGGCCAGTGAACTTGTCATGTTAATGGTTGGTATAGGTTCTGTAACCTGATTAGGACTTTCTTCCGTAAGTTCTCATTGAGTTTCTTTCAGGTTAGCCGTCTGTCTAATGTCACTCCTAGATATTAAACTGTATAGTTCCACGGAATGTGTAGGTATCATGTATCATATTTTATCTTAAATTTAAATAAAAAATTAACTAATAAATCAAATAATAATTATTATAAAGCTCTGCAGGGTCTTATCGTCCTAGAAATAAATTTAAGCCTTTTTACTTAAAAGTTAAATTGAACCAATTGGTATGAGACAGTTAATTCTTCGTCAAATCATTCATTCTGGTCCTTAATTAAAGGAACAATGATTATGCTACCTTTGCACGGTATGGTTGGGAAAAATATATCGATGTATCGATATTTTTTTCTAGATATAATCGATATTTATCACCAATATTTTTATTTTCGATATATCGATATTGCATTTTGTGTATAGATTTTAAGCGCCAATTCATTATTTTTTCTACGAACGCAACTCAGTATCCAATTTAATCGTTATATGTACACCAGGATTTATTATATATATATATATATATATATATTTCTATCTTAGCAGCTCTGCCAGCAAACCCTACTCCCACGTCCACGAAGGTGAAAGCCGCGTGACCCCTGGGCAATGCACTTTTTGAGTGTAGCTAACGGGAGAGGATGGAAGGCGAGCCCCCAGCGCCTTAAAACTGGGACATTCTGGCTAAGGGAAGGAACACCCTGAAATAAAACCCTGGCCCTCCAGGATGGGGGTTGTGCGAAGGGCTGGTAACCCTTCCACATAAAAAGATATATTACTCATAAACCTCAAAGTAAGGAAAGCCGGATGGATCGTATGAGGACAACAAAGGCAAGGTCAAAGGACAAACGATTTGGAATCAAAGACAATTTGAAAATAGGAACATGGAATGTGAGAGGCATAAATAATAAAGAATATGATCTGGACAGGGAGTTAACTAGAAAGGGGATCAATATTGCTGTAATTACAGAAACAAAAAAGAAATTGAAGGGAACAGAAGAAATAGATAAATATACAATGATCTACAGTGGAGTGGCACGAGAGAAAAGAGCTGCAGTAGGAGTGGCAATATTAGTGGATAGGAAATGGAAAAATAAAATTGTCAGTTACACTATGATAAGTGAAAGTATTCTGACTCTAAGATTGAAAGTAGAGAGAGGCAACCTAACCTTGATCGCCATATATGCCCCAGAAGAAAACAAACGAGAAGAATCTGAACAATTTTATGAACAGCTTCAAGTGGTGATAGACAGAATTAATAAAAGTGATTTCCTAATACTGGCTGGCGATTTTAATGCTCGCGTAGGAAATAGTCCAATTCCAGAGGTAATGGGGAACAGAGGTGAATACACATTAAATGAAAATGGGAAACTACTGAGAGAATTTGCGTCCTTCAACCAGTTAAAGATTACAAATACATTCTTTACAAAAAAAGATATCCATAAATTTACATGGACGGCAAGAGGACAAAGGTCTATCATTGACTATGTAATGGTTAATAAAAAATTAGGTCCAGATGTAGTAGACACCAGTGTACATAGAGGTAGTGATATGTATACAGATCACTATCTCGTTATATCAAAAATAAGAATACTTGCTAAATGGAGGAAAAGAATGAATAAAAACTTACAACAAGATCAAGAAGTTTTTAAGACCTACCTTTTAAAAGATGAAGGAATAAAACATCTATATCAAAGCCGATTACAACAGCGCTTACTGGAAAACCCAACAAATAATGACATCAATAAAGAATGGGAAACTATAGCTTCATCAATACTGAAAGCAGCATACGAAGCCATTGGCAAGAAAAAGAAATTTAGAAGAAAAACTGGACTTAAAATGTGGAACGAAGAAATTGCAGAAGCCGTCAAACAGAAGCAAAAGGCTTATCTAAAAATGATACAGGATCGAACCCTAGAAAATGAAAATGAATATAAAAGAAGAAGAAATATTGTTAAGACAATAACAAAGAAGTTGAAACAAGAGGGATGGGATAGATTAATCAGTTCAATAGAAGATGATGTCCATGGTAGACAAGAGATGGCTTATAAACTTATGAAACATCTCAACAAGGATGAAAAGGAAAGTGCTAATATAAATGTAACTGAAGAAGAGGCATGGGTAAAACACTATAGAACATTATGGTACAATAGTAATTATAAAGAAGAAGAAGAGAAAATAGGAATGGACCATGTGGATACTAAAGAAATAGATCCTATAGACGTAGAGGAGGTTGATGCAGCACTAAAATCATTTAAAAATATAAAAGCTCCTGGACTAGATACAATTAATTTAGAATTGATTAAGTATGGGGGAATGATTCTGAAATTTAGATATTTACACTTAATTAATATGTGTTGGAAAAAGAGAACCATCCCAGAAGAATGGAGGAAGGCCAAAGTTATTTCACTTTTTAAGAAGGGAGATAGGAATTCATGTGATAACTATCGAGGAATTAGTTTATTAAATACGGGATACAAAATATATGCAAAAATAATAAATAACAGGCTAAAAGTAATAGCAGATGCTCTCCTATCAGAAGAACAATGTGGGTTTAGGAAAGGAAGGTCCTGCATAGATAATATATTCTGCCTAGACAACTACTGGAAAAGAGAAGAGAATTTAATTTAAAGACTTTCATTGCTTTTATAGACTATGAAAAAGCGTTCGATAAAGTAAATAGACAAAAACTATGGGAAATAATGCAGAGAAATAGATATCCACAGCATTTAATACAAATTATTCAAGATATGTATAGAAGGACACAAATCGTCTTAGACCTGGGAAATAAACTTACAGAAGAAATAGCAATTAACCAAGGAGTGCGGCAAGATTGTAGCCTGTCTCCAACACTTTTTAATATATATATAGATGACTTAGTAAGGAAATGGAAAGAAAATGTCCATCCTGGTATAAAAATAAGCAACAACACTTACATAAATACTATGTTGTTTGCAGACGACCAATTTATCCTCCAGGAAAATGAAGATGGACTTCAAAAGCAATTCATATACTAAACATTATCAGCAAAGATTACAATCTGCAGTTGTCTCGTGCAAAAACGAAAGTTATGGCATGGCAGGGGAAATACCCTATCAGAGTTAATCAGCCAATAGAACAAGTCTCCAGCTTTACTTATCTCGGATGTGAATTATCTTTCAATGAGGATAACGAGGTGAAGAAGAAACTTCACCGATTCAGTATATGTGTGGAACAATTCGACGAACACTGAAAGGTAAAGCACGAGAGGAGACTCAACTCAAGTTTTATAAAACAATGGCCGTACCGACTCTGCTATATGGCAGCGAAACATGGGTAAATAAACGCAATACAAAAGCAAAATTCAATCATCGGAAAAGAAATTTTTAAGGTCAGTAAAAGGGTATTCCCTAAATGATAGGAGGAGGAACGAGGAAATAAGGGAACAACTGAATATCTCCCCGCTAAATGATAGAATTACCCAAAAAAGGGATAACTGGAAGAACCACGTCCTACGGATGAGAATGGACAGATTTCCTAAGCTTGCCCTGGAGTACCATCCCACAGGCAGAAGGTACATTGGAAGACCTAGGAAGAGATGGTTGGAAGAATGAGGTCGGAACAGGCTTTTGGCCTATCCATGAAGAGGAAGTAAGTAAGTAAGTATATGTATATTTCTGTTACAAATCTAATTCGACATATAACGGAACAAGCTAATCCTTCGACCTCTTTAGGATTCACGGTAAAAGAGGCTTTACTCCAAAGAATTCAAGATAAATTAAGTCCTTGAGAAGGAAATACATTCCTTGCAGCAGCTACCATTTTGGCCCCTCGTTTCAAACGTATACACTTTACCTCTCCAATCGGTGTGTCCAGTGCGATATCTACAATAAGTAATGATATTCGCTTGGAACTTAGACGACGAAGACAATGTTTTCCAGAAGTAAGGTCTAAAGCAGCAACACAAAATATCGCAGATAAAACATCAATTTGGTCCACACATGGAAACCTATTATCGCTTAGCACTTCTGTTATGCAAAAGTTTCCAAGCTCTGGCTCAGTTCCTAATGAGCTTAAGCAGTATCTAGACCAACCATTAATAGGCAGAAAATCAGACCCAGTAAAGTTTTGGGTGAATTGCCAGCGCTCCAAGCCAGTGCTTTCGGAAATCGCGCTGAAATACATTATACCGTATGTCAAGCTTCTTCTGTATCGTCCGAAAGAGTGGCTTCTGCAGTCAACTTAGCTGTATCGAATAATAGGAGTAGATTGACGGGGAAGCACATAAAAACAGAGAGCACTGTTCATGTCCATATCACACGAATACTGGTTTTTAATTGATTGAAAAAAATTAATAAAAGTTTGTATAATTTTCACCTATGTATTTAATTTTCAGAATTTTCTTAAATATTTTGATATATTTTATGATTTTTTTGGATAATTACTACCTTTAGCAAAATATATAGAAATATCGATATTTTTTCCCGATGTATAATGTCGATAGTGTCTGTAAATACCGTTACGATATTTATCGATATATATTTTAAAATGCCCATTATATTGCGCGGTCAAAATGCAGCGCCTCTATAACTAATCAATGAGCAGATCAAACTCTAAATTATTATTAAAAAGAAATGTTCTTGGTAAGCGTCCAAGAAATAAATTATTATTAGCATTAATTCTTCAAATTGTAATTATCTCATAATAAAAATTATTGTAAAAAAATACATAAAATGCCTGCGGGAGAACACAAGTTTAGTTCAGTGCGGTTCAAAGGCAACCCCTGTCTGCTGTTTATGAGCACATCATCCGAAGCAAAGTATGCATTTGAGCGAAATTAATGAGAGCTTTTCTCATGGGCTAAAATCTGGAATACAAAATCTTGTAACTATGTACCTTATAGTTTTATAATAATACTTATTTGAATTTTATTGCAATCTAGCATAGTAATAGTCTGCATAGGAAAAGGTTGCAAAATTCTTCATTTACTGGAGAGGGTGATGAGAGGATATATCAGAGAAGTTAGGAATTGGGTTGCAAATCTCTGGTCATACCATTGGTTCAGTATGGTGGTGTAGTGTGGGACCCACATTTTGGTTATCAAATACAGGAATTTTAGGGTGTGCAAAGAAGAGCAACTAGATTTGTTTGTGCAAATTATTACAGGAGCCACTCGGTAACTGATATGTTAAAGGAGCTGGATTGGTTGTCATTGGAGGGAAGGAGCAGGGTGAAGAGCGTGTTGGGAATGTACAGGGCAAACGTTGGTGATGGGGCTTGGAGGGATACTGGCCAAACAATTAGGAATAGTGCTCGGAAGGGGAAAGGCGACCATGCCGCTCGATTTCCTGCATAAAGGAGTGTGAAAATTTTCTTTTGTTGGTAAGGCTGTCACAAATTACCAAGTGAAGTGATGAATAATTTACCAACAACGTTTAATTTCCCATTCCATGATAACTACGGAACAAATTTTGACTGTGATATTGCCGCATGAACGCCAGTGTACCGTCTGCCAGCATGGCGCAGCGGGTAGCGTCACGAATTGCGGTACCGAAGGTCGCCAGTTCAATCCCGCCCACTGACAAAAATTATTTAATTCTGTTTATTATTTCCAGAAGATTCTACATGTTTCCTAAGGTCACTTGTAACTTCTACACATTTCATTTGTTAACTACTCTTGTAATCTCTAGTACGTTCTATCTGTGTATAAATAGAAGAGCATTCTGCCCAAGAGGCAGTCAGTGCTGCGTGTATGTTTGAGTTCTCAATAAACCTGTTCTCAGTTTAAGTGCTGTGTTCATTGACAAGTAACCTTCGAATTCACACCTGTCCCGGTTCCAACGCGACATAGTTTGGTGGAGGCGCCGGGTACCCTGTGCAACAGCTGCATCGTCGTGGCTCCGATTAGGCAACGTAAAAGTCGCCGCCTACACGGACTGGAACCGGACTACAAAGGATATACTCAGTACGTCCTTCCGAAAGTCCGCGTCATTAGGAAACCCATGGCGGCAAGCCAGCTGCACATTCGACACCCATCGGTGTTCTCTGGAGACGCTGGACAGGATCCTAACAAATGGCTAAAAGGGTTCGACCGAGTCGCCAAGTACAACAGGTGGGATCATACCATGTGCTTGGCAAATGTTTATTTCTATCTGGACGGAACCGCCCAGCAGTGGTTCGAGAACAACGAAGAAAAACTGAATAACTGGGAAATGTTCCAGACGGAACTTAAGAAAACGTTTGGGGACCACCAGCGACAAATCCGCTCGGCGGAAGAACAACTGAAGAACCGGGCCCAACGACATGGGGAGCCGACGCAATCTTACATACAGGATGTTTTGGCCCTAAGCAACGTAGTCAACCCGAATATGACTGAAGCCGACAAAATCACGCACCTAATGAAAGGTATTGCAGAAGACATGTACCAAGCTCTTCTGATAAAAGACGTCGCTACGACGGAAGAGTTCATCAAGTGGTGCCAGCGGATTGAGGAGATGCAACAAAGGAGGGTTGGGCGAAAGAAGTATGACAGACTTCCCAACGTAGTCCCTATGGCAGTTGTGGAAGACCAGCACGACTTTGCGTCTCTCATACGACAAATTGTGAGAGAAGAATTACAACAGTTCATGGCAGCTGGGACTCTTGAACCGAACGGAGCATCAGATCATGGCCATGGATGTAAGCCCAGTGGGTCATGAAGGAGCCGACGCGGCGGAAAAAGAGGTATTTCAGACAATAGCTCCTGTCTGCCGAGCCAATCGCACTCGACGTGAAGAATGGCCTCGCCCTGATATGACGTATGCTGCAGCTGCCAAACGGCAGCCTAGGAACCGGCCGACACGGCCACAACCAAATCCTCCGGCACCTATGACGTCCCGCAGACGAACGGACGTCTGGAGGACAGAAGACAACGCGCCAGTATGTTTCCACTGTGGGCGCCCTGGACATGTCATACGCTACTGCAGAGAGAGAAGACGAGTATTTGACGATTATTTTGCCGCAAGACGTCCGCCATCCGAACAGTTCTACCCCAGGCAGCCACCCGCTGACGAGTTCGGTCGACCTACGGGAAGAAGCCCATCGCCGTACCCTAGACGAGGTCGATCCCCGACGCGCCGCTGCCGTTCATCGTCGCCGGACAGAGCTACCAGCCGCTCCCCTAGCCGCCGCACGCAGGAAAACTAAGCAAGGCGACCATCTACGGAGGTGAGGCCGCCGCAGATGAAAATCCTCCATGGATGACAGTCACTAAGATGTCGGGAAATCTCATCAACGTTATAATCGACGGCCAACCTGTCCGGGCGCTGGTTGATTCAGGAGCTTCTTTCTCCGTATTGTCGGACAATTATCGTCGCACACTAAAGAAGACAATGTTCCGTGATACGGGGGCAACTGTGCTAAAGGTCGCAAATGGAAAGTACGTCCAGCCAGCTGGAGCTTGTGTCGCGAGAATAACCATCAACAACAGGACCCAGCCAGTTGAATTTGTCATTTTAACAGAATGTAGTCATAATGTCATCCTTGGATGGGACTTCCTTAAGGCATCCCAAGCTGTCATTGACTGTGGAACGTCTGAGCTGCAAATTGAAGAAGTCGTTGCGACGGGTACACGTAACACAGAATCCTCTGGGAAGTTATTCGCCGTTGACAACGTGACAATCCCGCCGTTCGCAATGAGAAGAGTCCCAGTCAAAAACACGGACGACCGCAACCTTGAAGTGCTTGTCGATAGTAGAAAGTTTATTAGGCTCACGAAAGAAATCTACATACCAGCGGCTATCATAAGCATTATCGGTGGTCGAGGAGACATTTGGATCACCAAATGTCACGAGCAGTCACAAATTATCCCCAAGGGAATGTGCATAGGGACAGCTGAACCAGTCCAGGAGGGCGAGCTCAACGTCATTAACGAAGATCCATGCTCTGTTACTAGTACCGACAACACGCTGGAGGAAACAACTATGGAACTGCCAATAGGGTCCGGCCTGACCAAGGAACACACACCACCGGGTGTTAGCTATACTACGCCAATTCTCTGGTGTATTCACACCCCAGCAAAAAAAAGGTCAGACGAAACGGCCCACGATAAAGCATCGTATCAATTACTGGGGATCATCCGCCCATTAGCCAGCGCTCGTACCGATTGTCACCAGTCGAAAGGCGAATAATTCGAGAGGAAGTGGAGAAGATGTTGCATAATGACATTATTCAACCTTCGGAGAGTCCTTGGTCACCTCCGGTGGTCCTCGTAAAGAAGAAGGATGGTACGTGGCGATTCTGTGTCGACTATCGGCGGCTGAACAAAATCACAAAGAAAGATGTCTACCCACTGCCGCGCATCGACGACGCCTTAGACTGCTTGAAAGGAGCTACATACTTCTCAACCATGGACATGCAGACAGGCTACTGGCAAATCGAGGTTGACGAAGCTGACAGAGAAAAAGACGGCTTTTATTACACCTGATGGCCTCTATGAATTCAAAGTAATGCCATTCGGATTATGCAACGCTCCGGCCACATTCGAACGCATGATGGACAACTTACTTCGACACCTTAAGTGGACGACGTGTCTTGTTATTTAGATGACATTGTGTTTTCCTCGAAAACATTGAAGAACATCTGAGTCGCCTGTCAACGGTGCTGAAGTGTGTTCAGACTGCAGGACTCCGCCTCAATCCGAAGAAGTGCCTCTTCGTCGCCAGAGAGATAAAAATCCTGGGGCACCTGGTCAACGGAGGATGGCGTCCGCGCTGATCCAGATAAAGTAAGGGCAGTCATGGAATTTTCCAACTCCTCAGCACATTCGTGATGTGAGAAGCTTTCTTGGGCTGTGCTCATACTTCCGGCGTTTTCATAAAGGATTCTGTAACATGGCACGTCCACTGCAAGAACTTTTGCAGGGAGACGCCAAGTTTTACTGGGATAAAACTAAAGAAAGATCTTTCCAGGCACTTAAGGAGGCTCTAACTTCCGCACCAGTTCTAGCCTTATACGACGAGAATGCAGAAAACTGAACTTCACACTGACGCCAGCGGTTATGGGATCGGTGCAGTGCTTGTGCAAATTCAGGAAGGTGCTGAGAAGGTGATAGCCTATGCATCAAGAGTATTCTCTAAGCCCGAGATAAACTACTCTACAACCGAGAAAGAATGCCTCGCAGTTGTCTGGGCTATCAACAAGTTTCGTCCGTATTTATTCGGCAAACCTTTCACCGTCGTAACAGACCACCATTCTTTATGTTGGCTAACCAGCTTGAAGGATCCATCAGGTCGACTAGCAAGATGGGCACTTAGACTTCAAGAGTACGACGTCCACGGTGGTATTCAAAAACGGACGCAAACACAAGGACGCCGACAGCCTTTCAAGGAATCCTTTAATAGAACACAACAGCATGAATGGAATTTCAGCCCTCGCTGAATTAGGTGACGTTGCAGCTGAACAGAGGGAAGATTCAGAGTTATTAAGAACCATAGACGCCTTGGAGAAAGGAGAACCGGCCAAAGGAGGGGTTTCAATTGATAGATAGGGACATTGTATAAGAACAACTACGATCCACTAGGCCCCAAGTGGCTTCTGGTCGTTCCAGCTCATCTCCAGCCAGCTATTCTCAAGTATTTCCACGACGCTCCAATATCCGGTCATCTGGGATTTGTGAAGACCCTGGACCGAATCAGACGCAGGTATTACTGGAAGGGTCTCTACCGATCTGTCAAGCATTATGTGAGTCACTGTAAAAAGTGCCAGCGACGGAAACATGTGCCGCAATTACCTCCAGGTCATCTAGTACCAATTCCACCTGCAGCAGTTCCATTCCACCGAATGGGATCGACCTTTTGGGAGGTTCCCGAAGTCGACAACCGGTAACCGATGGATAATAGTCTGCACCGACTACCTCACGCGCTACGCTGTCACCAAACCTGTGCCGACTGCAGAAGCTCCAGAGGTTGCAAAATTTCTAGTAGAAGACATTATTTGAAGCATGGAGCACCACGTGTGATGATATCCGATCGTGGAAAGGTATTCCAGTCAAGACTAGTATCAGAGGTCATGTCAAGATGCGATGTTGTCCACAGGATGGACAACTGCATACACCCTCAGACAAACGGTCTCACAGAACGCTTCAACAAGACATTAGCCGATATGCTGTCGATGTTATGTGGATGTTGAGGCAGAAGGATTGGGATACAATACTGCCAGTGGTCACATTTGCTTTATAATACAGCAAGGCAAGATACGACAGGCTTCACTCCGTTTTTTCTGCTCCATGGCCGTGAAGCTGAGGACCACAATGGATACGCTGTTCCCATTCCAGCCGGAACGACACTCAGGATGACTATATAAAACAGCTCATTACCAGGGTCGAAGAAGCAAGACAGCTGGCTCGCATACGAACACTGGCCACCCAGGAGAGGACCGTCAGCGGTATGACGGCAAGCACCGACCTGTTGCGTACAACCCAGGAGATCTCGTATGGATTTTTACCCCTGTCCGGAAGGTTGGGCTATCAGAAAAGTTACTGAAGCGGTACTTTGGTCCGTATCGTGTCATACGCCGCCGGTCAGACGTCACATACGAAGTCGAGGATTATGAGCCGTCTTCGAAACGACGAAAGCGAAGGGACATTGTTCACGTCCTCCGCATGAAGCCTTACTACAATCCTGACGAGCAGCTAGGCACAACCAGCTTCTTGTTCAAGGACTCTGAGGACGGTTTGGATACTGAGGAAGTCGGACAGGAAGATAATAGTACAAACAGGAGGGGCCCTCCAGAACTGCCATACAGAGGACCCACGACAAGATCAAGATCCAGGACACTTCAGCGTGCCCCAAAAGAAATCTAACAGCGGGACGCTGTTTTCCTCAGGAGAGGGAGCAATGCCGCATGAACGCCAGTGTACCGTCTGCCAGCATGGCGCAGCGGGTAGCGTCACGAATTGCGGTACCGAAGGTCGCCGGTTCAATCCCGCCCACTGACAAAAATTATTTAATTCTGTTTATTATTTCCAGAAGATTCTACATGTTTCCTAAGGTCACTTGTAACTTCTACACATTTCATTTGTTAACTACTCTTGTAATCTCTAGTACGTTCTATCTGTGTATAAATAGAAGAGCATTCTGCCCAAGAGGCAGTCAGTGCTGCGTGTATGTTTGAGTTCTCAATAAACCTGTTCTCAGTTTAAGTGCTGTGTTCATTGACAAGTAACCTTCGAATTCACACCTGTCCCGGTTCCAACGCGACATGATATAGTAAAAAAACACCAAATGAATTTAAAATTTTGTATCACTTTGAATTTATTTATTAATAGCACATTTATAGAAGTATTCTGCAGATTTCATAAATAAGTAATATTATTTAGAAAAAGGCATATTCTAATCAACTGAATTTAATATTTTGTTCTCTAAAAAAAATCCAGAAATTGGTGTATAACACTGAAAATGAATTGATAAATCATTTTTTCTGTATCACGTGTCCTATTTTTGTTTCATTTTCATGTATGTTGAAAGTTAAAAAATAGAGCTTTATTATTAATATCTGAACATTAAAAATGCTGTATTCATGAGCAAACTGTAGGAAATTTGTACTACGAATAACACTTTCAGAATATAAATTATTATACTTACATATTTGAAAAGAAATCTATTTTGTACCATTTTTAGAATTTTAAAAATTCACCAGAGATCTGTTAAAATTTTTCAACTTTCTAAACTTTGTGAGGGCTCCTTAATTTTTTTTTAATAAAACTATAACATTTTATATACGAGGCTCGACCAAAATAAATAACTGGTAAAAATGGGCCATCTCCTACTACTCATATAATTAAAAAGTTTTAATCGCTTTATATTATTTACTAGAATATAATATATTTTAAATACGTTATTATTTTTTAAAAAAACGCTACAACACATAAATTTGAAGAATTCAAAAATTATGTTGTTTGTTTTTTAATCTTTACAAATCAGTCTCTAGTTACAAAAGATGTCTGTTTAAAAGTTTTGATTTAAGAGCAATGTGTGTAATCTGATTCCAAGTAAGATACGTCATAAAGAAAATAAATATAACTAATTTACCTAAAAAGAATTTTGATTATCTTTCTCAACAGGAAACTCGTAAAGTAATCGTCATTTTTTAAATTACTAATTTATCTATTTTATGCCTTGTTCTATAACCTCATTTTATTTTTTCACCTTATGTTCAGAACATTTTTGAAAATTTTGACCACTAAGACATTTTCCCTTGGTAACAGTACTAGTGACAAATATATTAACATTAATCCAGTCAAATAATGCATCTGTGGTTTAAGCGTACTTGAGATTAGTGAGATGTAAGACTACAAGACAACACATGCGCGTGCTCTCCCCTACTTCGCTTCTAGTCCGGAAGTCTTCGACTACGCAGCGAGCTGATAGCGAAGAGTTAGTACCAAATATCTATCTGCACACAAAATTATCTACCGCGAACCAAATGAGTTATCATAAAATTGAAAACGGATCATAAATAGACTTGCGTGATTTTATTATGCCAAAATATTTTTTATTCGATAGAGCGGCATCCGACGGAGACGATCGGTGAGCCCACCAAAACCCAAAGAGATGAGCGTATGGCCGCCCCTCCGGCTGCTGCTGCCCCGGGCGATGGCTCCTTACGCCCTTATGGGAATACATCACTGACCTGATGGTGTATTCAGAAAATCTGTAGGGAGGAACATGCAATCGGAGAGATGAGAGGTTTGAGGGCAGCGGACTTTTGATGGGGAGAACTGAAATTAAAATATCTCAAAACTGCGTCTACGTTCTTTAAAGCGTGGAGTTTGGTATTCGTCCGGAGGATTTTCCAGTATCGTCCCTATCATTCATACGATTAAAACAAGACTTTTCCGATAGTTCTATGACTTATGTAGTGTCCCACTCGGTATGCCTCGGGATTTACTACTTTGTTGAACAGTTTTATTATTTAATAACTAAATAAATGATTGTGGGTGGGGTTCTATTCCGAAGTAGTTCTTCACATAAGTCAGGTATAATGTACTTCAAAAGGAACATACTGACTTTATTAATCTTGATACATGAAAAGCAAAATTTATTTGACGAAACAATTACTTTAGGGTAAATAGTTGTTTCCCTCTCAGGTAGTGGAATTTACAATTCACGGTTTCTTTAATTTGGAGATCGTTGTGGTCACTCGTAGATGATTGCGTATGTAGCAGTTACCGTAGTGTTGATCAGCGCAGGTGGTGCCTAATGTTGTCTCTAAACTAGAAGAGGTGCGGCGACCCCTGCGAGGAGAGCCGCGTCGAGCCAATGGTGCGTATTTTCGCCAGGCCCCAGGTAGTCGCGTCAGCTGAGTGAAGGGTGGACTGGGCGTCTGGTGTCTCTCATCTCCAACAGCCGGCGGTGTCGTCCTTTCCCCTGGGAACCTCAGCAATGCCCGAGCCCTGCTCGTAGTGAGACGGCCGCGCCGAGTTCACCGTCCAGCCTAGTCTTTCTTGCGTCCAGTCCACGCGCCTAATATCAAGTGTCTCCCGGCTCTTCGCTCGTCACCTCGCATGAAGGCTCCTTTCTTCATCTCCGATTGGCCGAAAATATAACAAGTTTAAACAATTTATTAGCAACCAGCGGGAATGAACCATTGGATGGAATATGTACCGCCACACGACACTTCCTTGGGAGGTTATCCCCTCCATGCTGCCCTCCTCTTCCTCTCTTCTCATTGGCCTGCAATTCCCACTCACAAACAGCTTATTGTTAACTATATTTCTTTGCCAGCGACATCTACAAAGCGTCTGATAGCTCAGCGCTGCAACACTTTATTACTGGGGTTGTAAGGAGTCTTTCATTCATCGAGTATCCAGACAGAAGAAACTCACAATGTCACACTGTGTTCATTGTTTTAAACAAACCCGCACTATACCGAGAGCCTCCATCAGTTCAGTAAATTAATGACGAACACATTATGTAACACAAGGGAAGTCTGTTCCTTTGAATAACAATCAGACCACGCTAAAGTACATTCTTTATTACTCACTTGCCTGTCCACCGATTACAACAATTATCCTTTCTCACATTTGACAAGTAAGGGTATTAAAATATTCCTTGCGATAACCTTGTCGGTCGAGAACCATATTCAAATCAAATTAACTACAGTATGGAAATTAAATAATGGCAATAAAAACGATTTAATCTAACAACAACATTTCTGTTCCTGATAACCAATGAGATTTACAGAATGAGACATCTCACATGTTGGCAATGTCGTAATAGGTTATCCTGAGGATGATATGAGGAACTAAGAAAGCTAAAAGGATAAAGGGGCTGGTGTAGAAATTACTACGGATGTCTTAAAGATAGCAGGGTGTGACATTGTACCTCATATCGAAACGTTATTTAAATTGGTCTGGATACTTGCTGCTTACCAGAGGACTGCAAAATTGCGATGGTAGTAACGGTCCATAAAGGAGGGGTGACAAATAGAGTCGAATGAAGCCAATCAATTT
>JARYHS010013630.1:344111227-344130753 GCA_031002005.1 Vandiemenella viatica
GTTTTGGGAAGAGAAAAAAGTCTGCCGGAGCCAAGTCTGGAGAATAGGGTGGCTGAGGCACAACGGGAGTGCGATGTTTTGCCAGATAATTCGTGACAAACAACGATGCGTGAGCGGGTGCGTTGTCATGGTGCAACATCCACGACTGATTCTCCCACAGTTCAGGCCTTTTCCTACGCACAGCATCTCTCAATCGTGTCAGAATTTTCTGGTAGACTTCCTTGTTTACCGCTTGACCACGTGGTACAAATTCATGGTGCACAACTCCTTTGCAATCAAAAAACACGACCATCATCACCTTGATGTTCGACCGACTCATCCGCGCTTTCTTTGGTCGAGGAGATCCTTTCCCCACCCATTCTGAAGACTGCCTCTTCGTTTCCACATCGTACCCATAAACCCATGTTTCATCGCCTGTAATGATGTTCTTGAGGAAGTTTTCGTCCTCATTTGCTTTTTCAAGCAACTCCTTAGAGATCCTAGCTCGATTCTCCTTCTGCTCGTCCGTCAACAAGCGCGGCACCAGTTTTGCACTGACACGATGCATTCCAATTTTTCTCTCAGGATGTGATTGCAAGAGCCTACACTTATGCCAACTTCTTCAGCAACCTCACGGACAGTCAAACGGCGATTTTCACGAATCACAGTGCGAACCCTCTCAACATGGTGGTCGTCTGTTGATGTGGAGGGTCGACCAGATTTTGGATCGTCGGTAACCGAACTCCTGCCCTCCTTAAAGCGCTTAAACCATTCATAGCACTGTGTTCGGCTCATGCAGTCATCCCCGTATGCTTGTTTAAGCATTTGAAGTGTCTCGGTAAAAGTTTTCCCAAGTTTAACACAAAATTTCACACAGACGCGTTGCTCCTCCAATTCCTTCATTCTCGCTTTCTCACAAATCCGACGAGCACTCTGCGCACGACCTCACTCAACCGGCTGTCACTCGTAAACTAATGCAGCGACCGTAGTGCGACAAGAGGCAATCTCTTGCCGAGAGATGTCACTAGTGTGCACGGAAGTCAGAGAATTTTATCTGCAGCCGTTGGCGCGCTATTTAATTAGTTCGGTTTTTTTTGTACACACCTCGTAGTTTACGATGGTACAGGGCGTTCGCCGGGAAACGCAACCCACTGTTAGCGCTACAAGGAAGAAACTGCTCCCGGCGAGCGAGCGGTCAGCTTCCGGCATTGTTCGACCGTCGGCCGCGGACTATTTCATAATAATTACGCTTCATAAAATTCATAAACTTGTATGTGCTAAGCATTTAAATGTGACGTAATTCATTAGCTTACCTTATAAAAGATGCTGGAGTGTTAACCCTCTTGTGTAATGCACATTTCACATCTTCTGAACATATTTCGAGACACACGCCGCCCTAACTGACTTAATGATTTTTTGGGTGACTGTTCTAGTCGAAAAGCGATATCGTCAATTTTCTCCTCTGTGAGAATACTGTCGACCGACAGTCTCTTTTTGTTAAAAATGAACCCGTTTCTCTTACTTTTTTAACCAGACGCAGAATTGTTGATTTAGCTGGCAGTAAAGCGCCAGGAAATTCGCAACGAAATTTACTGCGACACTTTTTAAACGACTTCTTCTTCACATATGTATCGTAGAGAAATATTCTTTGTTGCAAACTGTAACGTACCATAATTTTACTCACACTCAAACACGGTACAGATTAGTAAGAGTATGAAGCCCCAAACCAGCCAAACCGCAAAGAAACGTTTATTCACAACACTGATTAATAAGAGACTGAAGTCACAAACTAGCTACAATGCAAAGAAACCGTTCTTAACAATGTAAGGGTCCCATTATACTGCGTCACTGCACTGTTGGGGCAGCGGAGGTGTTAAACAGTGCGGTGATTCACGGTGGCGGGAGCTGCTGGTTCCACTGTCCGAGCAAGTTGCCGACGGCAACAGACTGGGAGGGTAGCGTTTTCCGGCGAACGCCCTGTATAAAGAAGAATAAAATAAAAGTGAAGGAGGAAATTTTTGTGCAACCTACACTTAATATTTTAAAAGGGAAAGTAACTCTATCTCTTTGACCGTTTCTTGCGTTTTCACGACCTTCCGGCTAAACCAACCTTGACGAAATTTTACAAGGAAATACTATGTATCATTAGGAAAGGCATAGGACACTTTTTTCAGGATAAATTACATATTTTATCATGAAAACTAACAGAAAACGTGACAGTCGGAAAGCGTATATTAGTCCCTCTGGTTTAATCTTTCGCAGTCAGTATGTAAAGCTTTTGTTATAAATAAGGAGTTACTAATTTTGACTACAATTCATGCAATCAAACTGATCTAACCCGTCCGCAGTTGTTTATGGCTATTTTATGGGTTTCCATCCCTCACTGACTAAATATGTTACGAACTACAAAACCTTAAAAATTGAGTATTTAACGGTAGGTTGATGTAAGTGTCCTCAGAAAGTGTCATGATTTTAAACCACAAACGAAATTATGCCAGAGGAAATGTGGAAGTAGTCTCCACAATTACCTCCCCCCCCCCCCTCCCTTTTACTCCTTAATTTGTATTTTTAAACATATTGAAAACTGGCTCTCTTCGTGAGATAGGTACAATGGTATAATGATACAGTGATGGCTTCCTCGTCATATTATCCCAGTTTGTTTCTTTTTGGGACTCCTTTTACGTAAATTTCAGCTTTCTATTTACAATTCTAGCCATGAAATTCTCACCTGTCGCGTATGAAGTCGCGGGTAACAGCTAGTATATTCAATAAATAGACTGAATAACGAAGACAGGATACCCACGATATACAGCGTATTAAAAAATGTGTAAAATATTTTATGAGGTGATAGTAAGCATCAAAATAAGACAAAAATCTCTAATAACCATTGGGTTGTAAACGCATATTTTCGGAGTTAATAACAGGTCCAAAGTGTGAGGCCATTCCACGGCAATGCATGCCTCAGCCCTTTGACTCTATATATGCCTCGTCGACTCGAAGTAATTAGAGGCAGGAAAGGACTGGTGACAATGATAGGGAAGGAATTCCGCCAAGGCCTTTTGATAAAAGCATCCCGGCATTCGCCTGGAGTGATTTGGGGAAACTGTGGAAACTCAAATCTGGATTTCCCGACGGGGATTCGAACCGGCGTCCTCCCGAGACATGCATTGAAGATGTACAGAACCGTCGAAGACTGGTTGAAATGAGAGCGTGATTCCTTACGCCTAAGGGCTGAGGCCTCCATTGCCGTGGATGGGCGCCACATTGCAGACCTGTTATTAATTCCGAAAGTATGCGTTTGCAACCCAAAGTTTACTAGACATTTTTGTCTTATTTTGATGCATTCTATCACCTCCTAAAATATTTTACACTTTTTTAACACGTTGTATAAGAAAGGTAAATTAATGGCTGATCATAAAGAGAGAGAAACATTAATTCAACATGAGAAGATATAAAAATCCAACGTATTTCCATTAATATTTAACTCTTGTGGGGAGACGACAGCAAGGAAATGTGAGAAACGTCTGAGTATTCATTGGTATTACCATTGGGATAGAAACAATTGAAAACTTGCGATTTGCTGATGATTTGATGCTTTTATTGTAAGAGAGAGAACACAGACAAAATTTTAATTGAGTATAAACTAACTCAGGACAAATGACATCAAGTATAACATAAATGATACCAGTAACAGTTCATTAATCATGATAATTGAGAATTATGTTATTTTTAAAGCAAAATAACAGTTCATGGTCTACTCAAAAATTATTTCAAACACAGATAGCCACTAGAAGGATCCGATCAGTATCAAATTTAAATATATTTGGATATATTAAAACTAAAAAAAGTATTTGAGGAAAATACCTTCAAAATTTGAAAACATGCTCTTCAACATCAATGATTTTAATTGCTGAAAGTTGTTGTGATAAATCAAATTTCCCTTCTTTATGTTAAAACAGAAATCCAAAATAATTAGATTAAGTGGTACTTCTTTTGCTTGCTTAAGTTTGGTACTTACATCATGAAATATTTTATTCATATTATAAGTAAATTGTAGGCTATTATCTTTTCTACCAATAAATTGTAAAATACCTATAGCAAGTACTTACCAGAAACATTTCTCAGTCTAATAGCTGTATGATATATATTCTGGTTGAAATAGAGAACAGGGAAAATGTATGCAGATAAAAACGATGATGAAGAGCTTGATCTTAACTTTACAATCATTTTTACTCTTAGTAACTTTAATTTTATACTATTACTTGGTTGCAAGCGATGATTACTGCATTAGTTCTACTTAATTTTATGTTACACTTGCTTTTAACAGTGTTACAGATATATCAAACGTATTAGTGGTTTCATTCTGCTTTGGAAGAATAAAACCAATCTGAGTAATAGGTGCATTCGTTCTTTAGTATAACTATCAAGAAAACGATAAATATGCTGAGAATGCCAACGGGTGTATACCTGATTGCGTGTCTACAGCCGGTTGACACATGACCATTAATACCAAGGAAATTACGGTAAAATACCTCATACAATTCTGACGTGCACACCTGACGACGTCTCCTTGCAAACTTAGAAAAATAAATAAAATAGGGTGTTATATAGTTTTAATGCTAAGATCAGAGATTCCTGCTCCGGAAATATTCGCTTCATCTGGATAAGTATTCTATGTTCTAATCCAGATTATATTCCAATACCGTGCCAAATTACATTCAAATCCATTGAGCCATTACCGCGTGATTGAGTAACAAAGATTCAAAAATCTATCCACCCAAACCTTTACATTTATGATATTGTTAGCATTGAGAAACGGAAGACTTGATTAATCGCAGCTAATATAAATTGTTTCTTAGAATCTTAATTTAAGAATAGTTGCTTAATCTTGTATATTGAATCAAATGTTTTTCAGTGGATAAATGATTTCTTTTATATCTCTATTTAATAAATGACATTTTTAATGATATGCTCTACAAATTTTTGTCAATTTTAGATCATTGTTTATGAATTAAGTGTTCGTGTAAGTGATTCACATGCGAGTTGCAGTCAAATACTCATACAGTTTTATGCTGTCATTCATTTTGCAATAGCAATTAGAACAAGGACCGAGAAAATTGTTTAACTTTATATCTCCTGCAATAGAGGATTCTAATTTTCTGCCCTTTGCGATGGCATGGCTTTTAGAGTCAACCATCCTGACATTCGCCTGGTTTGGGGAAACCGTGGAAAACTCAGATCTGAATAGACGGTTGGAACTCGAACCGCGTAGTCCGCAATGCGAGGCCATAGTGTCATCACTCACGTATCTCGCTGGGTAATAGTGGATGGAAAGATCATATATAGAAGCTATGTGTTCAATTTTTTGTATAAAATTGTAAGCGTCAAATTATCTGGATAGTTAAATATAATTTTAAAATTATTTTCCTGAAAATATAAAAAAGTATTGTTTACATCGGTAATGATGTTAAGATCACATTACAGTGTTTTTAACACTTTAAAGCTAGTTATTAAATTGGTAGGAAAAATAAATTTCAGAGCAGCAAAGTTTCAATCAAATCACTGCAATTTACAAACACACGGCGGTATTCACAGAGCCTCCAATAACGTTGTACCTCTGCTACAGCAGCCTGGCGTTTATTGCCGTCCCATTCGTAATACAGAGAGATTCACGGCCTCGGCGTGCAGATTTCCTGTCGTCGCAGCTCTATTGTTCCCTGGAATTAGCACCAGCCATCTCCCTCCGGGAAGAGAAAGTGCGGGGTTGAAGGCAGCGGGTGTAAGGCAGACGGATTCTTGGCGCCTTGCAAATGTCTCCCTCGGCGATGAACAAAACACCCTGAAAGTGTAGTCAAGTAGCGCTGCTTAGTACAACTAACAACAAGTTAGCTACTATCGTGCCGTAATCTCTCTATTAAACTAGCTCTTTGTCACACAAGTAACATGCTGAAAAATACTGTTAGTTTTGTTCGTTTTATATTATCTTTTTTAGTCAAAATTTAAAGAAGCAACTAATTAATTGGTTGCTGAGGTATTCGCGTCCTTAAATTGAACATTAAGCCCACTAGTATCTGTATTTTAACACGCATGTTTGGTTTTTGGATTCAGACATAAGAAAATTAAACCAAAACTTGTTGAAAGTGGATGATAATCGAAGTGACTAAAATAATGCAAAATAATAACATCTAACAAACACGTGCAAAACCTTGCAACCTGTCTTCTGGAACAACCGCTCTGCTTCTCACATCGATCTGATGTTCTCGCGTGTTCGTACACGTTGTATCACAGAATGTCGTTCTGAAATTTCAAAGAACAACAGTTTTCCCTTTGCATTAACCGCTTAGTGGAAATGATTCCTAAGGTCCACTGAAAACTGTGTGAGTGATGCGACTAAACCGGAGCCGAGGCCGTTATCCCGCTAGACAAAGATCCGTCTAAGTCTTTAGTGGACACGTTGCTGAAAGTAGCGGAGTACTTAATTCCAGATTTCTGTAAGTCACTCCCTAAAATGAAGACAGCCAGTAAGAGGGTAGAAAAACTCTAAATAATGTTATGATTGATGGATTTAGTATTCTATCTTAGATATTTGATCGAGTTATATGCAGTAGGCAAGATGAAGAGTTCTCTAATACGCTAAGCGAGGAGGGCTTATCAATTTTATGCTTGGAATAGAAAGAAGTAATTCTGTTTTTTCTCTCTCGGATAAGATTAAAAGTATTTTACCGTATAAATAAAGCAGATGTGAGCGATCTCGAGCATAGCGATTCGTGAAAAGGAAGATTGGCACAAACTCCTGCCTCTGCCAACATTGATTTTCGTAACTTTTATATATATTTAAAGACATTTCAGGTGACGTCCCGCGGTTGTGTGTGGCGGTGGAATTGTGGAGTGACGCCGATTTACTGGAGTAGCCGACAATAGGGATATGTCTTTGTTTGTTTTGCCTGCAGATGGACATAACAAGGCCGGAAGATTTACGCGCGCGGCCGGAGGAGTACGCGAGGTGTCGAGGGTGCGATACACTCTGGGGTGGTATCCCGATAAGAGAGGATACGAGTCTGTCCGGATAGTAGATGCCAAGTTTTAAAGGCATTTATCGGTGGTGTTTGATCTTCGTCAGTGGGGAACAACCTCAGTGCTACGTTCTCGTCTGATGTGAGACGTCAGATTTTTATACATGTGTTGTGAGTGTTTCCTGTATGGAGCAGAAAACCTCAAGAGTTTTGTCGGCGCAGGGAACAATCGCCGTCTTCACCTTATACAGAAACTGATAAGTGGCAATTCTTTCCCTTTCGCCCTCTTTTACCCCATGTGAACAACCATTGAAATGAAGGACACAATCGAGTCTTTTGCTCTTTCTAGCTGGGATGTTTTAAGAATTGATAGAATATTATTTGTGGCTGAATTCCTTGTTGTTTTGTAATACAAATTGAGATTTTCTAGGATTTATTTCCATGAACCATTTGTCATGTATTCGTCTGAATGGTAAAACTGCTATAAAGTCAATAGTATGCCAATATTTTACGCTTTTTGATTCAATTTTGTAATTAGAGTGTGTGAACTTTCCATTTGTGTAAAAAATTAATAATTACTTTATTAATAAGTAACTATATTTTTTGATCGAATGACGACTAATTTAAATAAATTATTTTTGCATAATGAAAATTACTCTGGTAACTTGGGGATAGCAATTCATAAAGAACACAGCCCGTTTTCAGTGAGAGCTATATGGGCGGGTATCGAAGTGAGATACCTACTTGATGCAACTTCACGTCAACAAGCAGAAGTGGTTAGGTGAAGTCCGAATGATTATTGCACTAACTGTCCATCATTGTTAGGGACCTATCAACGCCCAAAAATCTAATAATATCTATTACTGATGTTAAAGCAATTCATAATGCCGATTTAACATATTTATTTACTGGCCAGGTTTGAATTAATTTAATTTTGTGCGTACGTTTAAAGCATGATAGTAGTGTTTTTAATGCAATTTATAATTTGATATAATTTCACGTTCCTTCGATCTATGCGAATTAAACGTAATCTTGATGCTTTATATACTAACTTGGGCCATAAACAAATAATCACTTTCGAGACCGAATATACTTATATTTGTTTACGTAATCAATTAAAAATTACATTAATAATACCACTGATTTTAATGGATGTTGACAAAATCATTTCTTTGATATGAGTGCTTAATAAATGTTTTCACGTGTGAAAGGCGTTTTTAAAAAAAATAACCTTTAGTCACTTATACGATTTAAGTGTAAAGAACACTAAATTTACAACTGTTATTACAGAATATTAATATATTAATTAAGTTTCTATAGTAAAATTTAATCAAACATTGTGAAATATTGCTAAATAATTTTACTAATGAAAAATTAACCACTTTCTACATAGTTTACTATACTACGTCAAACGCTTTAAAAACTGGAAATGTGATGAAATGAGAACCTATAGAATGTAGGCAAACTGTATAGAATCGTAAATCGTAAATATTTGAAATAAATGATCAGTGCACAGATTATTTATGAAGCTGAGTTAGTCCTGCTCCAATTTTATTCTATCTGATCCGAAGGGAAATAGGTAAGAAGTGAGATAGGTGTTTCTAGTACATGTCAACTGAATGGGTATTAATTAGTAAACAATTACTATAATTCTCTAGAATTTCATTGAGGAAATGTAGCTAATAGATACCGTAATGTGAAAACTGAGTTGAAAGCTGTCATTATAGATGATAATATCTTTCCCTTTAGTCGAGTTTAAACCCCTGCTCCGAGGAATTAGTGAAGAAAATGTGAGGACAAATGAGATTCATTGCCTGGAAAAAAATACCAACCGCACGCGGCCGCCAATAAATTTCCACAGATGCAAAGTTCGTAATGCGGACTGTGCACGAGACGCAACCGAACCGTGTTGGAGATGAGATAATTTCTTACTCATGGAGAAAGAAGATGTGATAATATGTGCTCGTCATAGATCTGGAGCAAATGATAAATCACACCACATGTACTCTCGCCGGATGACGTGTGCGTAGTTTCCTTCTAGGATGAAGATGATGAAATACAAAATTATCCCTAAAGAAAATATTAAACACTGCAATGGGTTAAACATAACATTCAAATTTTTACACCGAACATACGATACTACAACTTAACTTAATCATATGACTTTTATACAAAACATATTTGATACTGCTGCTAGAAAACATACTAACTCAAATAACGATGTCGCAAGCTGAATCCCATATACTTTCCATATGGATTAGAGTAATGCTTTCTTAAATTAGGCCATGGGAGATTCTCTCCCGGTTTTTTTACTACAAATATTATTCAGCAAGCAATGATGCTATCCGAAGTAGGTGATAAATAACCCATCTCCTTAACCTTCGTACAAAATTGTTCAGGGCTGATTATTTCAAAGTCATTCATTCCTCAATACATGTTGATAAACTAAAATAGTTCGATTTATTTGTGATCATTTGTGGCCCAATACAACCTAGAAGTTCATAACTTGAACTGCAAAAATATCTTTAATTTGCTTAAATTAATTTGTATATTATCGAAATAACAGAAAACACTGTAAGTTATTAGGATGTCAGTGACGTCAAAAGTGCATTATGAAGTTTGATTTTTCGCGCTAAACTGTAAAAAACAATGCAGATCCTTGTTAAAGGTTACTGTATTTGTTAATTACATCAAAGTTTATTTATGAATTCACCAGCTGTTCTGTTCAGCTCTTCTTCCGTAGCCCTCGCCAGTTTTTCTCGTCATAAATTAGTTAAGAGCAATTATCTCAACTTTTGAACAAGAAGTCTCTACCCTCTAGTCTGAATGATTAATGTATGAACTGCTCAGCAATAAATAGGAACGAACAAATCAGAACAAACTCCAACAACGACGCCCAAACTTCAGAACGGCAGTTTTGCTCTAAGTTGCAAATAAACTTTCTCATTGGCGAGAAATTCCCGAAGAGATGCTTACAGCTTGATAATTTCATATTAGTTTGTCCGTATTCCACCCGCTTTATGCTGAACATCTTCATTGTGTATTTAATGTGTGTAACGTTTAATTTGGTTAATAATAAATTTTCACAATAAATTGTCCAATCAGAAATTTCGTCAAAATCATATCATTAAGACTCCAATAAACATGATAATGACTCCCTTGATCTAAACACTCTGTAGATGAAGAAACCAGAAATTCGTCTTTAACATAGGTGAGAAAATGCGAATATGTAATTCCCAATACTTTTCAGTTAAAGACAAAGCTTCCGTTAAATTTAATCATATTTTCACAAATTTAAGAGAATCAGATCTTATTAGGAATAAAATTGTCAGGTGTAGATATTTGTTTAACACTCCTGCGAAGTATGGTCACGCCAGAGAAAAACTATTGCACATATTGTTTATGATAAGATTTGAGTTTATAGTAGACTCTTTTTATTACTATTCAAATCAAGTATCATTGTGCTCCAACTTTTGTAACTTTATCGTCAAAATATAATCACATCCGCATTTTTTAGAAGTTTAAACCCTTTGAGAGCTTTTAGTGTTACGAACTATCTTAGTTATATTTGTGTTAGTTTAGGATCAAAGTTCCATACCATCATGGGTTTTCCATGGTTTCCCAAATCACTCCAGGTGAATGCCGGGATGCTTCTTTCAAAGGCCGAATTCCTTTCCATTCCTTGCCCCCCATCCTTTCCTGTCACTAAAGACCTCGCTGTTAAGAGACGTTAGGCAGTTAAAAAAAAATATACCATCACGCTAAAGAGACGTAAATGATTTTCTTCAACTTGGCGTTCAATTTGTGTCGATTGTAAGATCTATAATTCAGATAAATGGAATGCTCAGGTGACAAACAGCTTTGTCCATTAAAATAATGTAGTAAACTATGTGATATAAAAATAATCCGTCATTTTTGCTAGTGGATATACTTTATCATCGTGTCATATTAACCATAAATTATTCCACTGAAATTTGTATTATTGGTCTGACAGAAATTTATTCTTTTCAATGCGGTTCGAAGTAAACAGGCCTGCTTCGAATAAATTTGAAGGTTCGCCTATAAAAAAAAGTAACGGAATTCTCATTTAGAATTTTAAATTACCTCGCGTTTGTAAGTTTGTCATTTGTTATTATTTACTTCCACGAGACACATTTGGTGTCCGTAAACAGGTTTTTATGCGCATTTACATCAATGACCCTTTCCGTTATTCTGCGTTTAGCTACTTCTTATGCTAACTGCATTGCAAACAGTTACCGAAGGCATTATGAGCTCTAAGATCAAACTTCATACCGAAAATTCTATACAACTGTTCGGAATATGATTTCTTTATTAGGTGTTTACTGGATACGTGATAGGCTAAATATAGATCGTGCATCTCTGTAAAGACTGATGAATTATTGTGATACAGATTGATTACTCTCCTCCGTTCGTTCTCATATTGTAACCGAACTCAAACAATTCTCTGATTTGTTTCTAATTTGTATGACAAGATTAATTTACATTTTTGAAAAGCTTAAATATTTAACACTGCATGTAATATTCTTAGTTAAATGCAATCAATTTCACTTTTTAATCGTTTCTTATGTCTTTGTTTTTTTCCTTTCCTCCAACAACACATATTTTTTTTTCTCTATTTATTTCCAGCCCATTTTTTTTCAAAATAATAGCAATTTTTTTGTCATAGTAACATCCTGAGAGAGCTGTCAAAATGCCTGCGGTTCATTGTTAAAAGCTGTTATAAAACGCGCGGTACTCTCTTCCATTCTATTGTGAATCAGCTACTTCTTGAGTTTTGGTATCTGCTTCCAGATTCTGGTGGATGACCCGTAGTCTTTCCACTGCTGATATGTTTGCGTCACGATACACCCATTTCACCCAGTGAACGTTAGAATTGCATAATATTACTGTGTAGATGGTATCAAACATCTGCTAAAAGTATATCAGTATGAAGACAGAGGCAGAATATGTATCAAAAATATCTTGGTGTTGATCACTGACGTGATACTCATTAATTAATTCATTTGTACTCTTAATCGTACTTAACGGGAGAAGGAAACATTAACGATGCGTGTTGTCATCTAATATCTAAATTGTTGCAGTACAAATATGCCGTTTCTATTTGAATGTCGTGATCTTTGTTTTCAATAGCTATTGTAATGTGGTCTAACGTTCTTCTAGGTCAGCGCGTTTGAAACAACGTTCAAGAATTTAATTTCTAACAGTCGAAAAAGTTAACCCTCGTGATGATAATCATCGTTTAAAAGAGGTTTAGGGTGATGAAAACTGTTGATGTAAGTGCTCTTTTTTACCTGAATCAAATATTAAGATTAACTTGAAGTTGTTACAACCACAAAATCCATGCATAACGCTGAGATGGACACTCAATGACCTGAGAAGACCTCTATGTCGTCTTCGAAAAGTCAATGAGTCGATAATTATGCAACACGAAAACCCACGGCGCTACCTAACCCGAATATCTAATGAAACTGAAATTCTGACCCATACGAAACCTTCACGCTCATTATATTTGAAACACCCGAAATTTAATTTCTTTCCAAATATAGTGAATGATAATAATGAGATTTTGTTTCATCGCAAATGATAAAGGATGCAGTTGTAGTGTCATTCTAGAACACACCATCGAAAATCTCCTTTGCTGGTATGATTACACTGGTTCACAGCAGCAAGAATTACTTAAAAATGGTAAAAATTAAATATAATTTCTTATAGCTAGTAAAATATTAGCTCTAGCATTTTTATTTCATTTTATTATCTCTTTGCTTAGTGAATGTATATTACTTATCAGCTTTCTCCCCCCTCCCCCCCCTCACTAAGTAAAGGTAGTCACTGAAAACTTGTAGCCTATGCGTCCTGCAAGCATGTATGTGGCATAACAAATTGCCCCTACCGCTAGGCAGAACGCTGCGCAAAGGGATGGCACCCGCTTTGAGCAGACACGTCACAGACTGGTTCGTGGCTGAGGCAATAGGATTGATTTTCCGGCTGCCTACCTTGTCGCTCCAATCGCGTAACAGCAGTGCGGGCTGCGAGGCATGCCAGGGGCAGAGTGCAGCAGAGCCCCGTTCCTCAGGTTGCCACGCAGGAGAGGCGTTCTCATCCTTACATAACTCATCACTTATCAAAGATATTAACTAGGTGGAGCATTACGTCTGACTTTTCTGAAACGACATGTAGATTAATTAAGGATTAGAGGACTGACCTATTGGAATTACTGGCAAAAAAGTTTATAAACGGGTGTTATTTCAGAAAATGAAGATTTTGGGAGACAGTTTCCAGTCATGTAATGAGAAGAATGTGAAAGCACAGAGCTTCAGATTTATTACGTTATAAATTTATGATTGCTTACCACGGACATACAAACAGGTATTCTGATTGTAGATAACACTCTCGGGATTCTAGCCGCGTCAAATAAAAGTGGCTAGAATCCCGAGAGTGTTATCTACAGTGCTGCCGCCGCGAAAACGTTCACGGGTATTCTGATTGTTTTGGTTCTGCACGTGTAACATATGCGTTATTTCTTTTTCAGGTAATAACAGGGTACAGGTATAGCGTGTATGACACAAGACTTATTTAAAAACCTCCATGCCAGAATAGAAACAGCAACCGTTTCAACACAATACTAGTCCCTACCCTATACAAGTGGATTCAAAATTATTCTTTCTGATTTACATGTTTCCTCTAGACAAGGTGGGAGTGGTATTATGGTGGAAGTAAAGAACGTATGCGTCAGACGATTATATTATTACAGACAGCACCTATCGTTGTAAAAATGTTATCAGTTCCGTGTAGTTATAAACTCAGAATAACTTCAATGGTATAGTACTTACATCGTACGTAGGATGATTAGGAAGACAAAACAACTAACGATGGATTGATGACGATATGTGGCTCTGGTCTGGTGGCTCAGTGCATAAGTTGTCTAGCT
Organism: Vandiemenella viatica; assembly: GCA_031002005.1. NCBI lineage: Eukaryota > Metazoa > Arthropoda > Insecta > Orthoptera > Morabidae > Vandiemenella > Vandiemenella viatica. The sequence continues at coordinate 344,125,169 of JARYHS010013630.1, forward strand.
GGTGATCGTAAGGTCCCCGGTTCGAATCTATGTCTCAGCGGGGACTTTTGAAGGCCTATAACCCCATCTTCAGCACTCGTACAGCTTGCTGTTAATGTAAAGTACGCCAGAACGCTTCCGTTGTTAGAATTCCAAGTTAAACTGTTAGTTCCCTGTAATTGGTAGGATTGCCGGGTTCGGTTGACGAGGGATACGACAGGGGTGGAATGCGCAGCCAATAGAACCTTTCATTAGGTCATTACAATCACACGAAATTACTATAAGTGACTTAATTAGAAGAAATGTATGAGCAAAGTTTGATTAAATTAACAACCGAATAAAACACATCTTGAGGCATCAAGAACTACTGATGTTACTATGTAATAATTGTTGAGGAATCTCGGGTGACTAATAAAATGTAAAGCCACTCTTCAGCTAGGACAGGTAGCAGTATCATCACATCCATCGCTTACAAATAGTGAGTTAGTAGCCTAGTCGGTAAACCATGTCCTCGGAATACAAAATGGCTCTGAAATCTTTTTTCTTCTCTTTCGCTTTGCAAGGTATTGTGTAACACGAAAATATTACAGTTAAATAAAGTTCAACATCTTTATTCAGGTTAATAAATAGAATTTAATGAAAGAGTTAGATTTCATTCCTTCTGCCCAGTATCATTATTTCATTCCCCTTTGGCTCTTATATATAACCAATTTACAGGAAGTAGCAGCATTATCGTTTTACCTGCATGTTATAAAATTTTGGTAGTGAAAAAACTCTTCAGTGACTAGTTACTTCCCTTTCCATTTTGATAACTAAATCCAATAGATAATTACACTCGTGGAGTGGCATTTTATTATATTTTGTGATTGCCAAAAATTCAGTATCATTTGCATGCAAATATTGCTGTAATTAAGGCCCAATCTGGAGCGATTTGATGGAATACAAAAATTCATTTCAGTTTTCTACGACGTTATTAGCAAGTCTATTGTGCTGCATCTGTCGATTATTTCGATGATAAAATTTCTCTCTATTATTTAAACTGAAGTTTAGATCTCATTGGTTTCCGATATTTTTGACGGAAAATAATCTTGTTCAGAAGCTGTGAGTGTCCTTTTTAACATTAAGGCTTTAATATGGGAAAATATATTATTTTAGTTAATGTAATATTTTCGATAGTTAGGCACAAGACAGACGAGGCTTCGCTGATGCAAATTCAGCGTAAGATTGTTTGTTCCTCCACATAATGCTTACATGCTGACAGAAGGAGTCGCCTTCAAGTGGATCGAACTGGAATCAATGACGTCAAACACGAGGTGCCATCATTTGAAGCAAGAAGATAACGCAAGACGGATTACAAGAGGGTTAACATATCCCTAAGGTCAGTCAAATCCACCCCGGGGTCCTCCCACTCGTCAACCGCCCACAAAGTATAGACCACTCGAAACCAGACACCAGACAACTGGTGTCAAGGCGTGAAATACAATCGCACTATCTGACAAAGCCTTAACCCTGAAGTTATACATTTATTACGTAAAATGTTACTTTAAACAAGGATTTTTGGTACGTTAAAGTTTATGTCACTTCTTTAAAACATAAGCTAAAATATATTTTATACAAGTGTTAATTTCTATTAGATAAATTCCCAATAGTATTGTACAAAGTTTAATTACATAAGTTAAGTTTCAGTTAAGGGAAAATTTCTTTTCATGTCGACCTCCGTAATATTCTGAAGTAGACAGATAATATTTCCTCACAGTTCCTGCTTTTACTCACTAGCAAAGCTACTCTTAATCTACTAGGACGTATGCGGCTAACTTTAAACATTTTCTTTGTTATAAAATATTTTATCAAATGGGTATCATCTTCTGAAATGTATAGTTTATGGAAATAGCTTCGAAGTTCCTCGTCAACAATGTTAGTCATTTACATATATTTCGATTTTAATTGAGCAAACGTTCATTTTGTCTCATGTAAATGCTATTTACAATTATCCTTAACATAACTGCTTCAAGTGACATTAAAGTGTGGCGACAAGTATACTACGGGTGACTATTAAGGTAGTTTCTCACAATTTTTCATGAAATTAAAATTTCAATCTGCAACGCCTTGTATTTCAACACCTTTTTTTAAAAAAATTTAGATCAGATACTTAGAGAATAGCGAAAAATATATATTTTTTTAAAAAAATCTTTGTTATGTGATCATTGTAACACAACCCTAACGTAACGAGCAATGAACCTTTACTGGATTCAGATTTTTCCAACCACTCGTTACGTTACTTGAAGAAAAAGTGGATTTATAAGCCAGCCCAACAACACTGTAAACGCCAAACTTTATTCCAGTGTTTTATGTAGCGTTCCGTATATTTGTAATATAATTAGTCATTAGAACGTATGGAGGAACTGGGCACACCTACTGTCCCAGAAAATATCAGCATTATTAGCATGGGGTTTACCACAGCATTGGAGCCTACACATAATGTCACCAACTGCTAAGATTCAGCTGATATACTGAAAATCTATTTTCCATACTTAGGTGCTACAATTGTTGATGTGTTTTAAAGTATCGTCATCCCAGTTTCATTCTGGTTCCAAATATTGGTGAAAATGGGCCAAACCATGTGTGAATATCTTCAAAATAGTAAATGTTATTACACTGAAGAGCCAAAGAAACTGTTATAGGCATGCATATGCAAACACAGAGATATGTAAACATTCAGAGTACAGCGTTGGAGTAGGCGACGCCTATATAAGACAACAGGTGTCTGGCGCAGGCGTTAGATCGGTTACTGCTGCCACAACGTGGTGTTATAGTCGGCGCACCAGAGACGTGACACAGCATCTCTGAGGTAGCGATGAGGTGGGGAGTCTTCCATACGACCATTTCACAAGTGCACCGTGAATATCGGAATTCCGATAAAACATCAAATCTCCGACATCGCTGCGGCCGGAAGAACGGGACCAACGACGAGTGAAGAGAATAGTTCAACGTGACAGAAGAGCAACCATTCCCCAAATTGTTGTGGGTTTCAATGCTGGGCCATCAACAAGTGTCAGCGTGCTAACCATCCAACGAAACATCATAGATATGGGCTTTCGGAGTCGAAGGCCCACTCGTGTACCCTTGTCGAGTTCACATTACAAAGCTTTACGTCTCGCCTGTGCCCGTCAACACTGCCATTGGACTGTTCGTGATTCGAAACATGCTGCCTGGTCTAACGAGTCTCGTTTCCAGTTATATCGAACGGATGGACGTGTACGGGTATGGATTCAACCACTTGAATTCATGGACCCTGCATGTCAGCATGGGACTGTTCAAGCTGGCGGAGGCTTTGTAAAGGTGTGGGGCGTGTGCAGTTGAAGTGACATGGGGCCCTTGATACGTCTAGATACGACTCTGACAGATGACATGTACGTGCGCATCCTGGATGATCACCTGCATCCTTCCCCCCCCCCCCCAATCCGACGTACTTGGACAATTCCAGCAGGACAATGCGACACCCCACACCTCCAGAATTGCTACAGAGTGGCTCCAGGAACACTGTTCTGAGTTTAAACTCCTCCGCTGGCCTCTAAACTCCCTAGACACGAACATTATTGAATATATCTGGAATGCCTTGCAATGTTCCGCCCAGAAGAGATCTGCACAACCTCGTACTCTTAAGGATTTATGGACAACCCTGCAGGATGCATGGTGCAAGTTCCCTCCAGCACTACTTCAGACTTTAGTCGAGTCGATGCCACGTCGTGTTGCGGCACTTCTGCGTGTTCTTGGGGGCCCTACAGATATTAGGCAGGTGTGCCAGTTTCTTTGGCACTACAGTGTAAAATACAAAACGAACTAATGTTTTACTCGGTTTCTAGTTGCAAGAACATCAGAACGTCTTTTTAGAAATAGCTTCATCCTCCATTAGACAGAAAGCTTATGTTAGGCCGTGGTGGAAGATATTTTTATTGTTTGTAACGTCAGACTCGAAAGGGAAGTCACGAACTCCCTTTTCCGTCACACAATAGCTCAGCGACATATGTAATGTGATTGCTTTATTTTATTTCTTCTTCTTCTGTAAACACATTCTTTAAAATAAAATGTCACGATTCAGAATGTGCTTCACTTGAAACTTTTAAATCATTAAGATTCCTTACAAGAGCAGCAAATTTCACATTGGACACCTTGTAGTCTTTCTAATCGAATTTCGTTAGTCAGGTGCTGCAGGCAAGTAACCAGTTGTTCTTTTCAATGACTCAGAATTAATGAGGATATTTATCTTCCTGTTCTACTTAGTAACACGACATATTAAAAAAATATGTATCTTCACATATACTGTGATCAACCTCTCAAGGTGCTTTATGTTATTTTGGTCCAAGGTACAAAATGGTAAATCTTTACAATTAACATAATCTATTTTTTATAATAAGGCATGGGAGTAAAATCTAATGTAACATATTTCACACTAGTAAGTAATCTTTAACCGTGTCTATAATTTTAAACGCTAGACGCAAAACATATTATAATCGAAAAATATATGGTAAAATCAAATTTCGTTTTCCTTTTGTACTGAAAACAATATTTCATTTTCTACTTTTAAATAACAGAATGAAATTTGATTTTGTTAGACTAGACTGCATCCTGGCAGGTAAGGTTTCAATTGTTAATACTGTTGTGGGGTATATTGTAGCCATCTGTAGATCCAAGTTACGCTGTGACCATGGTTCAACAGCCTCCCCTACTTGTAATTGGCAAGAGAATGTAATTGTTAAACCAGAACAGCTCTAGCGTAATGAGCTTTCTTGAAAACGATATAACTTATTATTCCAAATATTGATCTTGGACTCAGAAGAAACATTACAGAACTGTATGTGTTAAGCAAAGTACTTCATCGAGTGAATAGCAATTTGAATATTTTAAATATGACGTTACAGACTGATGTAAAGGTAGGTGGACAGTTAAGGTACGAAACGGTCGTGTTATGGAAATGATCAGCATCAGTTTGTGGAAAAGTCTCTCAGAAAGAAGATGGGTGAATTTGTGAGTGCAGAGAACAGTTGAAGAAAGAGGGGAAAAAAAAAAACAGACAAAGATCAGACCATATGAAGCAAATAATTTAGGACTTAGGTTGTAACAGGTATGTTACGATACATAGGTTAGATCAGGATAGGAAGAGATGGGTGAACTCGCGACGGGATGTAGCAGGAGGTAAAATTTGAAAAAGTGTTTTTTTTTAATTACTCTTTATCGAACTATTTTAAATGAGAAAATGGTTTATTTTCCATTTATTTGATATTTTTCCTCATTTAAGTTCGTTTAGTTTTATGGAACGAAAGCTGGTTTTTGGACGTTATTGCGAGAAATTAAAAGTTTCGATACTGTCTATCAAGAAATTCTGCACTTTTAACAAAGTAACGTCTTCACTGAAAACATTATTGGACGCATCATTAACAAGTCTCTGCGTCTACGATCTTAAAGAGGCGAGCGTATAGGTAGGATATTAGGTATGTATATGTTCTTAGAATCCCAAATATAATTACAATTCCTATTTTCATTTCTACCCAGCTCTGATATGAATTTTTCTTGATTTATGGAGTCGTTAAAATTTGTTACGACGACAA
>JARYHS010013630.1:344131753-344288766 GCA_031002005.1 Vandiemenella viatica
AATATTTCTAACTGTCAAAATTCGGCCAATAGCTTATAAGTTATGCCAAAAATTAATATGCGGAACAAAATTTAATTTCCTGTTACGATAACAGGTGACGTTGCAGCATAAGACAAACCTCAGATTTCAAGTCAGCCTATAAAATCTGTTTTCCGTGATGCTGCAATGAACAGGTGAACACCGTCCTACTGCATGTTTATTACAGTTTTGTTCTTCTCGACTCTCACGTGACACTTGGTGTACTCCAATATGCAAATGTCTGATTGAGTTAGTTTTTGTTACTCCTTCGTAATCTAAATTTCAAAACAGCAAAAGCGTTCCAATCTATCATACTGCCACCGCATTGAATTATTACCTGCTTTATCGAAGCCTACAACAAATTTTCATCCAGTGAATTAATTTATTCAGTTATAACTCTGGGGAAATGTCACAAACTAATTTTCCTTTTTTTTATTTGATGAATGTTGTAGGGTAACTATTTATTTGAATACTCATTTTGTTTCTCTGAGTAGGAAAGAAATGACACTTCTTTGGGCACCGAGAATGATGGTCTCTGGATTATAGTTTGGCATTGTCAAGGGAGTTTGTGTGTGTTGATTTCTGACCTTGGAGACGAATGGATCACAATGCTGTAGCCGACACAATAAATTAAGATTAATCTGTAAAGGAATGTGTAAAGGAAAGATTCAAGCTGTTATTCTTTTATGTGTTCATTAAACTACGAAAATGATTAATGATTTGTTATTAATCTTAAAGTAAGATGAATATGTATATATAAAAATTGCGATTGGATAAAAATAAAAGGGAAGTATTAGTTAATAGCATCACGTGTCAATTTGTTTGTTGATTAAATACTAAATGAATTTACCAAAAATGTTGTAGAATATGAAGCAAGTCCTATATTAAGAAGCGATATTAATAAATGGGTTCAAGATGACGGGATGTACTAGTGTAATTTAGTAGACTACAAGGAACAGTAAACCCATAATGTGTGGTGTACAAACGTTCTTTTTTATAAAATGAAAAAGTATGCAAACATTTTTTCACTGTTAATGACATGTTGTTTCCTTGAAACTTATTTTCATTACGCTTATTAAAGTATCTTTGATAAGCTTGTCGTAATTCTGACCTTTTTTGCAAACCTTGTAAATACGAAGGCTCTTTTGTGTTCCAATAAAGAATAGAATCAAGCAGCTGAAAATAAGAAGAAAACAAAAGAAGGCAAAGACTGATTGCTACGTACGTTACGAAATCTAGTAATCACTTTTGTGAAGTTGGTATGACGAGCAGTTTGAGCGATATAAGGCGTCGTAATATCATGCATAGTGGGGGAGTTAATGAGTTCGTGAGAGAGTTTTAAGAATTGGAAGTTGCTAATGAATTGTGAAAGAAACCTAATTAGAGCACTCATGTTAGAACTTAACATAACCTAAATTAAAGAAAACACAAACATGTTTCCTTAATTTAAATAGTGAATAAAGGAATAATATATTTGCAGTGGTATTCGAATTAAATTCCATGGTTTTACAGTTGGAAAATACGCCTCAAGGATGAGACGTACTATATATATGTATTCAGCAACGTTTGAGATTATTGGTTTTATTTTTCTCTATAATTTTTGATGAAAAATTTCTTTTGGGCTATTCAACTTTTTTTAAATATAAAAAATAGGATTAAGATTACTAGTTCCGTAAGAGTTGGTCTCGCTCTATGAATCTACAATTAGATCTGGTCGTTACTTTTTGTTGTTTCTTCTAAAAATTAGATCGTTTTTTATTCTATCATATTTTTACATCACGATTCCTGCAGAGACAGTAATTAAATCGAGACCACATTGTTCTTAAAGGAAACGCGTTTTCCTTATGATCTCCAGTTCTATCATATTTTTAATTTAAGCATTTTGTAATTTACGTTTAAAGAGTAGAAGAAGTTAATATATTAAACGCCAATTTAAAATGTCTTTTATTTTTATCGTAAACATAATCACATAGCCATTCGTTACACGAAATAAATTGTGCGGATAGAATTCGCAGTGAGCTTTGGGAGCGTCTGTCATCTGTCGCGTTGCAGCATGTTCGTGGAGCAACACATTCTGGACAGTTGTGATGTTTTGTTTCCAATTAAGAACCATACATGTTGCTGGTCGTACTGTTTCGAAAACAAATAGAAAACTTACATAAACGGACAGTCTGTTGTTGACTGCGTGACCACTGAATACAAATTGGGACAAAAACTAGTTAACGCATTACAACCGCTTCGGTCATGTGCTCAGTGAATTCTCTCAAGCTTTTGTTGATTGTAGCACTGGAAGTTAGTAAAACAACAACTCAATCAGAGACAAAACTTATTACCAAAACACATAAAGGAATCTGAGTGATTTGTAACTGGTTCTAATTTTAGATTTAGCAAACTATTCTTTAAAAAAGACTGCCGTGATAAATGAGTAAAGTCATAGGATATAGGTTGCTATGAAGTTATATCAATGAACTTAGTTGCATGAATCGATGGAGATGTACGTAAGTAAGCTAATTAAGTATTATTGAATTGTTATCAAGCAATGGTTCTTAATAGGATGTGTGGTCACCATGGGCAGCGCTGCATGCTATCTAATGTAGTCCAATGCTGGCCACAAAGTTGGTAAGTAGGTTTTGTGGTAGGGATATCCATTCCTCCTCCACCATGTTTGACAACAGCTGAATGGTCATTGGTGCATGTGGATGTGCTGCAGTAAGTTTCCCCTTCGCATCCCACATGTGTTCGATGGGATTAAAGTCAGGGGAATGAGTACGTCAGTCCATTCACCCAATCTCGTATGGTTTCAAGAGCTGCTCCGCCTGCGCTATTCAATGCGGTCATGCACTGTCATCCATAAAAGTTAAGTTAGGGCAAATGAATCCCTGAATAGATGTTCATGGGGAAGGGGTGTATTGTAACAACAACGTTAACAGGTAAATGTACCACTTTCAAAGAACTGGAAATCGGTAAGTCCATGCAATATTATGCCATCCCACACCACAAAACATTGATAACCAAAACGATCATATACCGCCAATGTTACAGGTGGAATTACATGGTCCCATCTCCCACAGATGTAAGTACGTCCAGACTCACTATTCATATGGAATCTATTCTCGTCTTAGAAGCGCACTCTACCCCTCTCGTCGTTACTCCAATCCATATTCTCATGGCATCAGTGCAAACGGTTCCTCCTTTATGCGGATGTCAGGGGAATACAATGTACTGGTCGTCGAACAAAGAGACAAACCCTATGTTGTCGCTGTTACGCTGTGGAGCGTGAGATTGCTTGCGTTGCAGTCCTGTTGAATGTGGTTACTATTGCACCTGCACATGCACATGACACACAGTGTCTTGTTCCATCACTTCATGTTCCTCCTGTTATGGAGCTAGAAACATTTGGCGTTATAGTAGCTCTGACCTCACGCCATGTGACGTCCAACATTCTTTGCACGTATGTGGGAGACCTCTGCCAACATGCTCGTACACTTTCATTCATTTCCACAGAGTAATTAATATGTTATGCTACATTAAGAGGTCTCGCAGCGATTTAGAAACCTTTGCTGAGTTAAGAGGACGTGTGAAGAATGTGATGCGTGAGGCCTTCAACGATTTTCTTTCAAACACTCTCTCTAAGAGTCTCGCAGAAAACCAAAAGAAATTTTGGTCGTATGTTCGAAAAGTCAGTTGTACCAACAGCAATATTCCAGCACTAGTTCGTGAAGGGTCCGAGGTTAATGAAAGCCGCCATAAAGCTAACGTACTAAATACTGTATTCAAAAATTCATTTACTGACGAAAATAAGGATATCATTCCCGTTTTCCCACTTCTTGTCGAGTTGGAGATGAAATCATTACGAATAGATACTGCAGGTATCATAAAGCAATTACAGCTCCTGAAGTGGGGGAAAACACCGGGCCCGGATGGAATTCCAGTAAGAATATTTTCAGAGTAAGCGGCGGAAATCGGACCATTTATGTGTGATATATTCAGTAAATCCATAGAAGAGCGAAAAGTACCTTCAGACTGGAAAATAGCGCAAGTAACTCTGCTTTTCAAGAAAGGTGATCAAAGCGATCCTGGAAACTACCGTTGCATATCTATAACATTTGTTTGTAGTAGAGTTATGGAGCATATTATATGCTTGAACATTATGAATTTTCTAGATGAAAATAATTTGCTTACAAAAAATCAACACGCGTCTCGGAAGAAAAGATCATGTGAAACAGAGCTGGCCCTATTTACACACGATGTAATGAAAGTTATGGATGCAGGTTTTTTAGAGTTTCAGAAAGCCTTTGACTCTGTGCCACGTAACCAACCGCCTTCTAACTGGTCGATCGCAGTGTCGTTGTTGAAGGAGAAAGTTCTTCTAATCTAGATGTTACATCGGGTGTACCTCACGGAAGTGTTATAGGACCACTTTTCTTAATTTTTATAAACGATCTCGGAGACAAAGTGAAAAGCATTTTTAGATTGTTTGCTGATGATGCGGTTATTTATATGAAAGTAAGGAATTTAGCCGATTGCATAGAAATTCAGCGTGATGTGGATGTTATTTTGGCATGGTGCGCTGAGTGGCAACTCACACTAAATTGTAAAAAGTGTAAGACGATGAACATAACTAACCAAAAGAATCCGATTGTTCAGAAATACGAGGTAAACAGTTCAGTTTATGATATGGTCGATTCTATGAAATATTTGGGAGTAACAGTACAAAAGAACATGAAATGGGACATACATATTAATACGTAAGTAGGTAGAGCTAATTCTAGGCTGCGGTTCCTAGGTCGAATCTTGAAAAATTGTAATGAACAAACAAAGGAGATAGCGTACAAATCTCTTGTGCGTCCACATTTGGACTACTGTTGTGCCCTCTGGGATCCATTTCGTAAGGGGTTGATTGAGAGTATAAAGAAAGTACAGAGAAGAGCCACTCGATTCGTGACCGCTTGTTACAGTCCTTATGGAAGCGTTACAGAACTGATTAGTAGACTGGACTGGGAGTCTCTGGTATATAGACGATGCACGTTTCGTATAAAAATATCGGTAAACATGCGTACTTCCACTTTCACTTACTAGTGTAGTAAAATACTTCGTCCACCAACCTATTTGGGTTGGAATGACAGGAAAGATAAAATTAGAGAAATAATATGCCGCACTGATTCTTATATGAATTCTTTTTTCCCTCGTACCATTAGGGATTGGAATGCACAATAAAGAGATTAGGTTTGGCGCTGAGCACCCTCTGCCACCCACAGTTTTGTGAATTGCAGAGCATATATGTAGATGTAGATCAACTATCTCGTCTTTAAGTTTTGCACTACGATGTACAATGCTATTGGTACAGTTACACATTCACTCATTCATTCAATTTAATTTCTATGGTCTTCTTCTCTCAGTTCCCTTGCAACTAAAATTCCTTGCACTCATGTTATTCCGCATTTTTCTACTTTCCCTTCAGATGCGCGTAGTTATTGCCAACTTTCTTTTGTTCTTATGTCTATACCACGTTAGTCTCTTATATTCTGATCTCTCAATTATGTTTCAAATCACCTTCTTTCTGCCTGCTGATATTTCTGTGCAATTTCTTCGTAGTTTCCTGTACTTTTAATTATTTATGTCCCGCACCTCTTAGATGTAGTGTACGTACCAAATAAGTAGGCTACTTTAAAAACAGTGTTACGGTATATATATTTTTCTTGATTTCCGCTGGTATGTTTTTAGTCTACCAGACTGTGTTTAGCTGCCAGTGATTAATTATATATTTTACACCATTTTAAAAAATTTTGTCTGTCTAAAAAGAATCTTCAATATTTAAAATCTGGACCACATTTTATGCAGTTTCCTTATGCAGACAAAGCTTCTTCCTGAAATTCTCTCGCCGAAAGGGTAATTTACTATGTAAATGTAAATATTCACCAATGTAATTAATCAATATATTTATTAATAACTAAAAATTTGTATTGAAATAATGATTTGCTACGAATAACACAATATATGGCTCGTTTAATTGAATTAACAAAAATCGTCAGAGGGTTTTATTTTATTTTAACCTGAGAAAAATAAATAACCGTTAATTAAAATTTAAAATAACGCGTTACTCTTGATTATTCTCGGACTAATTAAGGTCGATATGGGAAGAGAATTGCTGTACTGCATTACTAATCGAAGGGTGGATGACGGTGTTCTCGTTTAAAGTCAACGAATTATACTGGTGAGCATTACCACCTGGTAGATTTTTCTCGGTCATCTGAGTCAATCAAGGTAGCAGGCGCTCCACACGGGACGTCTTGTATTTCCAGGAAGGGTTGGTTCTCATCGCTGTGTCAATGCCAGCACCCCTGTTGATACCGGAAGCAGGAACAGGTAAAAACACCAGCTGGCTGTTTATTTTCCGCGTTTACGGAAAGAATCCTGCTTGTAGTGTAGACAAAAAGCACCGAATGATCCCTCTTGTGGCCTCACACATTCCCAACACAACACGCTTTTTCGAAGTCGCTCAAAGAAGAAACTCAGCGAACAGTGCTGGAATCACACAAACTCCCGATCGCGTGGGATTGTCCAAGCGAATACAGAAAAAATTTGTTCATAAGTTCGTTGTTAAAGCAGTTCACTGTTGCTGTTTGCGCACAGTGATAACCAAGGTCTGATATACACGTTCTCCTCACGCAGTGCGGATCTGGATAACAATTACAATCTGAGCTTTATAAAAACAAGAGTTTTTGCAGGACTGTTTTTCTCGTACGTGCGTTTGATCTGACAACGAATTTGTGGTGCTTCCTGTCTGAAATGCCACTGGTTGAATAAACGTTTTACTGTCTGTCTTTCAAGCTCTCTTTGAAAGCATCGCTTTACCTTATCCCTAGACAGTACGTGACCGATCGCAGGTACCTGAGGCTAAAGTTTTTGTATTCTTTGCCTAAAAGGCTCCTTCACTGCCATCAAGACATCAAACAAATAACGTGTACAGCGCAATGCCTTTTAATTTGTTTAATACCGCCTGGTACACCGCTAACTTTTCAATTAGCCAAGCCTGATTACACTACACTCTTCAGGAACCATAGACACATACGCCACCTTTTGAGAGTTTATTTCTTGGCCTCTTCTTTAAGATTTTATTTATGTGGTTTGAGCCATCAGTATGGATCACAATTAGAACTAGATCATCGGAAAAATGTCAATGTATATAAGTAAGAGTTGTCAATGGCTGCCAATTGATAGGTATGTTGTAGTACTGCAGATTATGGAATATTAAATACATATCTTTAACAGTATCTTCGTGATAGATAAATATTCAGTAATTACATTTCCCAGTTTTTTGTTTGATCTCGTGTATGTGTAGAGTTTCGTGCATATAGGGTAGATATGGCGTAATTTTTCTCCCCTTTGCTTCAGAACTTCAGTCATTCCTATCCTACATGCGATTTCTTTAAATATGTAAACACCAAGTAATTTTACATTTTCTTGGCTTGACTTTTTTATATTGGATTCCAAGAACGAAAATATTGTTTCCACAAGACATGCCAGCTTGAAAGAAACTTTTCATACTATTCTTTCTTTTTTTAAAAAATAATATTTCTTTGAATCTTACAGAAAACTAATTTCGCTTTTCTCTTTGTAAATAACGTTGCATTTTTCCTTTCACTGTGTTGATGAGTAAGCAATGAATACATACTTCAGTTTTTCATATTATCTCACATTTCTTTTCCTTGCAATAATTAGTAATGTCAGCCAGTATTCCTTTAAACAATGCATCAGAAGACATACGTACGAAAATAAAACTTTCTTATATGTCATTCTTCTCGGTGTTGCTTGTAAGGAATGGACTTAATGCATGTGTCATTCTGATTTCACTTGTTCTAATATTTAGTAGAAAATTAAAAATGATTACTTGGCTAATATTTTAATTTTTTATATTTTTTGAAAATAAGTTTTTTTTTTTTTTTTTTTTTTTTTTTTTTTTTTTTTTTTTTTTTTTTTTTTACGAAAAGGAATATATATTGCGAGTAAAGCTTAAGGCTTGTGTGTCGTAATGGCCTGGTGACTGAACTTTTATTAACTGCACATTCCGCCACTATCGTAGACTCCTTAACCTTCCCCGTAATTCTGCCGATTACTGGGGACCTACAGTTTTACGTGGAACTAGAACCACGGAAGCATGGGTTAAAAATCGAAGTGTTAAGAATTGATTTAACAAGATTTATATGCACTATTTGAACGCCAAAAGCTTGAAACTTAACAAAAGAAGCACTGTATCAACTACAAGAAGAAAATTAAGAAGTGGATAGCAAAATTTTGCACTGAGAAGATAATCGCATCTTTTCTATGTACCCATAGCTGTGTTGCTCCGAGAATTTTTCAAATTGCTTTGTGATGAATGAAGGTTTATAATGAGGGGCTTACCATGTTACTGACATTACTGGAGTGTGACGTTGAACTGCGATGCATCGATTTACGGTCAGTCACTCGTCGGCAATCCGTATGGCTCCCCTCTTGGCTAGGCGTCGCTAGTAGTTCTGTCAGTGCATCTGAGCAATGTGACGTAACACGAGGTGTACATCATACTGCTAGACACGACTCTATTATTTCGCTGCAAATCGCTGCACACTCAAATACTCTAAATGAAAGCCAACTACTCAATCCCAATAGTAGTTTAACTGCCCTCCTCGACAGCCTTTATCAAACAGACCTTCTTCACTTTCTGCTATTCCTAGCGTCGGCGAGGGTCAGTTCATCCACAGTTGGCACATAAAACGCAAAAAATTTAACATTATGCTTTAAACAGTTATTTTGATATTCATTTATTTGCTACTGATTTCTACCATGCTCTTCACGTTCCGAACATTACCATTGGCCTCATATGATATTCGTATTTTACCGAATTTACACGTTTTTTCACACTGTTTCTCTTGTCTCTCTCTCTTTCAAATCCATCATTGTACTCCGCGTATATTCCCCTGCTTCGAAGATTTAATGGCGAGAATACGATGTCATTCGGCTCTGGAGTTTCCTTTCGAACGCAGAGCCTATTTACTTCTCTAAGACGTGGAGATGTAGCGTACAGACGAGAGTGGCATGCTGCCTCTTCATTAGTCAATTGTTTATATATTTTGACGAATGGATAGTACGATTTATGTCACCTCATTGACTTTAAGCTTGAAGGGTGGGTAACCATATGGCTCCTCGCATTCATTTAGCTAGCACAGACTTGCTTTTTGGTTTCAAGCGTCAACGATCGAGGTTTTTAGAGACCGGGAAAGAATTTGAAGAAACCATCCCGACATTCGCTTGGACTAATTTGCAGAAAGTCTGGATACCCGGACTTTGAGGCCAGATTGTTACCACTCAAACACGAAGCTCGGTGCAGAGACATGAATAACATGCCCATGCAGAAAATTTATTATCTCTAGGAATAACAACACTGTCACTGGAAAAGTCAGAATGTTAAAGTTATTATTTGAAAAAATATGCGTTCGACGCAATGTTAATGACTCATAGAAGAGCAATCAGCTGTTTCTAAAACTATTTTCTGTCTGTATAGATGACCAACTAGTCGGCTTTTTATGAAGTCTTGTTCAGACCCTCGTCCTGTGGGTAAACTGGGGTATGTTTCATTTTGATGTGAAGTGACAAATCTATATATATAAAGATAAATGTATGTAAGTTTGTTTGTATGTTCTTCACACAAATCCACAGTTTTCATCCGATCTCGAAAAAAACTATGCACACTTATCCTTTGAAACAAGGAGAAAAATACTGTCTACATTTGTTGAAATATTTCCGGTCGAATCGAAGTTGTCCGGTTCAATTCGTAATATTATAAATGCGATAGTCACTCTGTCTCTCTGTCTGTTTGTTACGTTTCTTGGGTTAAACGGATAATCCTAATTTGACGAGGAGATGCTATTTGCAATTAGGATATGTACAGCATACTTTTTTCTGTTATCATATAATTCTGAAAAATTACTGAACGGCGATAGACAGAAGCGTAGGATGTGTAGGTTTTTGTACTACATTTCTATTTAGCGGTCTAGTAGCTCCGTGGTTAAAGTGCTTGCTTACTGGTGTTTGGTGCATGGTCTCCGGTTCAAATCCCCGTGGAAGCAAAGCTTTTTAAAAATTGTTTTTGATTGTATGAGTTACGTCTGGACCGTCGGTTGTTCGGATAGCATGTTAAACTGTAGATACCACAAATTTAGAGGTGCAATGCAAGAAAAATCTTAGGTAGTTCAGCAATGCTGTAGGTGTACACTTTTTTAAGTTATATTGATCCCTCAGGGGTTGTCACTCTCGCAGTCAGTCTGTGTGGTCTGCACTAATAAAACTATAAATGCGGAAGTAAGTATATTTTTTGTTACATATTGACGACTAATAACTATACCGATATTGATGGAATTTGACAAGGAAATACTTTGTATCTGTAAGAAGCACACAAGATATTTTTTTCGGTATGAATAACAGTTGTAGTCACGAAATTATCAGAACTTATCAAATGGTGACAGAGAGACGGATGTGTGTCTAAGGCCTGTAATGTTTCGTAGGTTGCTCAAGCTGTGCTTCTCGCACATTTTGTTAGAGTATGATTTCTTTATAAATTTCGTTTAGAGACAAAACGTATTATATAGTATAGATGGAGATTTTCTCTTTACTATGTGTCTTCTTAAATGTTTCTGGCACCAGTTAATTTTGTCTTCTTTTTTATATGCCTTGCGGGCGTAAACTGGCCTAAGATTTAGCTCTAGCAGAGAACGAGCAGCTAAAGTTATTAGAACCCAAGAATCGGATGCTCATAATGAAGAAAGAAGAAAATACCAAGCTGAAATAAAGCTGCCCTTAGTTAACCCCCCCCCCCCTTTTTCCATATCTCTGCACCTTCGTTTGTTTTTCTGTTTTTAAATCTGTTGGAAACTGATTCTCTTAATGAGACAGGTTCGACGGTAGAATGATATAGTGATGGCTTTCTCATCATATTATGCCGACTCGGTGTTGTTTGGTACCAATCCTACTTTACCAAAAGCTTTCTGTATTCAATTCTGCCAACGAAATTCTTAATCCACGCGAACGAAGTCGCGGGTCTCAGCTAGTTAGTTTACAGAACTCAGTATCCGTTTTTTGTTGAACGAGATTTACACATAAACTACTGGTCGCAATATGATGAGCTTTAGCATAAAGTACAGCCCATATTCCGGGGGGTAAAATAAATTAAGTCTCATTGAACACGAAGAGCTGAGAAATTAAATTTAATAGTATGCACAAATTAGCATAAATTTTTCGTTGGACGCGATTCATCTAAAAACTATTAGCTATTATTTAGTTAATTCTCGCATTCGAAATGCTTATGTGATTCAGTGGCGTAGCTAGGTCAACAAGGGCCCCGGAGCAAATAATTTATTTTGGGCCCTCAGGCCCGATGACCTTATTTTTGCTTTGTGTTGCTGGTAGGGACCCTCCGAGCTGAGGCTCGGGGCCCTCTGAACAGTGGTTTGGGGCTACCCTGAGCAGTGAGGGCCTCTTAGTGAGGGGGTTCCCTGTGTCTTAGGGGCCCCGTTAGACGCCGGTAGAGCTAAAAAAAAGGTCGCCAGTTTGCAGTGAAGGCTCGTGGGCCCTCTGAACTGCGCTTGGGGGCCCCCTGAGATATAATTGGGACCCCCTGAGCGTAGGGGCCCAGGTGCACTGCACCACCTAGCCCCATAGTAGCTACGCCCCTGATGTGATTTCAGCTCATTAACGGCTTCGTATTATTGGGAGTAATTAAGAAACTTTTATTTCCCTCTCGTTGGAGACGTGTTAACTGTGACATGATTGGTTTAATCTGTGCACTGAAAAACCACATAAATGAAGTTGAGGGCAACGTAAAGTCTATACTGCAATTTCGTTGGCTCATTCCACGGTCTCCTCGATAGCTGTTGGCTCGAGCTAACGCTTACGTCACGAAACGCTGATATCACGCGTACGACCTTCTTTGGACGACTATCAGCTGCCAGAGATGTTGATATAAAATCGGTTATGCTCGTTATTTATTAAACACCTGCGACGAAACGAATCGCCAAAATAATTTAAATAAGTTTCGTTTTCGTAGAACTTCGTTGTAAATTAATTTTAGTTTGAAAAAAATAAAATAAAATAAGGCAAAACTTCAATTCTAAATAAACGTGTGGTAAAATTGTACTTAACGATTCAATGAAGTCCTTCGCGTTGTTACCATTCTTCAGTCATTATTGTCACGTTGCTTGGCCATAGATATTTACATTGAACATCAGACCTGAGGATAAGTCTATTAAAAGTAAAAACGTACGTGATATTTTCTGTTGCACTGGGTTTAATATGAAACTTTAAGTTTATATTTTACCTATACCAGGTGAACCCATCCTGTTCTTTGACTCTAAAAAACGGGAACTATTCTAGACCAGTTATCATCCCAACACATGGTCACGGGCCTTCATTAGTTACTATTCAATTCCGACAATCGTTCGTGCCTGACAAGGTCATTTCCAACGTCGCGTAACAAGCAGCATTGGAAGAAATCCCGCCAGTAAAATTCCTTGAATAAAATTACCTATAACAAATACATTTTGTGCAGTTTTAATAAAAGTATATTTCAAGATCACACGCTGTTGTATAAAAACAAACTACAGGCCAAATAATATCTTCAGACTACCATTCAAACGATCTGTTAAAATTTAGGCACTTAAATTTAGCGCAATTGAAGACTTGCTATCAGATATTGAAAATGCTATTGTAGCCCGTTAACATTTGTATATTAATTGTTTGTCGCGAGACTAAGATAAAGAAATCAATGAATAAACCTACAGTATCATGTGCTATAAAGTTATCTAGTAAACTAATTTTTAGATGCCTCTCAATTCTTATGCTAAAAAGCAATAACAGTTAAATGGAAGTTTTGTACCCACATGACAAATCGGGTGTCTCTTTTGCAAAATAAAGTCATATTACTTTGCATACGATGTTTATTTTCATTTTGGATATCTATTTTCTATGTTTAAACCTGTGGTCCTCTTTGTAAAGAGTCGTGTAAGAAACAGGGTGAAGCCTATTAGCTGCACTAAAGAAGACTCTTACTCACTTGATTAAGGCGAGAAATTCATACACGACGTAAATCATTTAATTAACTAGGCTACCAAGCTACAGGGCTGTTACCACGGCCAACCTCATTAAGCAACTGCGCCTGGTGGACGGGAGGCAGAAAATACGTGGATGCTTGGCAATTTACGAACAGTGTTCAAAAACTCGAAATCCGATTTGAGCTCAGTTTAATTATTAGGAAATGAAATTGGAGATACGCGTAACATGCGAAATTATCGGAGTCGCCAGACCTGACAGCCAATTAGCCGTAATCTAATGGCGACGAACGTTATATATTGAGGCGTTAAGCAACGATAAGGGTAGATCGATAGTTGTGAAACCGCTTCTCTGCGTCATGGCATGTTCAGGTTCCTTTGGTGTGAGATCTGTCACAGAACCTAACGAAGTAAACTTGTAGTTAGGCTGCTATCAACTGCCAAGCTCGAAAAATAATCAATCATAGTAAACAGTGGTAGTGGAGACAATGGGGGCGGCAAATACACTGTTTTTCCCCGGCTCTGAAAATTCCATGATACGCCACTGCTGGGTATATTATCAAACATTGTTAAAAATTAATTTTTCTAATATTTTTTACAGAATCAAGCTCTGCAAATACAAAACTAATAAAATATTTTTACACGTTTTTTTTTTTTTTTTTTTTTTTTTTTTTTTTTTTTTTTTTTTTAAACAGTTTAACGTCCCTTTTTAACAACGTGGTCTTTAGAGACGGGAAAGGATGGGGGCAAGGAATGGGAAGGAATTCGGCCATGGCCTTTTTGAAGGAAGCATCCCGGCATTCACCTGGAGTGATTTGGGGAAACCATGGAAAACCCAAATCTGGATGCCCGGACGGGGATTCGAACCGCCGTCCTCCCGAATGCGAGGCCAGAACGCTATCCGTTACACCACCATGCTCGGTTTTTACACGTTAATTGGTATACAAAAATTTCAAATTTCAAACTTGATTTTTAGTGGTTATTGTTGTATTTTGTAACGTAATTTCCCAAAAAAACTAGGTTTCACTCAATTGAAGTACATGATAACTGGAATATTGAAACTGAAATAACAACGCAGTGAACTCTTATTTCGAAGAACCATTAGGAGGAACCAGCAGCCAATGGCTAGAGAATTAATTCCAGCATTGTCACTGCTAATGACTGCAAATTGACAGTACCTCTTGTACTGTGATTGTATCTCCGTTTCCCCGGAACTGCTACAGTCAAAATCCTCAATCATTTGGTTCAAGTTCTATATTCGTTTTCTTCTTCTACAGAACTGCATACGGAAGTACTGTTTTAAACAATTGCTAGGGAGCTCATTCCCCGGTGGCAATTTCATTTTTATTGTTCTTGGCATAAATCTGTCGACTGATTTCGCGAATTTCAAAACTTATCCCTACTCTTCATGTCAACATATCCATTACAGTCTAGTTCCTCTGCTTCAAATGGTCCAGTCTTTATCTTTCCCTAACATAATGATCTAATCAATTCTGGTCGTAATTCCGTCTTCTCCTTTTTTGTTACTCCTTCATAAATTTCTTTCCTTACCTATTTAAAAACACGTTCATGTTGAACAAACTTCTATAGCATCACATTTCAAATGCTTCAATCGTTTTGCTTTCTAAAGTCCAAGCTTCACTTATATAAAGGGCTGTGCTCCATGCATTTCTTCCTGAGCCCTAGGTCTAAGTTTCTTGACTTTTTTCTTGTTTTGGTTTATATTAAACCCAAATTCTTCTCCTAGTATTTTATTCATAGTCTCCCGTAATTTCTCAGTGCCCAGTGTTATCTCCGTTCATATGTTGTCTGTTGAAACGACAATGTCAGCTTCAAAGCGTAGCACACCGTTTGTATAAGCTAACATCTGAATTTGCATTTCACGTACTTTATTGCGTCCTCTTCACACAAGTTAAGTACTATTGTTAAATGATAGGGGTATTCGACATAAAACTTTGTCTCTCTCCCTTTCTAACTTATGCTTGTCTCTTGTGAATTTGTACCTTTAATAAAGGCTACACGATTTTTATATACTTTTGTATTTCTCTACTCACCTACGTTCTCATTTCATACGTTTTTATCTTTAAGTTTTCATTGTTTAATACAAATTGTACAGAATTTCCATCGGTTACTTATTACAGTACTATCGTTTACCTAAGAAATAAAATTTTCCCAATTCTTTATGCCTTAAATCTTCCGCTGCTAGTTGTGTTACTATGGTCATCTATACCCTTCTACGTGCTATTCCTAATTCTTCTTCAAACATCTATCCATAGTTTACCCCCATTATATACCTTATACAATTCGAACAGCGTATCCATCTATCCCCTATCTTCCAACATCTTCCAAACCAGAAAAATTGCCACCGAGGTGTGCACCCATCACGATTAATTAAATTACATTAAATTTGTCTGCAAAGGTGTCTATGCCGTAAACAAAATAAATTGCAGATTTAAAATCTGCACATTCTATGAGTTTCATTGCGGAAGAATCGAAATTGGTGTTGAAAATTTTGTTAAATTGTATTCAAGACGTTCCTGTAGACAAATAAAGTAGACAAAAGAAAAGAGAATTGGCTACGGTTGTTACGTCCTACATGGAATTTGTGTTCTGCTACTGGTGCCTTATCCAGCGTACAAAAGGGGAATACTAATACGTTTGAATAAATTGAAAGAATTTTAGCGATAGCTAAAGATCTTTTGAACAGTTTTGTTTTTGAAGCCATTGGTACAAGAAGAATAATTCACCCGGAGAGCGTGATCCAACATACAGAAATTTTAAAATGAGTCCTACGGATCGGTTTGAGATTTGGGTGACGTCACTTGTAAGTTTAAACCATTTGTGACTAATTACGTAACGATCACAGAGTCGGATTAGCATGATTCAATTTTTTTGACAGGGGAGAGGAGCATATGAACCTCGAAATGTGCCAGGTTTTTTACATGCTAACTCAATTAAAACTCTAGAATTTTTTATTAATACACAGCTCTATTAAACACTCCTGTCTCTCATTCTATTAATGTTCAGTATTTATGATAATGTGAATACCTTAACGAATTAGGGATCTTCTTTTCAATCTTGTTTCACTTAATACGGTAACAGTTTTGTTAGGCTAAGGTCCTGTCAGCGTGAGCCGTTTTGGAAGATCGCATTTCGTCGTCCGGTACACGAAACCATTTTGTAACGCTTTAAAAATATTATTCATCTTCCCCATAGTAGTATACTGCAATCAGGGACACATTACGAATAGGCCATTTTTAGCCCATTACATTTTGTTAACTTAATGTTGAAAGTGCCTTGTCCAGGCTTGGCACACATATAAAAACAATACTTTTCTACTTTGACGCACCAACAAATGAAAACTGCTTAACACAATTTATTTCATTCAGTAAAACTTGGTTCAATCAACATATGAAAGCGGAATAACATATTAGGAAAACACATATGCAATCTTTGTTTCGATCAATAATTATGATTATTAATTTACTAACGTTCTATCTCGCATTCAAACTGTGTAATTTGTTGAATATAATGTTTACAGTTAGCACGTCAAAACAAATTTTATGAAACTACTCATATATTATCTGCATGTACTCGCTAAGTTATTACATTATCTGACTGATAACATTTTAAAACTATTAGAAAATAAAATACAACTAACTTTGCTTACTTTTAATAGATATTACTTGCCTGAAAGAAAATATCATTAATAAAATTTAAACCTAATTACGGAGAAACGTTTTGAAAAACAAGTGTTACAGTAAAGTTTATCAATAACATGGGCAAAAAGAAATTACAAATTCTTGCCTTCACTCTACTTACGTTCTAGTACGCGTGATACCAACTGTACAAAAAGTAAACAAACTGTGGTTAGCTTGACAGACAAGCAGGATACGTTTGTTGCGTTAGAGTCCAGGGGTGGCCAATATTTCTCCACCACCCGAGATTCATCACACTTTTACGAAATATATTTATTTTATAATGGTCAAAGTAGTGAAATCTAATGTATTGAAAAATACATTATTTTTGCATCCATATTTTCAAAATTTATTTCATTTATATTTATGAATCTTTTATATATTATTTTTAGTGTTATATGTTCCTTTAAAATGTGCGTTTAGTATCATTATTATTATATTATCTATGTTTACATGTAAGAATAATAGTAAACACAATAATAATAACTCATTATGTTTAAATTTTACACTCCAAAAATATGCCTATAGTGGGTCTAAATCTAATACGAGGATATATAATTTTATATGCTGCCCGCAGAGTTCTGATGCGTTTCCAAAGTGGCCCGCAAGATCATTTGGGTTGGCCACCCCTGCGTTAGACGAAAGTGTTGGTCTAAACGAAACCACGAATAAGTTAGAAGTGAGAAAGAACACTGCAATGAATAAGAGTAAAGGTACTCTAGTTTAAAAGCACACGAAGGAACTTATTTCCGCACTTCAACTGAGGAAGTTTCTCTTGTGAGACATACGCCCAAACAACCTAACCTTGAACTTGTCTGCAAAGCTTTGTGCTCTTCGGTTTATGCAAGTGTGAAGGCAAAGCACGCATTAAAACACGTGGCGTTCACCAGCTTGTTATTTCAAGAGAAACACTGTCGTTTGATAAATGGATGATTCCAAATACAACAAAAAAATGGAACCTTTATTTTGAATTGATGGTTTGGCCAAAGTACAGTTGTACAATGTTGACGAGATGAGTTTAAATATAAAGCTGATACAGCGAAAATCATTCGAACACACTCAAGAATTAGTCATGGTAGCTTTCAAATAAAGGAATAAAAGGCCAACTGCGTCAGTTGTTGTAGCGCTACAACCTCTCATAAATTGACTACCTTTTAAGCTTGGTGTTACAGAAACTCTCTTGATTTCAAATATTCAACTTCTCAACTCCTCTAGTTTATTACACAGCTCGAAATTACTCCTGGTTGTCTTCAGACTCGTTTAAAAAATGGTTCAAAAATGTATTTTTTACCTCGTGTTACTAGCTACTTCTTTGTAAAGCTGTTTTGGAATTAGGCATGGCTCTCTCATACCCTACTCCAGCAGCTCTCTAACATGGAGATATGAAGGATCATTAATCACCACCAAACGTTATGATGCTATTCCAACTCATGGATCAGGGAATCGATCAAAGGAACTTCTGAGTTACTTGTTTATAAAACTCGATTTTGGACTTTTATGTGTTAAAAGCTGTCTGAAAAAATTTAACGTTAAGGAAGTCATCTTGATGATTGTTAGAGTTTCGAAAACAACCCGGTTTTATACCATTACAAAAATCTTTTGCGTTATCACTTTCTTGAAGCAGAAACACAAAGTGATGTAACAAATGTAGAAGAAGAGATTATCAAATCCGTTTTGACAATATTCAAAACAAGATTAGGATATGACATAATCCTAAGAAAATTAATTCCTTGAATGGGTAAATGGAGATTTTGAATTTGAAAAGTCTCTAACGGGCTATTATTGAAATACAGTGACGAAGATGTTGAGACTGTTATTTCCAAATTAATGTTTAAATAGTGCTTTAATACATACGTAAACACATATATATTACTAACTTTGTTCTCCGTCTCAAGTTAAGGTGACGTGATGACATACATCTCAAATTTTAGGTTGATTTTCAGACTGTAAAATTCCCGTAAAATCTGTTCAGTAGTTTTTAAGTTGACATTTTAATAGTAAACGAACTTAATGTTCACAAGAACTTTTAATTTCTTGTACTAGCACCATAGGGTAGTTAAAGGTAGCTCTCTCTCTATCTCTCTCTCTCTTTTTTAAGTCAGAGTCTAGATTTCAAACTGATAAAATTCCTTCAAAATAACTTTAGTATTTTTAAAGTTATGGCTGATTTCAGGTAAACAAGTTTAAAGTTAAATGTAAATTTTAATTAACAGCCATGATGTCATGAATCTCATGAAACATTCCTCAAATTTTCAGTTTGACACTATGATTTGAAACTGTATAAACCCCATCAGTATCTGTTTATTAGTTTTCATTTAAAGTAATTTAATTTTTATGGAACACGCATACCCCCACCTTCCATGTCACGATTTTTCACCCTCACCTTCGCCCGCATTACAACTGTCCGTGACGCCCTTACCTACAAAGGAAAATCTTCCCACTCCCTTTCCTCCGAATTGAAGTGCCAGCTTATGATTATGGCCATCTTTCACTTTCATGTACTACTCTTAATCCATCCATGCATTATCGCAATTATAAATCCTGAACAAACCAAACACTTTGTTCACCAGCCTTCTGTCTTCTAGTAACTCCCAACTTAGCTCCTTCAGCATATCACGTACTGATTACATTGTGTGGTATAATATTTATAATTCCGTGTGGTCGTAATGAACTGGTGACAGGTTTTCTAATGACTGCGCATTCCGCCCCTGTCGCAGCCACCTTAACCTAACCCGGCAATCCTATGGGGTACAGGGGATCTACTGTTCAACGTGGATTCTGAACCACACCAGCGTTCTGACGTATACTTCATATCAAACAGCGAGCTGCGCCAGGGGTGAAGAAGGCCAGGTTACGTTCTTATGAAAATCACCGCCGAGACAGGGATTTGAACCTGGGACCTTCCAGTGTCCAGGCAGACGCTTTAACTACTGAGACACTCATTGTGCGTTACTTTCTGCAAACAAATCTAGCGGCTCTACTTTGCACCCACTCCAACTCCAGAATTTGATAGCCATAATGTGGGTCCCACTCCCACACCACTCTACCATATTCAAGCAATTGTCTTACCACAGTTTTGTAACCCAGTTTCCTCACTTCCTTAGGTCACGTCGGAAGAAACATACAAACAGCTCTGCCACAGTTTTGTAACATAACTGACGTAATGCCCTGGTTGAAAGAATTTAATTTGGGATCAAATCAAGATTCGTGTTGGACTGAAAGGTGATATTTCCCTTATCAACTCACCAGCGGTTGAAAATAAACAGAAAATTAATGTATCTGTCTGCTAATGTAATAAGGAAAATATTTTTTATTTCCTTGGGGGTTAAGTTTTACGTTTTGTTGCACATTGTCGGTACTCTGTTTGCTGGAGTCTGGTGTGTGTGACATCTCCATAGCGGGACTAATTACCCGGCGGTCGCGTACAAAGGCTGGACGTCCTGCCCTCTGTGTTCCATTTGCGCACTCATTTTTCCTTTGTTGTCGCTGTCACACAAGATTTCGCCTGTATTGCTCATACGCCGCTTAATGAACTGAAACAACTGCCCGTCTCGTTTTTTTTTCCGAATGGAAATATTCCACTTATTTGATTAGCTACGTTGAATATTCCCAAGACCCTATTGCAGTTTTTTTTCTTCCGTTTATCGAATTTTTAGTGTTCACTGCTCCTGGTAGTTTATCAGAAACAGGGAATAAACTTGATTTTAACTTCAAAATTATCTTTAGCAGAGCTCCAGTTTGGTGACTGAATCCCACACTATCTGTTAATAAGCTTGCTGTAATGAGATTATTTTTTGGTTTATTTATCAAACAACACAGCTGTGTGCGTCAGTAAATTTTCCTTATTTACGCGGATTAGTTCTCGAAACACTAACTGTGGCACTCTAAATCCTGTTTTTCCGTTTAATGATTTTGGAATGCACCGTTAATTATAATTTAATGTGTAATAACGATGTCCATTTTTTCATGATACACGAAAATTAAATCATTCAAACCTGAACCAACTATAAATCAGTCGAAAACTTCTCTCTTAACAATTCCATGGAGAAAGTACGATAGTAGAAATTGTTTAATATTAAGTGTTCTTGTAAGATTTTCTGCTTATCGTTTCTGTATGGAAGTGAATATATGACATTATTTTGTTTTAGGTGAGTGCAGTGTACGATACGAGTTAAGGAGTTCGCGAATATGATGTTTGAATTAGTTTATTTTGTCATTAAGTTTGCGCATTGTTTCTTGCGTACATATTGTCAAGGCCATCGATACGAGAATACTCATCACAAGTTGTTTCCAAGTATTTCAAGTATATTTTTTTTTTCAAAGTCACTGTAATTCTGATGGGTGGAAAATATTAAAGTAAAATGGTACATGCGGAAAACCAGATCTTGTTCATACGTCTTAAGTAACTATTTGAATTTCTGACAGCCGTTCATCTTCCTATTTTTAAAGTCAGTTTATGGCTGGTATTAGATTTATATTAGCAAACTTAAAGTATTTCCTTCGGCTCTTTATTTTTAGTATAAACTTAAATTTTAATTAAATAAGTATTGAGAAGGTAGTGGACTGATAGTTTAATACGTCTTGCAATAAGCTCAGCAGGTCAGTCGGTGGCCATTTTACCACTGTAGGCGAGATTCAGAACATAATGACCCACGGCAGAAGGTAATGACCACCGCATGACTCTTCTTGTTTTCCCCCTCCCCACCCCTCTCTCTAACGCCTGCTGTTATCCCCTTCTGCTTTTCAATTCGTCGTCACTTAGAAACAACTATAAACATTCAGGTAAACACGTTCTACAGTTTTACTGGCAGATGAGAAGTAGCGACGTTTGAGACTTCAAGAAGTAGCTTCTTTTTCCTTATGGCTTTGTACCTAGTCGCCATCGAAGTCGTTAGAAGCGAGGAAGGACTGGATACTAGGAATGGGAAAGAATTTGTCAATGGCCATTTAAGGAAAGCATCCCGGCATTCGCCTGGAACGATTTGGGGAAGGAAACCATGGAAAACACACATCTGGACGCACGGACGGGGATTCGAATCCACATCCTCCAAAATACGAGGCCAGAGCGTTACCGCTCGCCCGCCAAACGCGGTGAAAAGTAGCTTTCGTTCTGAAAAGCAAAATGATTCCAAGCTGCTGATTCGCTGGCGCACAAATGAGGATAAATATTTAAATGTTATTAACAGTTACTATGTTTCATTGAGCCTCCATTCACGCCACTTTTGTAGATACTTAGATTACTGAAAGTACGTGTCTGGAAACAAATTTTTACTGCTTTTCTAAGGTTTCCATAATTGATTTTTCTAGGAAGTTCCTGTTTTATTGGCCCACTATAAACCCTGTATCGGCAAAGCTTAAAGCTCCCGTCCGAGAATTGTCGCTGTCGCAGGCATCCGTGTGCACTTGTTTTTTGTTGATCATATTCACTAAACCGTTCACATTGTTCCCGTGTCCTCAGAATACAACTATAGTGCAGTAAAACTTTCTTTATACAAACATACTTACAAATAACAAATAATTCGCGGTAATAGCAAAAATCCGCCACGTTTACACCCTACCCCCTCCGACAGCAATTATAATCAAATAATGGAATAACAACTCCATTATTCAGATGAGCTCACAGATATTGAATGTCATTAAAGAAATATATGTTTTTAATTAATCTGAAGCTAGAAATTAATTTTTTATTAATTTTTTCACAGCTTCTAGCATAATACTGAGATATAAGGTAGCGTGAATGATGCTATCCTGAAATATTCACAGCCTAAGTGAATTCTAACAACGGAGTAATCTATTATGTTCATAGTTGTTAAAACTTAAGTAGGTGAATTTCTGAAATAATAACGTTTTGGTAAATATCAATTAGAAGCAGTGTATCCATTATACAGACGGTTTCCACCCTGTATGACCCATACATACATACGCAATATCGGTGCAGATGGAGTTCAGTATATGGATAATAACTAATTAAAACTTCCTTTAGCTTGCTGAAACACTTAACATTGATCTATAATAATTCTACTCTAAACTTGTAATAATTTTTAAAAGTCGGCTGCTTCCGACAACTCCAACAGAAGTCGACATATGTGCAGCACATGTACCAGACTCAGGCACCCCTTATGTCAGGTCAAAGGTCATGGTATTGACTAGGCGGCACAAACCAGAAGTGTCTATGCGTAAGAGGGGAGTGGGCGGTTTCCGAGGCTTGCGGCAGCAAAGAGTGAGTGATCCGTGATTTCCCAGCGGGCCGCTACAACTTGCCCGAGAGCTACCCGAAGACTACGCGGACAGCGGTGGGGGAGCAGTATCACACCCCACCAGCTGTTGTACCTGAGTTACGGATTACACGCACAGCTTCGTAAACAATGAAGGTGTACCATCATCCATTCTGAAGTATCATTTATAGCGTTCATTCTAACCTGTCGACAGTGTTAAGATTTTATTTGTATTTAACATTATATTACAATAATTCACACTACAACGTCTAACATTCTAGGGCGCAGTTAGTGGGAATCGTCTAAGCCTCGTAAAAATATATTTTATGATATTCTGATTGCGTAGCATTCATTGCTATGGTTGACGATGGACAACCATCTTAAAAGACGGTCGTGTCAGGACCCATTGTGTCTACCCGTGTCGTTGCTTTAACATAAGCGGCCAAAGAGTGATGATATTTATATTTCCTCCCAAGTGTCTTTAAAAATCTTCTTTCAAACGTTAGTTGGCTATAAGCAATTTTAAAATTACGTCAAATGTAATATAACCAAAGCTGTAATATGAAGTGCAAATTTAAACAAAGAATTGTCACATTCTGTTTGAAAGAAGTATGTAGCTATACCAAGGCATGCGATACAATTTTTACTATTTTTATCCGATCCATTTCTCATTTAGTGAATAATGTCAGCTTAATGTATTTCGATAGAGTCATTAAAGTAGTAACAGTTGCTGATATACTGAAATCTGACTTGGGTCAAGAACTGTTATTCATAGTAAACAAAACTCATACGCTTCTCGGTGAATTTTGTGAACATTCCATATGTATTCTTGACAGTAACTACTTCTAAAATGAAATATTTTTAAAAAAAAAAAAGCAGCATGAGCTGAGCAGCATTACTTCATCATAAATAAAGATGCAAGAAATAGACGCCATAAGTATACTCTCATCATGTGATAGAATTCATAGCGATGCGATTACACAAATAAGTACAAAATAGGCTAAATGTCAAATTTATTTATAGTTGTGGTTGACTGCGTAGTTCCTACCGATTACTTTCTTAACTGTATAGAGGGACAACTTGACAGAAAAACAGTGGCAGACCAGATTTTCCAGTAGTGAAGTTCTTGGAATCTATAAAGGAATCTACGGAACAATGCGGACAATATGAGACTATAGTTAGACGATGTACGCCCTTTCGTGACACCTGCGTCCATCTGGAGCCAGTAGTCTGCTTCGGCTTATTTACAGTGTCCAGCACGCCAGCCGCTCACCTTCACCCATGAGATCAGATACAGCTCTGCTAAACAGACAAGCTTCCTTTGCTTATCTGTCGAGTTTGTTCCGTGTACTGGAACGAAGTCTGCATTGCGGAATCTTCGAATGGAGATGTGAAGGAATCCTTAAATAATGTCTTCATGCACGGTCGATTACGAACAGACCGAATCAGAGAGAAAACGTAAATAAATAAAAACTTCAAACATAAATAATACGCGGATACAGTGTTTCATTTTAAAAACCGACCTTTAAGTTGATTTTGTTGTAATACAAGCAAGCGTTGGTTCACGAGATATAAGACTGTTAAAGCAAGATGAGTAACAAGATCGATCCTTGCCTGTCGTTTCATTATTTTGTTGCGTTTGTATTTAGACATTTATACAAGTATTCTATTAACTTTCGTCATGATTTCCAAGTTCTAAGACTTTCTGTACCAATAGCCAACTTCAGTTCTCCTTGGTTCAGCCTAGCATATGAGAACTAATAACGTTTCTGCACATCCATGAAGTTCTAGGTTAGAGAGATTACGCAGAAAGGAAAAAGACTTAAACGAAAATACCCAGTGTTGAACATGAACAGGTACTCGCATAGCAGCTGCTCTTTAGTTAGGCTTCTGCTAGCAAGTCATTGCACTGCTCTAACTATGTGTTAATCAGGGGAGTAGTAAAATTAAATAACTTTTTTTTTTTTTTTTTTTTGCAGTACGAAATAACGCAACGAAAAATGGTGGAAGAAGCTGAAACATTCGGGCCTAGCATTTGTGATGAGACGGTTTAATGGTTACAGATATTTATTAAGAAAAATAAGAACACATTTTAGGTTCTTTTAGAACATTATTCGTGGAATCTTGCACCACAAGTTTTTCGTACAAGAATTGCCTTTTACGATGTAAAAGTTGGATCACACGGAGAAATTATACAAAAGTATGAGTCGACGATTAATATGGTTACCATTCAACAATCATCGCCAGAGGAACGTGTAAGTTTGCTCGGAACAATTTTATAGCAGGGAAAATGTTTACGTGGCTGTTTGATGAGATTAGGTAACTTGGTTTTGTGAAATTTATGGCAAGTAACTGTTAGTCATTTGCGTTTTCTTTTTATTTCTTTAACCCTCGAATGTTCCGCATCTTTGTGATCTTCGGGAAAATACTTTATTACAGCTATGTTCTTCCATTCCCGTCGTGATTCCCCAGTAGCGTTCCCTGGTTCCCTTCAATGTAGTACTTGGTCTCAGATACATGTTCCTGCCTCTGTGAAGACGAATGGAATGCTTTAAAGGCCGAAATACTGAAAGCTGGTAAAGAAACATTAGGCTTTAGGGAAGAAGCTGCCCAAAAACCTTGGATCACAGAAGAGATTTTGGAGCTGATGGATCAGAGGAGAAGGTACAAAAATGCTCAGGATAAAACAGGAAGAGAGCAGTACAGGCAATTTAGAAATCAAATAAATAGGAAATGCAAAATAGCAAAAGAAAAATGGCTACAAGAAACGTGTGAAGAAATAGAAAAGGAAATAGTCGTAGGAAAAGTAGATGTTGCATATAGAAAGATCAAACAGAATTTTGGAGAAATGAAGAAAAGGGGTATGAACATTAAAGCTGCCGATGGGATAGTGTTTTCCTCGAAGGAAAAGTGAAAGACTGTTGCCGTGTTAGGAAATGAACACATATGAGAAGTCGCTCTGTGATAGGTTTGTTTCGTTGAAGGGAAAAGTGCGAAGCCAATGCGAAGCCACTACGAAGCCATTGCCGTATTTAATTAAGGCACACAGTGGTCACTAATTAGTTAGGAAAGTGACTGTACCAATTGTTAGTATCCATTATTTATATTTAGTGACGCTTTGAAGTGCACATAGGTATTGCACTGTCTTCTTAGAGTCATAGTTAAATCTCCAAAAATCCATAATGTACTAAATAGGCCAGTGTGTTTTTACAGAAGATAAATTATTCCAAGTAAGCGTATTCTTCGTTCTGCAACACATACAAACGACAAAGAAGTGTGGTTAGGAACTGTTTCAATACATACGTTATTTAGTACTGCGAAACATAATAAGTGAAAGAATTTACTAGAGACTGTTAGGGAATATTCAAGAAACTCTAGAAGTGTGAGCATAACAGAAAATTTATTTACGATTTAGAGTTTAAAGAGATACTTTTACGAATTATGATATACGTGATTCCTTTGTGATGGGAATCTTCTGAATAGTTTTTAACTAAACGTTGATGGGCGCTTTGTTAAAGAACTTGCAAAATACAAATGAACAGTTTAATATACAGGATAAATTATTCTACTTAAAACAGCTTGAGACTATTTTCAAGTCCATTTATTTGGATTTCAGGAATTTTTGTCCTGGACCTAAGTATTTTGAGCAGACACTGATCGCATGATAGCAACTGTCACTTAACACCTTGATGTGATGGTTAAAGTAATATCATAGAGGCTTCTATCTCTGGTACGGCCAAGCTGATGTCAATTTCCAGTAGCTTCCCCCAATCACTCCAGGCGAATTCTATGACTGTTCTTCCCGAAGGGAGTGACAAAATTTATTTCGTATGATTACTTGTAGTCCTCTTCTGGTCTTAATGACTTATATATCGCCGTTCCGTATAGTAGTAAAAAAAATAAACACAAATAACGCAAAGCAATTTTTTTTAAAAAATAATTCTGTGTTAACAACCTCGGTAAGTATACTTTAAGTAATCTTGGATTTAACTCCGAACTGAATGTGGGTGACCCAGTTCTGATTTTAACCAGTTAATGGGCCACGTGTGAAGACAGCATTGGGCCTTACTAGCCAACCCTTCATTAAATTTTTTTTAGGAAGTATTATTTCTGTTATACAGCTGTTCGATATCAGTGGTCTGGCAGCTCAATATTGAAGACGATAAGACGCTTGTGTAAAAATTTCATGGTGCTGGGATGGAATTCCACTACAACCAAAAAAATTTTTATGGGCGTTGTTGTTCACATACAAGTACTCTAGAACGCTCCGTGGTTCGAATTACACATTAACTGTAGGTCCAGCCACGAAAGAGACGGAATACGAAGCAAATCTGAGCTCTGGAAACAGACCATAAGATGACACTAATGTGCTTAATGTTTGGTGTAGTATGTTTGGAAGGATTTTCTACGCTTCTCCGCTTTATGTACGCATCGTTGCTCCTTGATCCGTCCTATGAAGTGTGTTTACTTGAAACTGGAATCTTCTGTTGACACTATTTCACTATTCGCTGCAGCTCTGCCATCTGTTGGATAGTTTTGAAACTTCTTACACAAGCGAAAACCGATCGAATTTCAATCAGTTGACGGTAAACATTTCCTTCTGGTGGAGAACAAAAAATTATTGAGGATTTGTTTTTAAAATACCCACCTACTAAACGATGTTTGTATTCAACATATAATATACATAGCCGTTCTGTTTTGGAGTTAAGAAATGGTTCAATTGTTAATTGAAGTTAGCAAAAAAATGACACCAAAAGTCTGTTTAAAAATTAACACCGTCTTGACTTAATATGTTAAACTACAACCAGCCTTAGGTAAAAATACATAAAAAAAAAAACCGCAAGCTGAGCTTGTTCGAACATTGTATGTCAGCACAATCATAAAGAATCCTTGTGACACATTACTTGCTATGTAATTGTTCTTTTTCATTATTCTGAAGTTTACATTAATCATCATCTAACATACTGTAATTGGCACAGATATTGGGCTGGAATTCGAGAGGATGCGAATAAAAATTTCCGTTCGCCAATCCAGATTCCGGTTTTACAAAATTTTCCAAGTTCACTCCAGGAGAATGCCGGAATTGTTCTTTCAAATACATTGGTCGAATTCATCCCCTTCTTTTACGTCACTCCCCTACTGTCGGAAAGGCATGGAAAAAAGTATCAAAAAAAAGGGAAGGAATGCTTTAGAAGTTCGCATTATTATAATCTGCTTGAATAATGTTTTTCTTTTCAGTGACTGTAGCATTCACAGTTTTTTTTTTTTTTTTTTTTTTTAAATAGACAATGTATGTGCATAGTTTCTACAAATAGTGATAGAAGTATTATCTATACTGGCGGAAATCGAAAGTTCAACATGCATACGGAGTTGTCATAAATAAGTGAAATTTGCAACCAAGTATCCCCATACAAAGATTATTAAATGATTAAAAACTCAAAGTTATACTTGTAGTAGTATGAAATTACGGGGCTATTTATTATGTAAAATTGTTATGTTTTCAGCGTATAAATGGTGTAACATGACACTTCTTTGTCCACAGGTTTTTGTTGATCAAGTAGACCAAGGCGAAGTGTGACAACCTTCTACACCCAAATGTCTAACTGCGAGAAAGGTCGGAGAATTGACGTGTTTGAAATTGGTGGGTCATATCGTGAAATCCCCGGAGGATCGGCCGTAGTATACAGCCTTGTTACACAGTGGATGGAAGAAGACTACAGTACTCCTAGGGCAGGCGTAGGTCAATACAGAAGGAACAACAGCACTTGGAGACTACTAAATTGTGTGGGTGGCTGCATGCCAGATCCAAGCGGTGGTTACGGAGGGAATAACTCTCCGGATGGTTCTAAACCAATTGCTTCAAGATAGGTTACTCTCTCAAACACCCGTGCAATGTGTTCAATTAATCTGATTTCATAGCCAGCATCGTCTGACCTAGTGTGGTGCAAAACTCAAATGGACATGTATGGCATACATTTGTGTTTAGATATTCTGTCTGTAGCAAAGTGATAATCGGCAACGTGTGCGCAGGCGTAGTGGAGAACGGCTTACACTGCTCTGATTTCAGAACGTCACACAGGTCCAGCCACTGGTGTCATGGTTTGGAGGCAATCAGTTTAGATAGAACGATTGAGTTGATGGTTATTGAAGGAAAAATAACAGCTCACCACTCTGTGAACGGGGTGCTACATCCTATTGTGATACCCTTCATGTCCACCATACAAATCGCATCTTACAGCATGTCCTCAGACTCACAAGCCTTACAATTCGGACCGCATGGTTCCTAGATTTATCCCCAATAGACCACGTCTAGGATGCTAGAAGTAGTCACATTAGATCACACGGCCACCCAGCACAAACTGTGCGGCAACTCACTGCATAAGACATTCAGGCACTGAGAGACATACCCCAAGAAAGACATCCGAACACTGACTGATTAAATGCCGGCAACGTCCCGTGAATAAATAGGTGCTCAAGGTGGACGCATTTCTTAAGGATAGTTGTGTCTAAAGGTAACAAACTTAGCCTGATCAATTTTAATTTGTTATCATTTCTTTTAGGGTTGACCCTGCATATATCTACAAAGTTTCCTAAAATTCCACCATTCCTGTCTGGGTGTTGCACTTTTAATTTCCGCCAGTGTATAAATATAACAGTAAAAAAAAAAAAGATATTATATGAAAAGGAGGATGCCGCACTTAATACGCTGCAGAGTAAAAACACCACGTTTTTGAACATTTCATTTGTTTGGCTGCCTATCTGTCTTCCTTTCCATGATTGAACTAATGCACGGTTTTTCAAGAAGTTTCGAATATTGCGCAATCCATTATCCCAAGGAGTAAGATATAACTTGTTTCAATCTGTAAAGTGAGGAACAAGGTGAGAAATAAAGAGAAAATTCTAAAGAATATATAAAATTGAAGTTTCTGAATATGGTGCTATAGGATTATGTTGAAATACATAAAAAGTTTGAATTGATCATGTTTTGGTAATAATGAGTACGGAAAAAGTTTTTGGAAGAGATTCACAGAGAGGAGAGACAGGACGGAGGGTAACATTTTACGTCGTGCTCACTTGTTAATGGAGAGATCAATCAAGGATAAGAAGCTGTAATGAGCCGCTTTCCCAAAGCTAGGGCAGCGGAGGACGATCCAGTGAAAGCGGTTTTTCGGGGAACTGCCTCCGTTGTAGGCCATTCATCAATCCACTTGCTGGGCTGACTCCATTATCATTGGGAGATGTGTAAAGAGCCAAGGGTGGTAACAAAAGCATTGGGAAGTATTCTGACAAGTAACAAGCAACGCAGCTTTCTGAGGACTCCTCACCGTCGATAACAACAGGGAGAAATAGGGACCCACCACTCTTTTATCTGTTTCATGGAACGCTGTCCCGAAGCTGGCAGTGAAGGCAAAGTTTACTTCTGGTTAGAGTATGGTGGTGATCAGACGGACTGACCAGACCACCGTCGTTATCTGTGGGTCCGAGGTGCACATTCCGTCACCGGCACTTTCGACAGCAGTGCGCGGACATGGTAATGTGCCACAAAACATTGCGACAGTGTGCAACATGTCAAAGAGCCCGTAAAATACCCGTGAGCAGCTACCCTGATTAGCTAGAGACTAGTTAAATGAGCCTACTGAACTTTCACTCTGCAAGATTGTATAGGTTTCAAATTTTTTGTTCATAATAAAAATAATTTGGTTTGTGAAATATATTCGTAACTTCTTTGTGAACCCATTTTTTTATAGATTATAAATCAAAATTCCGTCTGGAAACAACTGTTGATGTTAATGTTTCTTTATTCCCATACGTGTGGGGAATCGTCAGTGGCTGCGAATAAAGTAACATTAACATCAACAGTTGTTTCAGATGGAATTTTGATTTATAATCTATTAACCAACAACTGCGGAAGATGACCTACAGTCAGATTTGCCATTTTTTATCATTTGTAAACACCTTAGATATTTCATGTGCGAAGCTCAATATTAATAACACTCAAGTTGACAGAGTAATATCAAGTAGTATTTCCTGTTAGAAAATACAGTGCACCTAATGAGTTTTAAAAGCAGAAACACGTATTAATGATATCATTACAAGTCATAGACGAAACCAACTATTTGAGTTTTTGAAACTGACAAATGAGGATGTTTTAGTAAATGGTAATTTGAGATGAGGAGACTATATCAGATAAGGAAAAACTAAGGGAGTGCATTGAGAGACTTATGAGAGAAGAAGAAGCATCTAACAGCCGAACTTTTTCAATCGAATGTTCTGGAAACTTGGCAATACTCTACTGCTGGTTATTGCTGCAAGCTCGTTATTTGAAAAAATAGTAATGATAATTTAATTACGATTTGTACCAGAAATAATCAGATGTTATAAACGTTCTCTTAAAGTAATACGATCATCAAGAATTATATCTTGCTAGTGAAGTAATGTAAAATACACTGAAATTATTGTATGCTGAACGCAGTGTCAGTTTGATTGAAGTAAGTCATATTTTTATTGCATTATCAGGACTTTTAAATTACAAACTGCACTGTTAAAAGTAAGGAAGATTTAACATCTTCTGCTTTGAATTATTTTGAGAGGAGATCACGTGAAGAGGAGAAAGTATTTGGAGATCTAAGATACTGATTTATTTTATGAAATAAAGTTATAATGAAGACAATCTAGGAACTCAGTTTCAGTTATGACAATTTAATCCTAAATTTTGGCCAGCAGCAGACTGCTGAACAAGTAAAGTAGTTCAACTTTGAAGTTCTTTATTACTGCATTTAAACATCGAAACTATTCCAGACAATAACTCAGGCTTACTGACGTTTACAGCTGGAGTGACTTTCGTAAATTACTGGACGAATTCTGTTAAATGTTCTATTACTTTAATAGGGCGAAAAACAGACAGTTAATTTTTTTTTTTTTAACGTTTACTGAGTTGATGAAGTGAAGGTAAACAAACTTCTATATTGACGCAATCCAAAAGTGAACCCAGACTAGTTAAATACATAGTTCTACCGAGTTCACTTAAACCATGTCACTTACTAGTTATCAATGTCATTATTGGGTTATTGAGTTATCGTTTACTTTTTTTTCCTTCTTCGGACCCTTGCTTGGTCAATACGGGGTAATATCTGTCGGAAGCGTTTCTGTGGTGCTGCTCACAGATTCAAAGCCCCGCTGTGCGTGTTCCGCGATCCGTGGCGACTGGCTTTGAGAACCTGCATCCATATTCAGAAAGCGGCACAGAGCACTGTGCTGATCGGTCAGCTGGTCGATACAACGCCAGCGAGCGTGCAGACCGCAGCTGCAGTGACCAATGCGTGCCATCATCCCAGACACACAGGTTTCAGCGCCGAATGTGTGATTTCGCTGTTTAGCAAAAGGCAGTTGATGTTGGTGCGCATGCCTCATTAATCACAAACAGCACGGCGGCTATGAGGCTATCGTGTACTGAAGTTACGATTTCAAGAATTTTACCCTGCTTTAATGTGTCATCTACATGCTATGGTTAAAACACTTTTTAGGATCAGTTTCTCTCCGACTTGATAATCCTGATCATAACCGCGCGGTTATTCAATAGCTTCTTGAAAATGTTTTGACTTGTTTGAAATTCTATTTTTGAAGCGAAATTTAAAATCCCGTTTCACTTTTAAGGTTCGACATCCAGCATCTATGTTTTACTTAAAAGTTATGGATTAAACGGTTATTCCTGTCTGTAGTATATGACGTTACAAAATTACACTTACGCGATACAAAACAAAATATTTAGTTCCCATTTCCGTTATTAAATTTTTTATGGGCAGAATGACACGTTTTCAACTAACATTAGTGCTAATTGTATGCAAACTCATGTGCCGACTACATCTTTACAGTGAAATAAATAACGGCGGACACTCATTTGTTGCCACGACGATTGCAAAGTTCCCTAACGTCAAAGTTAGAGATCGTTATTTTATTTCGTTACTCTGACTTTATTTATATTTCGTATTCAGTGCAACTATTTTCACTCAGACAGTTTTGTTGTATCACATGCATCCACAAAGCTAGCATATCACTTTATGCGAATGAAGATCAATTTTTATGAATACGAAAAAGAAGGAAAGTTTAACCCTTGATAAGTGGTAGAAGGATGTTGAAACTTCAGCCGACAAATTAATTACGACATGAATTTGGTTTTAAATGGTGAGCGAGAAAAGAACTTTATGTAATGTAAGTTACAAAGCAAATATTTCAGGTCGTACGTATGTTGATATGTGTATATTGAGATGAAGAGTGTAATTCAAGATAGGAGTTGGAGGATGGTATGACAGCAGTCCAGAGAGTGATGAGAGTGATAATAAGTGAATAAATTCTTATACATGTTGAATATAGTAACATAATTTAAGTCGTTTATTCATCAAGGCTATAATATATCTTCCAAGAAACAAAATGCAGTGATACCATCAATTTACGAAGAAATTAACTACTAAGAAACATTTAAAACCAAGAAAATGGTTCATAATTTAATGCGGCATACTACTTTTTTTCTGTACCGTGTATGGTAGGTGAGTTGTTAACTCTCTGGTCTTGCATTCCGGTGGATGCCGGTTCGAATCCCCGTCCGGGCATCCAGATTTGGGTTTTCCATGCTTTCTCCAAATCACTTGGATGCTTCCTTCAAAAGGCCATGTCCGAGTTCCTTTCCATTTATTGTCCCCCAGTTCCATCCCGGCTCTAATGATCTCGATGTAGACGAGGCGTAAAGCCATAAGTAAAAAAAAAATATTATTTTCTGTCTCTGTTTATACTGAGATTGAAAAAAAAGTGAAAATATTGAATGCAAAATGCTACAATATAGTGAAAGCAAGATGTAACCTCATTCAATCATTCTATTTTTTAAACTTATAAAATACTACTAGAACTATCAAGACATCATTGAAATGTAACAATTTTAACCGATACCTTTTAATCGATTTCTTCGATGCCTGTTGAAGGATAAAGTTGTCTGAGTTGAGGCTGCGAAAACCCACTCGAAAAAATAAATTCATCTCTTTTGCTTGCAGGTTGAGACTAAGGTAGGATTACTGCGAAGCTTCCAACTTCTGAATCTTGTTAGGACGATGGCGTCTTACATCTGAAGAGACTCTTAACGATCGATGTCTCTGTAAGACAAACGACGAGGGAACTGCAGAGTGTTGTCGGCTGCTGTGGCGAATTACTAGAGTCTTACTAAAAAAAACTCTGCTCTGTGATCGCGGTGTACACCTATATCTACGTACGGCAAAATATCTTGAATACTTCAAAGAAGCTGCTATTTGTTGCAAAAAACTAAACAATAACTAAAGGGCATCATAGACAATTGCCTATTATTAAATCACTTTTATAACAATCTAAGTGCTGTTAATTCTATTCGAAATAGTTATAAATAAAAAGACAAATAATTTAAACTTTTTTAATCAAGTTAAAGATAGTAAACGGTTTAATGAGATAATTTTACAAATGGATAATTTAGTCACGTTTATCCACATATTACGCAACAAAAGATCACTGTATAGAGGACTACAGTCCTATAGCGATTCGTTTATGTTCTATAATCTTATGCCATGCGATACATACACAGAATCTAAGTTAAAACTAGAAAAGAGGAACAACTACATCGAATAGATAACTATACTTGATTTCTTTCTAAAAGGCGGGCTGCAAAGATTAGCGGGAGGATTATCTCTGAATAGCCAGAATTGATTCCTGGGTAATATTCAATGAGCACCAGAAACGAGACTCCTCTAGGCTGTACTGTTAGGTGGAGCTTGCAGCTTATGCTGTAGTCTCCACTCTTAATGCCGCAGGTAATGGAATGTGGAGCTGTACCTCTGCTAATCTTCTGGTTTTTATCGTGACGTTACCTTATCTAGTTTCCAAAAAAAATCTGTCTAAACCACTGAAGAGCTCTCAAAAACGACTGTATGGAAGTTTGCGATTTTTTTCTAGGTTTCTCTATCATTTTTTATTTGCTTTGCGCTGTAAAGTAGTCTGGATTTTTTTTTTAGAACGTAGAAGCTGCTTTCCTCGAATGACTATAAGACAATTCATAAGAATGTTTCATGTACTAGAAGTAGAATGAAGTGAAAAGTTTCAAAGTGTCCTTTTTATCATTTTATTTTACCAGAAATAATTAAAATATGGAGAGGGTTATAAATAAGGAATTATAAATAAATCAGCCATGGATTTTTATAACGAAACACTCATTCACTCAGCTAGAATAACTTAAGAAGATAACCGAAATATGAATGGCCGGGCCAAGTGTGGAGCCCGTGACCTCCCAAATGCCAGACCCAAATGTTAACCACTAACCGATCAGGTTCGGTGCAAGTTTATAGTTCTGGGGCATAACAGAGAGCAGAAATGGTCTGACATGAAACTTCATTTGTCATTAATGATGAGGTGTTAAAAATACGCAAAAAAGGGAACACCCCTAATCACATTCAGAATGGCAGCATTAAAACGAATATTCCTTTACTTTTCGTTTCGCCAGAATAATTTTCTGTTCTTATAAATGCATGATCTAATGGACAAATCAGATTATGTATCCAGTAAGATCAATGTGAGTTTCTGAAGTGCATTTAAAGTTTTCATCTTTCTTGGTAACTATAGGCTTGGATTAAAGATACGCTTGTAAACAAGAACAATAAGTTGAATAAAGGATGAATTTCGAATACGAGTAGATTTACTGGTCGAGATTCTTGCAGCAATGAAGCATGCCGTTGTGGTCAGGACATACAAGGCTGGTAAAAATCCAGTGTTTCCCCACCGGCCATCAGCTTGCTGCCTACACTAAGAAAGGTGAAGGTGCATCTCCTCTTTAAACGCCTCGCTACCCACTACCACGCTATGGGCGTCTTTCCCCGAACACTAGCTAAGGAACCGTCAAGGAATTCCACCATGCCGCAATTGATGCGTGTAGTGGAAACTGGGACGAGAGCCTCTAAAGAGAAGAGCTATTGTGGTCTGGTGTTGTTCGAGACTACGCATGAAACTTTGGAGTGAATTCTGTCCTCTCCTCGCTAAGAAAGCACCGTAACGCAGATACATTTATCATTCAGCCCCTCTACCATTTCGAAATTACATATTATTTTCAGAAAAATGCTATAGAAAGTTTTCTATACAGTTTCAGAAGTGTCTCGTCCATACATTAGTTTTTTCTACAAGCCTCAATAAGTCATAGAGTTAACTTTCCGAAATTCTTTTATTCTAATAAAACATTATTTACTAAATGTTACTAGAAATTAATAAATATGGAACAACTGTATGTTGCGGACTTTCAATAAAACCAACTTGAAGATGAGCCCAAGAAGATGATGTCACTTCAATTCGAAGTTCCTACCATTAAACTGATACATCAACGCAAAGATAGATTTGATGAGAATTTTGAAGGATTGAAAATCGCAATGAAGTAATTTAAATAATTGATGCAGAGAAAATAACGGTCTAATATGGAAAAATTGAGAACAGTGGCGACCAACTGCTAGAATTTTGCACTCAACGCTCGATGAAGTTAATGGTTAGATATTCACAGCACATAGATTTACACTTTTTTGTTGAAACCGATAATCGATTAGGTTGTTATCACACGAGCATTTGTAATATTATGTGTACATGTTAGAGATAGAAGTCCTAATTGTGAGACTGATAACGCTTATCATTGGCATTTTTAAATTGTTGTTAATTGAGCTGTGCAATATAGTATCGAACACAACACACAAGCAAAGATCAGAGTGGCGCATAATTTGCTCAAGTCTTAAAGGAACAAAACAAAATATTCCCACGTCAATTAATTTTTTATAAATGAATGAATCTTCACCAAGAGGGAAGTAATAAGCTAAAATACTCCAGGAAGCTGATACTCGAAAGAGATCTACTTTGAACCTGGCTAATCCAGAAGATTCAAGAAAATCTGGTTGACCGCTTTGTTCAGAAACATAGGCGTTATGACTATAAAATTCCTGACACCAACAACTGCCAGGGAAACTTCTGTGATTTTCGAAACGATTCCTGTATTCATAACCAGAGTGGTAATCGACATTCACCTTTCATACAGTTCTATTAGTAAGAGGAACTGGTAAAAACTGCAGTTCTCATCTATGACACTAACAATCTAATTAGGTAAAATGTTAAAACAAGTCTCCTGGGAGAAATCGTAACATTCCGATTTTGTATTAGAACCATCATACCTATTGTTCATAAATTTTTTCGTGGACATATAAAATTGGATAGCTGTAGTTTGGTAGAAAAGACTCATCTTCCAAGAGAAGATACGTAAAATGATAAATATAATGATGCATTAAAATCTGAAAGAAAATAAAGGTTTCCTGATTTATAAGACCTGGTAGTCGACACCGAGCGTGGTGGTGTAACGGATAGCGTTCTGGCCTCGCATTCGGGAGGACGGCGGTTCGAATCCCCGTCCGGGCATCCAGATTTGGGTTTTCCATGGTTTCCCCAAATCACTCCAGGCGAATGCCGGGATGCTTCCTTCAAAAGGCCATGGCCGAATTTCTTCCCATTCCTTGCCCCCATCCTTTCCCGTCTCTAAAGACCACGTTGTTAAAAAGGGACGTTAAACTGTTACAAAAAAAAAAAAAAAAAAAAAAAAAAAAAAATGGTAGTCGACGTAAGACAGCCATAACTTTTACGAAGCTGTCTGTTATGAAGTTAATCATCATCATCATTCTCCAGCTCCAGTCTCCAGGGTGCTGATCAGGAGAACTCCTGACTACTTCCTGTCCATGAATGCCTGATGTTCATGAATAGTCCTTCAATCAAGACCTAAGTCTTCCAGATCCTTCTTGATTTGATCTGTCCATTTCTTTTTAGGCCTTCCCATACGTCTTTTCTATTTGATGTTCATATTAAAGTAGGCCTTTTATTTCCTTTCTTCCTCCATCCTTTAAACATGTCCATACCGCATCAGGAGAGACCGCTGTAAGGATTTTGCCACACTGATGTTTATTCCGGCTTCTGCACTATTGATTTGATTCCTTACTTTGTCCTTTCGTGTCGTCTGAAGCATGGTACGCACAAACCTCATTTCAGAGGCTGTAAGTCTATTCTAGTCGCTTCTTTGTATGGTACGTGTCTCTAGTGCGTAAGTCAGTATACGTATGTAATAAGTTTTATGTGGTGTATGTTTGTATTTTCTGGGACACTTTGTTGTCCTACAACAGAATTCTCACCTGGTTATAAAAGACCGGCGCGTTATTGTTTCTGTTTGTAACCTCACTTCTACTGGTGTAGTATTTACTCAGGGTACTGCCAAGATATTTTAATTCATCAGAATTTTGTAGTTGTTGATTTTTTTGGCTAATATTCATATTAGGAATCCCTTTATCTGTTTCCATGGCCACCTTCTTACTTTGACTGATCTTCTGTCCATATTCCTCAAGAAGCTTGTTCCAAGCCTCCAGCTTCCCTGCATCTCTTCTGCACTTTCATCCCAAATCATGACATCATCAGTAAAGACTAGGACTTTTGTTTTTCTTTTCCATATTCTTCTTTGAATTTCTTCAAAATGTCATCCATTAAAATAATGAAAAGTAGATGTGACAAAGAACTGTCCTGTAGTATTCCTCTTCCCGCCCACTTGCTGTCTCCATTACTGATTCGCACACAGCCTTTTTTGCTTTCATATAGCATTTTAATCTTGCTGATTAAGTATCCTGATACCTTTC
Source organism: Vandiemenella viatica (assembly GCA_031002005.1). NCBI lineage: Eukaryota > Metazoa > Arthropoda > Insecta > Orthoptera > Morabidae > Vandiemenella > Vandiemenella viatica. Next base: position 344,170,468 of record JARYHS010013630.1, read on the forward strand.
TTATTTTGTAGGCAATCACACTTTTTTTATCTTCCGACGCTATCATAGGCCTTTTCAACATCAAGGAACACCATGATGATTCCGTTACTCTTTTCTAGATGTTTTTCAATGAGATTTCGTAATGCAAAAATCAATTCTGTAGTACTTATTCTTGGTCTCAAACTACGTTGTTCATCCTCTAATAAGATTTCCAGGTGTCTTCGTAACCTTTTCTCAATCACTTTTTCCAAGATCTTCAATCCATGTGACTGAAGTGGATACCACGACAATTTTCACGCTTTTTTTCTGTTGCCCTTCTTAAATATGGTTACTACTACACACTTTGTCCTGGGTTCTTTCTGTCTTTCCCAAATGCATTTAACACTTTATACAACAACTGTATCCCATCCACCTCAGCTGCTATTATCATATTTGCGTTAACCATCTGCTTTACCCGTTTTCATGGATTTTAAAGCAGCTAAGAATTCAGAGTAGATTATAGAGTGTTTTGCATGTTGCGGGGCTTCTGTCTCAATCAGCCCTTTTGAATACGTATTCTGTAAAGTTTATCAAAATATTGTCCCATTTATTCTCTTATATGTCCTGTGTTCCTTATCACTTCTTCTAATGCTTTCACTAATTCTTATTGTCATATCCTATTTTTAGCTTTTTTGTATAACAGCTTTTCATTTTCTTTATCGTTTTCTTCAAGTTTCAGGGAAGATTCCTGTTTTTCTCATTCTGAATTTTTCGTTTAACCATAAGGTGGTGTTCACTATACACTTGTGCCAGTGATTTGATTCTTTCCTCATATCTATGGCTTTTAACCTTATGATTTTCCAACTCTAATAATCTCTTTGCCTTATTCCTCTGCTGAATAGCTGTCTTGATTCATTATCGTTATGAAGTTACATTTTTTCATGTAAAACAAATGTCTTCTCTGATTATGTTTCGATGAATTATCCTGCGGTAATATTGGTAATTAAAAACAGAGCAACTGCTTTTACAGAAGTGTTAAATCGTTCGATTAATTATTGTATTCACTATTCGACATTCGTTATTTTCAAAATTTCATATGTTAGAAATGTTGTATTGTACCAATCAACAATTTCAGTAAAGCGTGCTAATTAACATCGCTAAAATGAAAAAACTATTGAGATTATATTTTTTAGCCACTACACATTAGCTTCATAAACATTAAAAAGCTATTGCACAAATAATATATTTTTTTTTAAATTGCGCCTTTCCGGAAAAATTATAATACTATTTGTTGATAAATTGAAAATTCCATCACGATTAACAATATTATATGAAAATTCCTTTGAAAAGTCCCGGTTAAGACGTATGAATACATTTCTTGGATTCTGCGCTGCTCAAAAGATAACTTTCCAGAAGACTTTTTTAGTTGAAATAATTACAAAGTTTTATCTAATTTATATTAAAATAATTTCGACCTGTAACTGAATTTTTTAACAACTAATAAAATTTGAACGCAGAGCTTTTGGCTGAGAGTCGTGAAGCGTCGCTTCACAGGCCGCGAGCGAATCGGTCGCAAATGTCATGTGACGTCACCAGGTGAACTTGCGCCATTTGCAGAAGGCGGCTGGCGGTGGTTTGTTCGCAAACAAATTGTTTTGTTGTTTTTTGAGATATGACAGTCAGTGATAAAGTGCTCTTACATTAAATAACTTTGGCTGCAGGAAACTGCTCTCCACTGGCAGTTACAGCAATTACCTTGTAACATTCCTATTACAGAACTTGTCTACAAAATAGTATCGTCTGTAGATTTAACTTCGTCAAAACATATTATGTATCATGCAAGTATATCTGCATGGAATGAATATTGTTGGGACTCCCACCAATTGCACAGCTACAATCTATAACTAAATAAAACATATTAATAATAATTCCATAGAAAGAGAAAGATCTAGGTTTATAGCTTGTGGAGGAATTTTTATTGAAGTAGTAGCTCTTATTGTATTTTAAAATACGAGACATGGAACATTCTGTTGAGGCTAAGGTCTCCTTTGGAGGGAGCAACAGGTGGTTTCATTCGGCCACTGTTCCAAATGCTGTTCGCAATGATTAAACCTATTACAAACGAAGGTACTTATAGTGAAGAATACCTCACGTTTAAATTGGTCTGTACTCTACGTTGGTGAAGTATATGTTAGTTTGATAATCTCGGAAAAAGCTTTTGATTTCTCTTGAACATATGAAATGTGATTGGAAAGTGAAAGTATAGAAATCATTAATTATTTGCATTGGAAGAATTCATCATATTAACAGACTCTGTACCTCATAAAGCATCAAATCTTTGATGATAGGTTAGCGCCATAAACACAAAATTTCATTTGTAGCTACTCCGTAGCTACTACTATATGCAGTTTGACAAACATATATCGATTTGAATTGATTTCTTATAGGCTCCAACAAACCAAAATTTTAAAACATATGAGGCAAGGAAAATAATTGCCAAATATTTCAGTAAATGATATCTAATGAGATTGGTATTGAACGTAGGAACATATATAATCAAACATGCTCAAATGCTTCCATACAGTAAAACTTACAGGTAACATACAGAACACAGGTCACATGTTGTAGTGGTGAATCCAAATTATACAGTCAAAACCCTATTGAACAGCATTAAAACACTTCCACCTCCCGGCCGGACATTTGATATTTTCCTGTCAAAAACACTAAATTAAAATAAAATGAAGGTTGTGATGTTCTGTTTACGAATTCTTACATACCGCGTGATTACTGCCACTGATAATACACTACGGTATATGGCAGAGATATAAATCTGAAACAAATGTCCCCACACTAGAAATTACAATTTAAAAAAAAAAAAAAGGGAATGTTTTTTCTTTCTGGCGGCAATGACGTTAATACATTTTATCCATATGAATAACGTTTTCGGTTTTTTGATACTACAAATAGGCAAACAAATTTGGCACCGAGATATCAACGTTGGAATACGAATTTATTCTGCTATCGTTTCCAATTTTGAAAGCACACCGTATAACCTTGCTTAGCCAAAACGCTAGCCGGTTTACTTCACTCACCAAGACAGAGAGCTCACCGTGTAGCTCTCCATATCGCAGTTTGAGAGAGACATCATATCAAACGCTCTCTTACGTACCTTTTTTTTTACTGCTTTACGTCTCTTAACAGCGAGGTCTTTAGAGACGGGAAAGGATGGGGGGCAAGGATTGGGGCAAGGAATGGGAAGGAATTCGGCCATGGCCTTTTGAAGGAAGCATCCCGGCATTTGCCTGGAGTGATTTGGGAAACCATGGAAAACCCAAATCTGGATGCCAGGACGGGGATTCGAACCGCCGTCCTCCCGAATGCGAGGCGAGAATGCTCTTAAGTACCTGCTCATTCCGTCACTTCTTCATCCTCTGCTTACTCCATCCTTCTCGTACTGATTCTTTTCCTCCACAATCTACTGTTCTGAGAGGAACAAAACAACATAGGCTATGTACAAAATTGTATTTATATTTCACGTTAAACTGAAAGTTGATGTCAACCGAACTGTTAGTTGTCAATAATCATCCAACAGCCAATCATGTGAAATTAAGGTTCTTCTTTAAGTCTTTTGAACTAATATTCCTGAAAATAATAGATACTGCAACTGTTTAACGTTGATTCTCTATTCAAACTGTGAAAATTAACAAAAGTGATTCATAAATATTTATTGTCGAATATGGAAAACAGAAAATGCAGGCGTTGAATTGCATCTAAGAAGTCTACAATAGCAAGCATACATGGATACTTAGTAGTATTTTGTTTTGAGTATTCAGCGATTCTTGGTAATTCGATGTCATTAAAAAAGAAACGTTTTTGCTCTTTGTTTGTTGGCGTCACAGATCAACTATTCACTAGATAATGTCATTAACAATTTTTCTGAAATTTTATTGGTTTCTATAATACTTGTCTGAAATAAGCATCTTTTAACAGTCATAGGAACAATTTAAATACTTTCACTTTGTGAGGGCTAATACTGAGATCAGTAAATACAACTAAACGCACAGAAGAATTTCTCGAAATATTTTTAAAAAATCGTAGCTTTTTAGTGGGTAGGTTCAAATTTCGTTAGTTTTGTCTTATATTTTATTTTTAATTTAAAATCTATATTTAACTGTTTCAGGTTGGGTCGAAACCTCCTACTAATTCTCGGGATTAATTAGGACTCCCACATAATTCAGTAGAGTTCAATGAGCATGTATTGTGTGTTTGGAGGAGAGAATGAATGAATGAATTGGAATTATCCTATTTTGATATAAAGCATTATTTTGGCATTATTAATTAAGTAAACGTTTTTGATAAATATTTCTGAATATAGCATACATATTCACATATTTTTAATTCATTTTAAAGTTATTTAAAAAACTTCACTCTCCACCTCTAAAATTAAAGAAATTACCCTTAAATTTAGATTAAGCATGTTAGATGAAATCTAATGTTGCTTTATTTTATATTTTATTTTACATTATCTTTTATTTATCATGCACCAGAAGACGACGGTGATGGTTTAAGAATACTTGATGGCTCGTCGAAATTGTTTTAAATAGAAACAAATTCTTATTAATCTTTACTGGAAGCTGAAGAACTGTTAAAATCAGTACCAAGTATCGTTAGTGTGGTGTAACCTGACCAAGGGTGCATTTTTACAAACAATAAACAGAATATTTTTCAGACTGTCTTGTTGGAGATACCAGAAGCGCAAAAGATTATTCAGTCCTCCGTGGGATGCTTCTTTGATTAGAGCTAGAAATCGAATTACTTCTGTAGTTTCAGAATACAGTAACACATTGTTCATTCGGAACTATGCTCTCATCACGTCAATGACTGTTGAAAAGTACAACAAAATTCAAGTCGTGGTGAGATTTACACCGTGTGATACTCTTTCGGTGTAAAACTGTTGGCTCTTCGCAGCAGAAGTAAATATTAGTAAGAGGACACCATAGAAAACGATCTTTTCACACTTATTCCAAACCACACAAGCTGATGTACTTTATCGCGCTTTTAAATGGAGGTAACAGTCGACTGTTATAGATAAAGCTTATGACTCCAGTCTACAATAAAACAACAGTGTTATTTCTTTCTGGTATCTTATCAGATAGGTTACAATACTTTAACAGGATGTATTAGACATTCTGATATTGGTAGTCTACAGATAAATATTTCTGAATCTCGTTTATTTCCTACTGTAGTAGTCAAAAATCATATTTTAGCTGTGCTTGCTAATATCAAGATCTCAACAAATTGGCAATCTTTTCGAAATAATTACAAAACATCAGACTGGAAACAGAACCTCTTAATGGGATGACAATTCCCGACATTCCACAGTCTAGGCATAATTACTGCGTTGCAGAATACCGTGCGTGAGTTGCGGAGGCGTGTGGAGGTAAGCCTGGTGTCATGAATGGGCGATGCGCCTGCGCGGTGCGTGCCCCAGGAAACTTGGCGCTCTCGGGCGTGCGCAGCTGTGCGGTGTGTTGCGGCGCGGCGTGCGTCCAGGGGCAGCTGGACAGACAGTGTGCGGCGGACCACAAGGCAATAGCAACACACGACACCAGAGCAAGGTAGGACAAGATACACCACACTCTATTGCGCCATCCTACCTTCAACTTCGAAGCCGAATTATTCTTTCTTCGTAGGGTTTCTCTTAATTTTCTGACTACTTCTCGTTGTCTTGGATATGGAAGGCGAACTAAATAGAAATTTTTGTACCAGTCAGTTTAAGTACGGATTGTGCAGTTGTATTTTGGCAGTGGCTTATAGATTATGAATTACCACTTAAGTCAACGAAGACAGTACTTCAAAACCCGTTCACTCTCCCAATATCAATTTTAGTTCACTTGGTATTTTTCTTTTTACTTCGAATTTTTTTAAACGTTGTTGCATTTAAGATGTACGAAATTATTGTATTACTTCTAGTCATCACAAAATACTTCTTGATTTTCTTAGCTATACATATACGTAGACACGAAAAATCAAAATATTTTGAAACTCGGCTTTAAAAATTAGTAGTATCCGTTATGATTTCCGTGTAGCACCTGTTATGTTGGTCTTCGTTGGTGAATGCGTGTCATACAAGTTGATGCTTATGATTATTTTCTAGTAACTCTAGATCGGGAATTAGTAGGCAAAGTCAATATTGATAATGTAAATTGGTATTTTTTCATCCCAATCTAAAGCACTTGAAGATTTAGTATTCAGCAACAATATCAAAATAAAAGACTGAAATAGGTTTTTATCATTAGTGATATTCTTATAAAATGTTGCAACATAAATTGTAACAATTACGTAAGAATTCGACTTATATTATCTAACACGTTAGAAAGCTTGGTGTTTTGTAAAGTTACGATAAATTTACCGTATCTAAGGGAAATTAATGTTGCAGAGAGTGGCATTTCATTTTTTTAGTTATAATCCGGATTAGATCATAGTTTCTGGAGAAGATGCCATTTACTACTCAAACAAGTCGTAAATATCACAAATGACTGCACATATAATTTCCAATACCATGATTTTCTTCTACTGTAAAACTTACACCAATTTCCTTACACCTTTGTTTCAGGTAATGGGGACGAATTTCTATTAAAATGACTGTTACCATGAAATATAATCACTGCTTTCCGTCAAAAGCAATTAGTTTCTTAGACGGAGCACATTAGTACGTTTGGTCAACAGATGGCTTATTTAGTAAACTGTCCACTAACTGAAAGAAACTATTTAAGTTTCACTTCGATCACTATAAGCAATATATGGAATTAAAATATGAGCCATATTGTCAACATGTAAAATTAATGCTAGGGCATTTGGAAGTAGCAAATATCATTTTATTCCTCATCACAGCCGTCGTATATCAGAGGAACGAACACGCCACATTCTCGGCTGTTTGTTTCAGCAGCCACCTGTTTGCTGGCGGCAATTGCATAAATATATTGTGGACGTTCTCATTCGATGGAGTAAATTTTCTAAATAAAAAATCGATCGACGCCAAAAACGACAAGCATCAAGCTGAAATTCTACAACCTTTGAACATCTCTTAAACTTGTCTGTTTAAATGTAAAAATTTCATTAATCATATTCTAGAAAGATATTTGAATCATATTCTAGTTTTCTGGGTTTTTTGAAAACCCGATATATTATTATAGCTATTGGGAAGGTTGTTGAAGTGCCTGAGTTATGATAACCTCATCTTAGTTGATTTCAACCATGTTTTTCTGACGTTCAAAAAAATTAGTTGCCATCTATCTTGAAGAGCCCTCCGAGATATTGAAGTGCTATTTCTGCTTCATAGAATTACGAGGAAACAAAATTTGCAGCCCTGCCACCAGTCGCTCCATTCACCTTGGTGTAAATTGGATGCCAGGTGCAGCAGACGATCAGCACACGCAATTTCCGGGCATGTCTTCCTCCGCTCTCATAACATTGTCACACTCAAGTTCTTGACATTAAAATCTAGTTAGTGGCAGACAAGTAGTTTTCAACATTTACACGCGGGGCATATAATGTATCTTAAAGCTACGAACGTTAATGAGCTTTTTTCAGCGAAAAGTTCTTCTCGCATGTAGTGATTCGCTTACCAGAAATATTTTTCCTTTTTCTTGAGATCGATGTGTCGATAGAAGTACCTGATTCTCTTTCACTGAGATCAACTCTCATAAGAAAAATGTGTTCGTATTAAATTTATATTTCATACATCAATATATATGACCACAATCTGAAGTATTTCTAGAACATTTAACTTCACTTCTGTCAACTAATTTGTAGTAAAAATAATTGTATTAGTCACAGAACGAATAGCGCTTATATCTTAAAGTTTAGAATAAATACTTGACTGAAAATTTTAACCGAGATATAAATATAATCGATGATGTTAAGTCCTATTAACTTTGAGCATTTAATCTGTTTTGTTTATTTAGTTTCTGCGATATTAAATAAATATAAACTTGAAGTCAGCATCAAGTTTACTTGCACTGATGGTAGGTTGTACATTGTTTGGAGTGATCGTTACATTTTCTCTATATCCGTCAAGCGAGCAATATTTTAACAACAGGATGATTTCAGCACAACAAGTATTTACAGGTACATTACATTTAAACTGTTTGGCTATTAGTTGGAAGATGGATTGCTTCGAGAAAGTCTTACACAGATTGAGTAAATAGAAACGTAGCATTCTCTAAGCCAAAGCGTTGCTATCTTCCTCAGATCCATCTTAAGTTATTAAGGTCAATAACAACTTCGTATTTTTCAATATATCTCATCCTGATGAAACTGGGAGTTTCTTGAGTTTCCGTCCGAATTGTTTCTTAATCGATTACGCACCTGAAGAAATGAGATAACGATGTAAAGAATTTATATCACAAACATTCGATATGCTTTCACAATGTTATAAAAAAAGTGCCACAAAACAAAAAACATATCATATTCAAAAGCAAATCAATTAACACTAATTGCTAATAAACATGTAAGCAGACGATTAATAAAACTTTCGAGTGGCTTTGTTTTTCAATGCTATTACCAAAGACGTCATGTGAAATAGCTCTCAATCAGTGTTTAGGAATAATTCCGACATTTACTTAAAACAATGGATATAGGAATCATGGTTACCTTATGATAATGCCTATGTCATTTCCATGATGTTTCTACATTTAGCTCAGGTTGTTTATTGTTTTGTCTTTATAGATTGTAACCGATAGTTAGGAAATTATTTTTGTAATATAATATGAAGACATCAAAGTTCTATTTCATTTGATTAATAACGTGTGCCGAGCATCGTGGGTAAGCTATAACTCTTATGTCTTGCTTTTGGGAGGACGTAGGTTCGAATTCCCGTCCAGAATTCCAGATTGCAGTTTTCTATTGTTTTCCGTGATTCCTTCAGATGGATGACGGGATGGTTCCTTCAAAATGCCGTGGCCAAATTCCTTTCCGTTCCTAGCTCCCACCTATAATTACTTCGATATCGAAGAGGCATAAAGCAAAAAAATATATAAAAAAAATGTGGAACCTTTTTTTTTTTTTGCATTTACAGTATGATTTTATTCCATATGGTGGTTGGTCTCTTTGATTCAGAAGGACTTTTCTAAGCAAAGTAACTCAAGGAACTGGTTACAATTTTTCGATATCTTTAAATCTTTGGTGTTATCCTTAACGGCAATTAATAATTACAACAATTTCGATTACAATAATCTCGATGAAGTTTTTTCGTGCTTGCCATTTGCTGATGTTCAGCAAACACGATGTGCTCAGCCATCCTTGTCAACTTCTAGCTGTATTAAGTATTCAAATCTACGAATATCTGTTCGCTGATGATAATAACCACCTGACCGGAAGGAAAATATCTAGCTTTATTTATGTGATTACCGTAAACCTTTGATGGAACAATTTCTTTGCTCTTTATTGAAATTTATATTAATTAAAACGTTTACATATAACAGAAAAATCAAAGTTGTCTTAACAGCGTTTCAGAACCTCTTACTGATGCTGAAGCTAATGTGATGGACGTTGTTCTGTTTCGAATACAAAAAAATTAATACTAAACTGCCAACCGCCGATTTATTAGAGTACCTCACAGTTTAAACCGCATTTTGAAAGAAGAAAACAGAAAGCGATTTGGGCACTACAATGGAGCATTTCTTAATCTGATATATTACAGCCTTTCCCTCTTCTGAGCGATGTAAAGGAAAAACAAGAACCTTGTGAGAATTAGTTGTAAGTTACTTATTCTACGTCTGCACGCAACAGTCAGATAATTCGTACCAAATACGGGAAATGGTGGTTAAAGCAAGAAATAATATGATAGCTCAGAAAAAAATCTCTGAGAGAATCGTTACGATTTCTTTGTAAGCGAGGAAATTTGAGGTTTCAGCTTTTTTTTAAGGGTTTTACTGTGTTATACGTCGCAGTGATAAACAATAATAAATTTGTGTTTGCATATACAGAGAGATGTTAACTAAATTTTCGTGAAAATTCATTCTCATAGTTTTCCAGTGTTTGATATGAAGTAGCAGAGTATTTCAGCCCTGAAGCGTACATGACTTCAGGCACCACTTCAGTTTTAAAATTGTTGGCGTTAATGCTAGGGATCGTTGGTAAGTGTTGACAAATACTGTGTCGAAAAGTTTTCTATTTTTACAAAGATTACTGCATTCGTGTGTTGATTTCCTACTATACTGTATAATTGAAAAGGAGTCAAAACACTTAAAATGGAGTAATTGTAATAATACCTTGCATCATGTTCGTACAGCAGCCCATTACCATAATGTCATCTCCTTTGACTGGTACACTGTATTTGCATTTACCTAGGTGAGAGGGAGAGAACTGCTTTGTTTACAGTGGCTGTGCGTTTGCTGCGGCTATCCCTGCAAATACCGTTGTCTCTGCTAACAAGGATTTCATAGCTAATTAAATGTTGCGGACGGCTGACTGGACTAAGCTAGCAGTGGCCGCGTTATATCTGGCGTAGACCACAGGACACAGATCCACAGCACAGTACCCAACAGGTGTACGCTGCTGCCACCATACGAGTGTACAATCACAAGTGAAAAAGGAATAACGAACGAGATCATTATCCATCTCTTCTACCTAGGTCAAGTATCCCAGTGTTATACAAACCGCACATATACTGAAGCGCTGTGAAATTTGTTGACTCATGATAAGAAATGCTGCAGAGGCGGACACCTGGTTAGTGGTGTAGTATGCTGTTTCGTTATTTAACACAGTAGAACGATCTGCTACGTCAGTGGTAAGTCGACAGAATGATATCCAGAAGAATTCACTTCGAATTCCGATCACTGAGTTAATATTCACATGTCTTAGCCTATTTTTGCCACCCATAAAGCTTGCTTCACCTGTATCAAGAACGCTACGTATGTTGCGCACGCTCCATTGATAAGACTTAACGATGAACAGGATATATACCTGCAAGAGGAGTGGTATACCTGGCAACTTGAACCGGTATTAAAGCCGCGAGAGTTTACTCAAATTGAAATTTCGAGAGATAAGGACATTTAATTTTAACTTACTGCAGTTTCTTTATCGCTCTGCGCTAAAAATATCGAGATTTTCTTTGCTTTATCATTGAATGATCCACATTAAATAGTAAGACTTTTATATTACTCGTGTAGTACGCCTCTTGACCTGTGTCGGTGTGATGCTAAAAACGAAGGTTAACTGGTTAGAGATCAGGGAATGAATAATATTTTATCATTCGTAAGAGGTGTTAGTGCACAATTCCTAACCACCAAATTATATACCACACGCCCAAGTTAGAAACCATACCAACCGCAGTGATGGTAACGAAACCATGACGACTCCTGACGACCTTAAAAATGTGGGCCTGAATAGGTCGACAGCGGTATTCAACAAGAGAAAAGATATGGACTGTCCAACTGGAGTACCTAATTGCTATGATCGTGATTAATACTTCAAGTAACGTCCGTAATTGTTTCATTCGTATAGTTGGTTACAGACGCCGGCAATTTAGCTAAGAAAACTCATTCCTTAGTTGGTGTTGCTCACTTCATCTCTTACTGTTACGAACCATTCTTCATCCTAGTGTGGTCGATCTGTCACTGCCATATGAAATTTGTACTAGTCTTTTTCTGTGTCACTGAAATATTGCTCTTTGGTATTATACTCGATGAAAAACGTGTAACTAATGGTTTTTTTCTGTAATGATATTTTCTTTGATCCTTTGCCATATAATTTTGGTGTGCTGAGATAAGTAATAGATTAGTTTTACTTGCTTTTTATGTTATACGTATAACGCAGTTAATTCAATATACGTACGGCGTTCTTCTTCCAGTCTACTCCCGCAAATTCTACTTAATTTGGAAAATTAAAACCTTTCCCCTCATGGATACTCAGCTGATTCTCTCAATAGTAAAATCTATGAAAATTACACACTCTGAAATAAGGTGTACACATACTATATTGACACAGAATGAACTAGTGTAGATACTACTATCCCAGACATTCAGTAAATTATGTTAATGGTAACAGCTCATGCAGTATTTCAGCACTGGAACTGTTGAAGCCAGAGAGAATAAATAAAGTTCTTATACCAAAAAGATGAATAAGCGGTGCACTGAGACGGAATCGTCTTTTGATGTGATTATATCATTGAGACTTACGACTACTTGATTCTAATAAAAGGATTTCTTAGCTACGTTGAATTTGGTAAATATATTTCATGTAAACCAATGAACATTTTCAGATTCTTCAGTTAAATTGTTGATGGTGCTTTAGGATACCGATTCACGGCATTAGCAATATAATACCGTTTTGTTACTAATTCTTATGAAAGTTTTTGAAGATTAATTCGGTGTCGAATAAACTTCCAAAGTTAGCAAAACGCACCTAATTACCACTCTAAGATGAAGCTTTTCAAAAATTGTATACATTCTTTAGATACAATGAGAAATATTTTTCCATGCTTCATGCATCAAAAATGCGTCATATGGGAATATATCTCAAAAGAAACTCTTCAGAGATATAATATTATACTTTTTATTTTAATTAATTACTGTTAAGTTACAAAAGATAAATACGGTATATATGACAACATCTTAATTAAAGTTACTCCACATCCCTCTTGAAGATTTATCTGGAACTTTATGACATCACAGAATGCTGCAGTAGACTCTTTGATTTTCTTATGTTTATACTTTTGGTATAGTGATTTGTATAGACCTAACCGTAATTCATTCCTTTTCTTTTTTTTAAAACAAAAAAGGTAAAAGAGCAGCGACAAAAAGTTTCAGGCTTCAAAAAAGTTAAAGAAAACATTCTGATGAAAGACATAACATCATTGAGAACCAGCAAAACCATTTCCTCTTCTCTTTCAATAAGTGTACGTTAAAACTATATCTACTTTAAGTGTTAATAAATAACGCCAAGACAGTAATTCGCATTAATAAGGTGCAACAATTCTCACCATAATAGATATTTGAATGGATGAAATGAAAACGTCATTAGTTTGTTTCTAGTGTAACATAATGTTTACAGAATGGTGTAGGTTTTAAGTAATCAGGGTTGCAATGACTGTTTTCACACAGAAATTTGTAGCTATTAGCCAAAAATATTAAAATAATCAAAATTTTCTCTTTTAAATTCATATATAGCATAAAAATTAGAGATACTTGTAATTCGGTGATAGAAATTAATTAATCAGAGACATTGAATTAAGAAACGATTGTCGAATAACTGCTGCAAGATATGATGGGTATAATATTCTTTCAGTTTAATTTTTTTTTAAATATATGTTTCAAACGACTTCAGCTGCAAAGATTGTATTGGGTGCGCTGCACATTGTTTTGAAAGTAGGAGTGAAGTGATATCTTTAATTTATGCTGAAGGATAAGGTCTATGATACCTTAGTAGGAAATGCCCATGGTGTAATGAAGATAGCGGAAAGTAGGTCTTACTCGTGTCGCTTTATCGGAAAACACAAAGCTCTTAAGAACAAAAAGAGTAACAGGACGAATTAAAGGCGCATTTCGACACTCTGGCTGCAAAACAGACAAAAGCAGTTTGTGCATAAACCTTAATCTGCAGTTTGAAAAGTTAACTGACCGTAAGAGTTACGCGATTTTTATGTGAAAATACATACAAATTTGTTTATTGATTCGGCTAAACTTCATTCTCAAGAAAATTGAAGTAACAGATCATTATTAGCGGTATTGTTCGCTACAGCCCTCGCATGGACATATCATACTTTAAATTGTGTTATGGTTTCCCTTTATTCTTCTTTCTGTTCCTACAACGAAACAAAATATAAAAATAAAAAATGCTACATGATAGTACATACTTTTGAATGTCAAAGAAATATTGATTTAAGTTCTAAATCTTACTTAAAACACTGAAATAATTTTAATTTGTTATTCCTAACGTCCAGTTATTGTTTTCTTGTCTTGTTTCCGGAAAGTAAAGAAAAGAAATATAGATATGCAAATGCACATCTTTATAATATACTGGGATATATGTATTTTTTTGTTCCGGCTGTTCTTCACATTAGAAAGGCTATTTACTATTTTCTGATTCATATCAGAGTGGTATGATAGGCAGTGGATAATGCATTCAAGGTACGGGATTCTAATCGCTGTGGGGATATGAACTGTTACAGGTGTGACAATTTTCCATATTAGTTTCACCGGGACGCTCTGTCGTTCGGGTTTCTCCTAAAATTGTAGGTCTAGCAATGACAGAGGGCACCAAATCTTGAACCCACACGATTTTCTTCCACATTAGTATCTGTCTCTGAATCCACAGCTGATTAACGTCGACACTTGAAATCTCTTAACGATGAACGAAGAAGATTGTCGTAACCACATCAAATTTTTTGTTAAGATTTACTTGATCTTCTTTTAAACGCTATTTACTAGAAGAATTTCTTCAAATGTCGTTACTTTGAGAGTAAATAAAAAGAATTAATACCACATCCCAGAGCAATCAGTGTATCCTACTATGAATAAACCTAAGAATCTAATTGTCTAAATTTTTAACTTGTTTTTCTAAAAAAATTATTTTATCTATGAAGATTTTAAAACATTTTTTTGGCAATACCGTTACTAGAGTTTCTCAAAACGATCGAATCCTATTAGGCAATTTTAGGGTCCAATTTCTGTAAGGAAAATGTTTTCCGCTATTACCACACATCTACCAAATCCATGCGAAACTGAAAATTATAGGCATAAGAAGCCACCATTCCAAAACCAGAAGAGGCTAGAGCAGTTAGCATTATAACGCATTTTTTTAGCTAAGGAGTTTAAATGAATAGCAGATTGTATATGAATAGAAAATAATTCAATTAGGGAAATGGTGAATTTTGAAAATCCATTGAAGAACTATAGCATATTCTATTAAATACGTAACTTTCTAAAGATGCATTATGATAACTTGGCAGTAGGTAAAATGTCATAGTGATGAAATAGTCCTTAGAAGTGGACCTCGAAGAAGAACGGAGATCTTATTAGGATGAAAGTATCAAAAATTAAATTAACGAAAACTTTTTCGAGTGTAATGGTGAAATATTAGAAGTTTGAAAATACACAAGGTTTAGATAATTTAAAGATTGACCTACTTTATAATTATTAGGGCTGATGAGCTTAAACTGAAAAGCATGCAAGTTTTTTATTCAAAAAACACAGACCATTCAATAAGCAAGCTGTTAACGTTGTTACTCGGGCGATATTAAATTAGAGCACTTATTAAGACGAGTGTAAAAAACTATAATAGATATGTGAAGAAACTGAGCAATTATAATTATAAGTACCTGAAGGATGAGTAAAACTTAATGAATGAAAGGAATTTCGCAAAGAAGTTTGGACTGAATGAAAGAAAATCTGACGAACTATGCTGCTGGAATTTGTGAAAAATGTGTTTCTGTACACAACTGCAGAGTCTTGTGAGAAATACATGCGTACACCTAAAAAGCTAGTAGTATTATAAAATTCGACTGATGTAACGGAAAACACAATATATCGTTATATTTAAATCTTTATGAACCACTGACAGATTATTAATTTAATAACAATTGTCTATCGAGTAGACACAATGAATGGAAATGAGACGTGTTAAATATAGTACTGTGGTTTTATTATAGCTGCAACGAAAGCACTGTAACTGATTCTGTTCACTGAAATAACAGACGGTATCTTTACTTCATGCATAATAAATGGACTTATGAAAGTCTGTAACCGTTTTCAATTGTCTGGTAAACAAATAATTTTACTGCAACACAGTTACTTTTGATGATGTAATTTACGCTGTGCTTGAAGCGTTTCGAGAAGTGATTCTCATTTTCAAACGCAATATTGGTACATTTTTAATGTGCGAAGAGCTTGTGTTAGTTCTGCTGGGTATTGTTTTACCAACGTCGAGCAGAAACTAACATAAGCACTTCGCACATTAAAAATAGTTTCTGCTTGGCATTGTTTTACCAATGTCCAGCAGAAACTAACAAAAAATGCATTAAAATTTACCAATATTGCGTTTGAAAATTAGAATCACTTCTTGAAACGCGTCACGCACGGCGTAAATTGAAACATCATCAAAAGTAACAGTGTTGCAGTAAAATTATTTCCTTACCATTCAGAAGACTGTATATTTAATGAAGATATGAGGTTTGAGAAGCTTGAGAATGTTAGACGTTTGTCAGACTCCACTTAAGGTTGATATAGGTTTTTGTATTTTGCTGTAGAAAGTAACAAAAATTTTATGTTAACGATGTTAAAGTAGGCTGAACCGGACTTGAAAGGCCAGGCCCACAAGTGAATAGCCACAACGAGGTAGCCAGTTACGTGTTACACACCAAAACTAGTTGTTAATCTAAGGTAACCGACAAGCTAATGCTGACATGTTAAGAATTTACTTTTCCATTTTCAAATCCTCTGACCATACTGTTTAATAAACAACTAATGGTTTCAAAATTCATTTCCTGAATCCTGAACACTTCTATTCAACTATAGGTAACTGTTTCTGGTAAATTGTAAGAGTTAACACATATTATTAAAAAATGAGCTTCTGTATTTGTTATTTTAACCTACACATTGAATTAGACAGGCTGTTTAAGTCGATACATTCTGCACCAGTAGTTGGAACCATTTTCATAGCCCTGAAATATAATCAAGCTAAGAAAATACTTTTCTGTCTCTTCCTTTAACACATGGTATCCGCCTCGTTCCCAGTCCTATTAGACATCACATCTTGTTAACAACTCTCCGTGGCAGTCACATCTTACACGGAAAATAAATATTGTAATAATTCCTGTATTAAAAGGAAATTATAAAATTATCTCGAAACCAATATTATGTTTATTCTTTCAATTAGTTAAAAATGATTATATTTCTGTAACTCTTTGCCTCCCACCTTGTCTGTTGAAAAATAGTTGCATTTTTATTTTCATAGATACGACATTTAATTTTCGAAAATGGTGGGCTTAGTTCTCAGCCACGACCATGGATGACGATAATTTCTGGACGATACGAAACAGGATACATTCCATAAATTATAAGCATCTTACTACAATTGTTATAACAAGGAGTCGTATATAATACAATTTCCGAGCGTGGATGAAATCACACTCTATTTACTTAAAGTTATTTTTAATAAATAAAATTTTCTAGTGGAGTATAATGTTTAAAATAACTTTTGATCCGAACTGGAAACTTATATTCGTTTTTGATTTAAATTTAAACCGACTAATTCCACCCCGATATTGCCAATCAGAAGTTGGGATTCGAATCAATAATTAGGTGACAGATTCAGAATCTGTGCTGTATCTTATTCCTCTTATTCTCCTCACTGTTGGCATAAAATGGTCTCTAACTTTGAAATTCTTTCTAAACGTACCAAAAACTATAATTACTGTTACCTGATGTTATTTCTGACTCAGAACTCGAATTTAGAGAGACAGTTTTCGTGGAGAATTTTTAACTTCATTAAAGAAACTATTCATGACAGTTCTGGCGGTTTGTGTTAAGGATTTCTTCTTCACTGAAAAATAACTTGAAACTAATCTCGAATGTGGGGTTAGGAAATAGAACAACCATGTAAAATATTTTCATAATCAGCCTGCATGATCACACGCATGGTAGTTAAAATTTCGACTGTTTCATTGTAAGTTAATATTTATTTCTTTCAGCTTTATATTCATCCATATTTGTAAAACAGTCACATTAACTGTATAGAAGTTTATTGTCCAAAAGATTCGCAGACCCGCATGTGTCTTGTTAAACTCAATATTGCACTGTAAGTGGTATCAAACATTATTATCATTTCAGAATTAAGTAACTCTGTTCGCTGATATAAGAATAGCAAAAGGCTCAGTGAAAATATAAATTACGTCATCATAGATACATTGGTCTGATAGTTGTAATTTTTAGTATTTAATTATTTTTCGTTTGTAATGTGTAGTTCTTTTTCTCTACGATCATTATTAATATTGTATGCATACATGTTAACCATAACATGTTTTACATACCAAAACTCTTTCTTCAGCTGGGATCTATGGAATAAGAATGGTGAATAAATAGCCTTCCATTTCCGTACCAATTGATTTAACTTCTCAAAGTTATTTAGCTACTGTGGCTATCACCGTGAATCATTAATTAATCCACAATATTACCATTTGCAATCATCCAGCAAAGTATCTTTGTTACTACAAAAATTACAAGAGCCTACAGTTTTTTTTATGTAGGCCTACTCATTTGGAAGTTATCAACCTCCCCTAAACTTAAAATCTTTATTTTTTTATTGCTTGAACCT
The DNA here is from genome assembly GCA_031002005.1 of Vandiemenella viatica. Taxonomy (NCBI): domain Eukaryota; kingdom Metazoa; phylum Arthropoda; class Insecta; order Orthoptera; family Morabidae; genus Vandiemenella; species Vandiemenella viatica. The sequence goes on from JARYHS010013630.1 coordinate 344,188,741, forward strand.
TGCTTCCTGAAATAAAGGTTCAAAGACAGTATTTAATCTTATGTCAACATTCACCAAAATATACGCTATCTATTTCCATGTACTTTATTTCTCTCTTTTACTTCAGTAATCCCGCTCCAGATTAGGAAGTCAATCAGCAGATCATAAACCACGTTAATTAAACTAATTTTGCTATAATATAACTACCTAAGCTTTTTGGTGAACTGTGAGGATGAAGGTTGTCCTGTAACAGCATCAATACTGCAGGAGGTAGAATTCAGTTTACGCTTCCAAGACATCGGCACGGTAGTAGATATGGCTGCTCTAACCCCTACCAATTTACTCCGCGATGTTTATTTGGTACGTATATCCTAGGTTTCGTGGGACATGAACCCTAGTCCTCCTGTTTATCGTCGGTGGTTTCAATAAATGAACCGTGTAACCATCTTTCGCGCACGAGGGACACTGATTAGCTCTGTCATCTGTGCTGGCCGAGGTATGTGGGTACGACGGCAGCACACGATGCGGCGTGGCGCGCTGGTCGGCGTGCGCGCTGCTCGGGGCTCGCCAGCCCGGCCCTGCTCGCTCTGCCTTGTTTGCCGCCAGTTAATGAAACATGCACCGGCCGAGAGCCCCCGGCCGTCTGCCTTTACACGCCGCACATGGCACACTGCCAGTTTGGCTCTGTGGTTTACTTTGTTATTGATGGCGTACGGGCGATATGGTGCAACTAGGAGACACCAAATTCAAGCTCTGTATAGCAATTGTCGCTTAATATTCAGGACATCATAGATCATGTAATATTGAGTGGAAGTAGCAGTTACTTAATTTTATCTGCTTCACTGTGTTGGGTAAAGATAAAAGACATGCGTTTGTACTGTTCTAGATGTTATAAATAACTGTGAATTTAATATAAGCAAGGTTATACTTATGTGTGAATAAATACTGAAATCGTATACGGAAATCCTGTGGTTAAAGGTAGTATTTCAATCATTTCATGGAACAGCTACCGAACTGTTTTTAATTAATTGGATAATGGGTATATATACTGGATATATATTGAAGGGCACAAAGTTTGGATGAATTTTTATTGGTATGCCACTTTGTACATAAAGTTTAAGGTTTTATCAGGAATAGGATGGATGAGACGTTTCCAATTACCTTAAGAAAGCAGCAATTACTTACGTCAGATCATAGTTTACAGAATAAATGCCAACTGAGAACATATGCACCATTAACAAAAACAAGAAAATGAGTTTAAGCAATCAACTGCCGTTGAGGACAAACATACCTACAATTACCGTTTGCATACTCAATCTATGAAACGGATTTCTCTAAACAAAACTAATACTTGTTCAAAGCTCAGATGAAACTCAGATCCGTGAAATACTTAACTGCCTTTCATAAATAAATATTACAAAATTCTTGCTGTTTTATTTTGCAGATGTTAGGAGAAGGCTATCGAGATTTTACTGGCACCAAACCTACGCTTATTACAGTTTCTCGGGGCATTTACTTTCTCTTTACATCGAAAATCTTTTTTCGGCAAGAAAGTCGACCAAGCTCTCCACCTGCGATAGATATCATATCATCCATTGGCGAGTATCGTCAGTTGGATATTCGAATTACTCCGTAGTGAATAGTTGTGTCTCTTTGTTTCTGGAACGGCGCCAACAACTCTATGCCTTCACTCCACCAACTCTGCACCTCTGCACATAACTTGTCTCTATAAGTAGCATCGTCAATCTATTTACCTGCAACGCCTTCCGAGAAACCCCTTTTATGTGGACAGATGTCCTCCAAACATAAATAGGCTGCATAATTTCTACTTCACCGCAGTCTTAGAACCATCGGAATTCTCAACGACCTAGGCATCGTTAAACCCATTCGAGAACATAATCTTCATTGCGTAATGTGTCATGTCTGTCTTGAATATGAAACATATAATAAGAAAGCTTTGATCTTGGTCGTAGTGTTCGTGTTATAACGACTGTGTGAGGAATATTATTTGGTATTTTAAAAAACTATAAAACATTTCACAAGAAATTAATATTTTGGGAAATAGGCAGTTAAAAATATCTGTAACACGTTGCTATTTTTCACTTTAAAAAATTGTACTGTTTTCGTATTGGGCTTTCTTTCAATCATTTTTGGCACTCGTAAAAAGATTTGGAATTTCAAAGCAAAGTTTTGCAATTTTAATACAGAAACGTTTATCCAAATCCCTACAACCAGCATCGAGAGAATGTTGGCCGTATTTAAACATTTCACATTTATGAGCAGTTATTTTAGTTGTTAATCATACTGGTAGTCATAACGTTACATAAGGAATTCAAGAGTAAACCTTTAACTTTTTAAAATAATGCCTATTTTTCAAATCACACGTGCTATGTCTCTAGATTGACTTGGTGGTAGTAAAAAGCCAAAGTGACAATCTCCTGTTCTACAAATACTTTCGTATCTTTCTCCGGCAATCTGAAGTAAAGTTTGGTAACTTGGTAATGGAACAACTTGCTATCAGGTTTTTAAAGGTTCTTTACTTGTTTTTGGATCTCTATACGCTTTGAATATTTCCAGGATTATGTTAAACTGTTCCATACATTTTCGTTTTATTTTTACAGTAAATGAATGTTAACTCGACGTAATCATTTGAAACAAATACAATCTATACATGATTCGTTTTAAGTGAATTAAGAAGTTTTGTGGTTTAAGGAAGGGAGACCTTTTCGACAGACATCTAGGAACCTCCAAGATCGACGTTACAAGTGGACAGACGGATCACTATAAATCAACAATGTAGTATGCCCCCATTCCATTCGCACAGCAGAATGGTTTGAAAATGCATCCCCATCTCTCTTACACTTCTCATATGCTTAAAGTATCTGTCGCCACGGCGCACAGTGTGTTATTTTCTAAATCTAGAGGGAAAAAAGTCAATTTTGACATTAGTCTACCCAGGATAAATAGTTATTTATATTCAAAGTAGAAAAACCATATTAATAGGAACAAACGTTTATTTTCCACGAATTCGCGCCCAACTATAGAAAAAATAGTTTGAACAATGGGCTTCCTCCAATCGGCCGCGTCATTCCACTGAGTTTGGTCGATGATTACGCTGTGGAGTGCTAGTAGTGATTTGTGTGTTGCTATTGCTTTTAACGAGTCTCAAGGTAATTTTACGCATGATTTTTCTGTAATATGTTTTAAAACTTAGTTATGAATATCATTAATACAGAGCAAGTTTACTTTTAATAAAAAAAGCTACTGAGCCAGTTTCAACTTGAGTTCTAGTTCATTTTACCGCATTATACGGAGCTCTTCCTATATTTATTTGAAAGAGCTACTTATTAGCTACAGGAAACACCTTCACTTGCTTGCACTTGTTTGCGACACCGATACAACTTTTCTTTATTTTCAGAATGACTGCACAAATTTTGAGTAGAGAATTTTTCGACTTACGATTTGCTAACGCATAACTATCCAGAATAGATGCTTAATCACATTTCATTTTGCACGTTGGATGCCCCTCATGAAAAACCCTGTTTTATATATATACTGTAGACCAAATAAAAATACATGTCGCTTGATTTCACTGGATAAGCACAAAAATTTAGAAAGACTTAATGATTTATTCATTTTGTACACTCGGAAGGAAACACTTTCTGCAACAATGAGTTGGCTGGATTAGCTTATTAACGCCACAATTTTAATTCTCTTGTTGTACGTTTAATAGAACACATCTGTGATACTGCGGTTAATTTAGAGAACGCTTTCTTCCAAGTCACGTTATTAATCCTATCATTTTCGTTACTCCACAGTCCATTCGTTCACTTTTATCACATACAGTTTTTCGCGGCTCACAGTCAAGTAGAGCGTAATCACATTACGTCCCACGCTGCTGAGTTTTATTCTGTAGCCATTGCTTCACTTTTCGCGACAGTTACGAAACTTTGTCTGACTCATGTAACCAACAAAGCGTAAAACCACTCTCCGTGCCAACTTTACACCGCACAAATTTCAAGATTATATTTAGAAATAAGCCATTAAGCTTCGACTCAAATTCAACCAACTTATTTACTATATACAATATTTCATATTATTACGCTTATTCGCCTGGCCGTATACAACACCAAGTATCACCGATAAATGAATTCTGAGGAAGGCGTAGACTCATCTTCCCCACGTTCAATTGTGATCGCCGTAAAAAATTTAAACTGCTACAGTGACCATAAGTACAATAACTGACGCAGACAAACCGTTTGTACTGAGTAGCAGCTATATCTGTTTCTGTTCGAAAATTGACAGTGTTGTAAAATTTTTAGTATAACAGTGACGCTATTCTTGCATTTGGTGTATGATCAAAATTGGAGTAAAACTCAACTTTCATTATTAAGGTTACAAAAGTCATCGACACTGTATGATGGTTTGATACCAAATTATTTGATTTGCAGATATCATTGAACACATTATTCCGCAAACTTTTTTTAAATATCGAAATGGCGCAGAAACAGTTTTATGTTTGAAAAAATTATCGGGGTGGAAAACAGAAATTGCACATGTTGAAACCTGACTTATTTGGTGACATTTATGATTCCATATTTCCATAAATATGCCAATAAGAAATTCCTCTCAATATTTTGTGCGTATTTATAACGGTAGATTCCTATTCGTATTATCAACTGCACGTTAAGGAAGCTTCATACCCTAGAAAAATAATCATTGTCCTTAAGATCCTCTTCTAACTTTGAAATAGAAGGATTACAAGCTAATTTATTTTCTTTCGCTTTCAATGATTCATACAGCTTTCAAGAATGATCAACGTTTTTTTTGTATGCGTTTAAGTGCCTTCATTATACCCGTAAAAGCCTGGCTTAGGCTGTTAATTTCAAAGTACGATTCCTCTTCATAATTTGTCTTACACAGTTCGGGCAGTGTTCGTATTGTTTTATGTTTGGGTGATAGTGATAGTGTGTGTGCGTGTTCGTTATAGCGTGTTATGGTTGATAGCAGGGAAGGGATGGGAGTGAAACCCGGTTGTGCCATCCTACTCAGCCTCACTCTTCCAAATTAAATCGCTAATCTCAACGTTTCGATCTAATGAATAAACCATCGTCAACAGTATAGTATGTATTCGCTCCACAGACAATGCAGAGACGTTTCGCATTTAATTCAATACAATCTGTTGATTGTGAATCGTGCACCACCACCTTTCCCACCCTATTTTTCTTCTACCGTGGCTGGGACTTCATGACACCATGTAGAGAGTCAAACTCAACGAGTTGTTGCTAGCTGTTGACCGCAATTTCGATTAACCGGACTGTTAATGTACGTATTAAACCGACCATGTCACATTTAACATACCTCCAACAGAGGGAAAAAAAATTCATTCAGTTCCTTGGAATAATACGATGGCTTTCATATGCTTAAATCACAATATGCATTTCTACTGCGAAAATTAACTAAATCCGACCGATAGTTCCTGCGTGAATCGCGTTCCACAAAAAATTTATACTATTACATAAAACGTTAGCTACAGGTTTCAGTTTCATGTTCCTCATGCAGCTGTATTTGCAGATACAACTTATCTCATCCAACACCTGTAACTTTATCGCAACCCACAATCATTTTCTGCTATTAATGTTACTATTACAGTTAGTTATAGTTACCCTAAATATTATATACATGTCTGTAACATGAAATGTATTATTTACGCGTTTCCACAGATAGTAGCTTGTATCGTAATCGGGATAGCTTTAGCTTATAAATATCTTTAAGGAGTAGCATTGTAACAACCTTTGGTTTGATCAGCTGAGCAAACAACTGGGTGAGCAAGCAATGCGTTTCGCGCTCGTTCTGTTGAGTCGTATGACGCGATCATATAGCATCGCTATATGGAAGCTATAAAATATTGTGTAATATATTAGTAACTTGTAAAAATAAAGTGTTTTAAAAAAGTGATTCACGAAACGGGGTTCCTTAAATTGGGCAGTTTTTCGATCAAAACAACTTTTTTCATTTACGACCTCATAACAATAACTATCATTTTTTTATGGTTACATAGCGTAAACTATATTCATTAAAATTATCAGAGCCGAGGGCTAGCATGTGTTGAATGTTGATAAATGTGCCAAATCACGCAGTCTTCACCAGTTACCGTGCAATATTAATAATCATTATGATTCTTCGGGGCCAGTCTTAGTAAATTACGATTGCTCATTAACCATACTAATTGAGTGGATAGATTACACACCGCAGTCTGGAAATATTCAAGTTTTAAGCTACATGGAATGTTTTAACAGTAGTGAAATCACCGTTACCTAAGAGATAGCTGACTGTATGATGCGACGGCATTTTGTGTGGTGAAATTAATGGGAGAAATTTTACATTTTGTCTTTCTAAAATTTCTCAGTCATTGGGCAGTGGATTCGAGCATCGTTACAGGTCTCTTGTCTTCAATTTGCGACATAAACGTTTTTCAGAATTCATTTTGGTCTATCGATGTACGAGAATATAGAAGATCAATTTCTCAACCGATGTAGGTACTTTTATGTGGACTAGAGCAACAGTTCTAAACGGGCAGTACACCTCACCTGCTCACCTGCTCTCCGGTAGCTTTGTAGAAACAAACTCTTTTTGGATGAAAATCCAGAGAGGATTTAATACTGGAGACGACGTCTACTCGAGAAGTAATACAATAATCGACCTACGATATTACACCCTAACTGTCAACCACGTTCGAAGTTGCAGTATAAAATTTCAGACGATTTCCTCTAATTTACCTAAATGTAGAGTATGAAACGAAATCTAATCACATTTATAAAACGATATGAATATTAATACCATTTAAACAATGATAAGAGAAGAAATTTATTCTTTATAACCATAACCATATAGTACAGAATGGCTTGCAGGTGTTTTGTTCAGTCTTGTGTAACTAAGCAAACGGAGAATTTACTATACACAAAATCCAGCAAAAAAACAAAACAAAACTGTAACGAGTTTCCATACTAAGCAATGCGAGAGGCGTGTGACTGGACAGAACTGTTCACTTCATAGAACAGACCTCGAGAGATTTGTCTGATTTCTTGGAACTCAGACTGTAAAATCCGTTTTATTCTTGAAAGAGCTTGTTTTACGAGTGAGTAGAGCGTTTTCTGAAAACCGCGGATTGTCTATGAAGTAACGGTTAGTGGTAATACGTTACGCTTCTGCCATTTCTTTCACCAAGGTAAATTTAGGAAACTGTTACACCCTTTTTTTCCGTTGTAGTATGCTGTACACTTGATACATTATCTTATTTGTAGATAAGGAAGACCATGTTGAAAACAATTATTCCATAGTATCATATCAACTATATTACCCGCCAGTGCGGCTCAATGCGCTAAGGCGCCGCACACTCGATCGGGGAGGTACAACGGACCGGGCACGAGCCCAGACATATGAGTCCCGGCCGTGCTGACTGCGGTCTTTAGGCGATTTTCGGAACACTTCAAGGCGAATTTCGGGACGGTCCTCGGTCTTCGCCTCATAAGTTACTCATTTCACAAACGTACACTTATCACATACATAATATAGTTACTCGTATTGCAGACAGAGAGCAACGGTTCACTTGCTCCATTTGTAGTCAGTGCGACCTGGAATTAAGTACAAGACGCTTGGCGCCAGGAAGTGCATGCGACTGTAAAACTGTAGCTCCAAATTTTGCCAACGACTATCAAAACTTATTGAAGACAACCAACCCCAAAATGTTGCTAAAAGATGGTGAAAAAAAAAGATCATACAAAATATATATTGTTGCATTGTTACATAGTCAACGTGACTTTGTGTGAATTTTTTTTTATTATAACGCTGTAGACCTATTCACCCTTTCCTTTAAACTGACAAGCATTGGTAGTTTTATCAGTGCTCCTGCTACATCAGGTGTGGGACGTACATCAGTACGAGTTTGGACGGATTCTACAGGTGGAGTATACCCACCTGAATGATAAACGAGTTCTTCATTGCACTCGGAGACAACCTCCCATTGAAAATTCGCACTCCCTGTGTATGAAGAGTTTGAAGGAACAGAAGAGATGCCTGCCCCGCGAAAGAATTATCTTTTCCATGCGTCTTTGCCAAATACTTCGACGAAGAATAATACCTGGAAGTTTTACATCGTAGAATGCTTCCACTGCAGTCAACTGCATCGCGCAGCACCAGCGAAGAAACTTTGCCAATAATGGCGCTGAAGTCACCAAGAAGACAAGAAGAAGATGCAATCTCAGAAGAGAAGCCTACTCCTCCAACCATGAAACCCTGACTAGAGCTTCTTGTAATTAAAGATGTCGGACATGCTGACTGAGGTCAGGATGCTTCAAGATGAGGACATCTTTTATCGGCAGGAACAGCATAATCTAATATTAATGATCAACCAAGGATCAACACGAATAGCAAAGTCTACAGTTATGAAAATCGACTAGGCGACCAGACTACAGAAGAAAGAAGACACCACGAAGAAATCATTAGACGTCTACCAGTGTTTGATACGGGTACGATACCGGGTAGCTGAATGAGCAAAAGATCGATAAGATCCGATCTGCTGCAGCTGTGGCGTGCATCATGCGTCATGATACGGTGGATGTCACGTTAGGAAACAACACCTATCCACCACCAAGAACAAGAAAAGTCTAACAACACTAACAATAAAAAAAAAGGCACCGACAGCCAAAGTGATCCGAGATAGGAAAAGAAGAGGAGGCCGGAAACTCGGCACTCCAATGCAGCACAAGCTCCTCGACGACCAGGGAACGGTGCACCACCGCAAAACTTTTTGCAACTTGAAGACTGCCAAGCCAGCTGTTAAAGCCCGCAATCCTGCAATCATGAAGACCATCCAGAAGCCACCTAGACATACTGATACAACTGCTAACGCATCGAGGGGAATGTAATAATTAATAATACTAATGATAAAAATAAATGTTATCCACATCTGAGTAGATTTCCAAAGGAAAGAATCTCAAGACAAATTTTAGTATACACACGAAAAACAAAATCAACAACCACATGGGTGAAGCAGGTGGTGAAAGACCTGACGTCTGCAATCATTGATAAGGGAGACGTTACAGACCGAGAAATTTTTAAAAAGAGAGTGAACTCATGGGAAGTTATTTCAGAGAGAGAAAAAATGGAAAGATCTAAACATATCTGGATTGCCGAAGAAAAGAAAATCGTCAGCGAAAGAATGAAAAAATATTGGTCCGACAATAAGAACATCCCAAAGAAAATTTGAACACATCCAAACATTGCTTATCGTTCTCCGTTATGGGAACATACAAATAATAATTATAACATTAAATGTTATCGCCGATTAACTGCAAAAATAAAAGGAAGTTATGTATCTTACAAAACGATGACTGTAAAATAAGGCGACAATAGGCTGAATTTAGTCAAGAAAGATTTAATTTAATTTAATTGCAATGGAGCACAGGCTCCGGTGGCAATTTCCCTACACACCCATCTTCCCCCTATCCTGCACCTACCTACATTTGCCCTCTACAAATTTTATGTTTAAATTCTTTCAAAGTTTTCGGTAAATTATTCATAATTTCTCTTGGTAACTCATTCCAATCCCTGACACCCTTACCTAAAAAAGAGAATCTTCCTACACCCTTGTGCCTGAAATCGAGTGCCAGCTTTTATGCTAAAATGGTAAAATTTGTCTGTTAACCCTTCAAGAATTACAAGTAAAGAGATATTAATTTATTTTGATTTATCAGTGATTATTATGAGACAAAATTGGAGTCATTTTCAGCATGAGAATATATAATTATTATCTCCTCTCGCAAAATTCTCATATACTCGTATGTAGGGTATATTTTATTTACAAATGTTTGGTAGTGTATGTTATTTAATAAAATTTCAATACTATGCGTAATTCTCCATTTTATGTTTATTTCACTAGTAGTATTTCAGTCAATGCGTCTGTCTGATCCACAGCCGTACGTAACGTTTCACTAGTTGAAATAAAACCAACTCTCTGTCTAGTCGTTTTGGTTGACCTGCGGTGTTCCGATGGCCCGGTGCCAAACACCACTTCGCAGCTGTTATTTGAAACCAACACTTGGCAGTCTCTCTCCGCCGGAGCGGAAGTCCATTAGTTTTCTTGCTCTCTCCCTCCTTAACTTAGTCTTCATTAACAAGTAACGACAAGCTTCTGCGAACTGCCGAAACTCACGACGAGCGATTCGAAGATAAAACTATGTGGTTAGAGTTAAAAGATAGTAACTTGAATAATGAAATGGAAGAAAAGTTCTTTTTACTTCCATAACAAATACACAGTTTTAAAAATTAGGAAAACTGGCACTAACAAAGTCTTTGTTAAATTCTCATATTGAAACGGGGACGGAGGGGAGGGGTTGTATTCGTCTGTGATTTGAATACATTTGTATTGTTGTTACCCTTTGTGCTGCGCTTCTGTAATTTTGTATGTCTGTAAAGAAGGGCTGTTTGGGGAAAGGTATACTAAAATAAGGTAAAAATTCCAATTTTGTATTATATGTTTCTGACTAAATATCAGGATTGATGCAGCAGCCTGCTGGTACCGAGGTCAAGCTGATTGTTGTGGCATCTCCTACCTCGGCTGAGTTGTCTGTCCCCACGTGCCTGAAAGCAGCTTTCCGGTAATGGCTTCCACTCGACCCAGCGTCGTTTCATATTTCGATGTCAGCTTCATCCAAGAATTTTGCCATCGTCGATAAAACCCGCAAAATGTTGCCCACTGATAAACTAAATTTAATACATTTCTCATTAAAGGAATCGGTTAAGGAAATATTTGTTCGTACCACATATTTAAGTAATTACTAGTAAAGATTAGCTATTTATGTGTGGTGCTTTCAGAAAAAAATAGCATCCGCTTAAGCCATAACCTAGTTTGCTTTTATGACAGAGTGTATCGAGTTTCTGAGAGCCAAAATTTGGAGACAGTTCGGGATAGGTTCCGTAAGAGCTGAAATCTTTTATGTGCACATCCTTGGAAAATTAACATTACCAATGAATGCATTTTCCCCATTTCTCTCTCTTGTATCTTAGGCTCGGTTCTTTGTCTCACTGACTTCTCTCATGTTTCAATCATTCCTGTTTCCAACTGAATCAAATATGTCGGCATTCACCTTCAAACAACTTCGTTTAAAATTACTTGTTAATTTTTATAAAACTAAATTTCATCAGTTATAGCCCGTTAACATAAGGTACATCTTTTTACGGAAAATACAAATGCTTTTCGTTCATTTTTTATGAAAAAACATCGATAATAATTTATACGTCAATTTCTTTACTTCAAGATACGCATTAATTAGAAATAAAAAACTTCAAACATTAGTTTAAAAAGCAGTTACACTTCAACATTATTTATCTACGAAATGTAATTAGACCACGCAAAATGCATGTCATAAAAGACTTATATTTATTTTATGTGCTACTGACAGTTTATGTTCGAGTAGTTATTCTTTGAGAGGACTTGAGACAACAGAACCCAGACTAAGGGTTGGAATCTAAACTGTTCTAACACGTCAACTAAAACATATTTGTGTTTGTGCATAATTAAAATGAATAAAACATTTAAATTTTACGCTTGCTATATTTTTCATTTCCTCATTGGTAGTTCTGATAATTTCTGCGCTCTCATGTCCTATTACGTCTTTTTGAGGTTAGTCACAGTAAGCTGAACACCAAAAACCAAACAAAAGAAATTACAAAAATAAAGAACGAAATAAAATGTTTTATACGCTGTCCGTATGTATATTTACGGTTCCCATTTAACGACTGCAGAAGCCGTTGGCCTCGGTGTTATTTACTTGGAAATAGCCGAAGCGGTGCTCGTTCCGTGTTTGCTTGCTGATGGCCGAATACCAGGCCCCCACGATAATACGACAGATAAAAGGCACAATGGCGGCAATAGCGGGCTGGTGATAACCGTGGTCCGTATGGCCAAGCTACTAGGTATAAACAACAGGGTGTGCAATCGACAAATGGCAAGCAAATAGGATGTTGTAACTTCGCATTACCATCCTCTTTGACGTTCATGATTTAATTTCACATATCACCCTATTTCTTGGTTAGTTGGGCTTGTCAACAGACTACTCAAGTTTTTTTGCTGCTATTCAAGAGTGTTTACATTTCAAATATCAACTTTCCACTAGCTCAAAACAAGTATATACCTGCATTTATGTTGACTCTCTGCAGTTTACCGTATTGCATAAGAAGTGATAAATGCAAACGAATTGAAATACAATGCCTATAAAAATGTAAATAATAAATGATGGAAGTAAAAAATGTACTCACTGAATTTCAGCTTATAAATCATTATGGTAAGTCGACAAGAAAAGAGCAACCGACAGCAGGTCAGCTGTAAAGGTCACAGATATCTTGGAGAAAAGAACATTCTTGAATTGGCAGTAAGCCGGCCATAGTGCTCGGAGGAATGTCCAAAGATGGACAAAAACGGTGTTAAAGTGGAGCCCAATAGATCATCAGAGATCAATAGAAAGACCAACAGGCCGGTGGGACAAGGATATACGCAGAAATATTGGAGTTAATCGTCCCGGATCTTTCGACCGGGAGAAGGCTGCTCAAGTTCTACCTGAACTCATGACTCTAAGAGACCACATCATGTAATCATTAAACTGGTTGATAATGAATGATTGATATAACATAATCACTGTCGGATAGCTCCGAAACCATTTTCAAAGCGTCTGGCAATCGACATGTTGTTAACTGATTAAAAAATAAAAATAACTGATTAGGAAAAAATAATAAAGAAGAATAAATTCTCTTGGTTAGAATCATGGAAGGAAAAAGATGAAGAGAAATGAGAATGTTTTGAACGTTAACAGACGTCAAAGAAGATGGAAGCTGCAAACAAATGATCCTAGATGTTATGGACAGAAGGAATGGAGAATGTCCAATTGATATTTGCCTCAAGATATATCCACTGCAGAAAAATGTGCGAAATCAACACAGTAAAGTGCTTGTCCAGAAAGGGATAGTACGAACAGCGTGTTTACTCACGTTATCCGTAGTTCTTTGCCGACGATGAAGAAGGCGTTGAGTACCATCAACGATGTGTGATTTGATAACGTGATTGTGTGTCCAACCTCTGTTACGGTTTCCTCTTTGACTGCAAAACTATTACCACGTAATTGCTTCAGTTAAGGAATGAAATCATTACCACATGGACTAAACTTGGGTGAATATTGAAGGTTTCTAACAATTCCTATCCTCGCCAACGTAATAAGCACTACTGTGTGGATCATCACTGTCCAGTTGCGCCATCTGTCTGTGGTATTTTACAGGGACTTTCAAACATATGTACTAGATTTCCAGTTTTCGAAAGAAATAACGTGGTTTCTATTACAGGTGAAACGACGTATGTATCTTGATTATGTTTCAACAGCTTTTTGGTAATTTTAATAATAGGCCTACAAGTAGATGTAAGATGTCTTCTTCTGGTTTTTTGTTTTTGACGAACCTTCCTCTTCTTCCAGAAAATGGTATATTAAAAATAATTTTGTGAAGAATGCATCATTGACGCAGGGTCAAAACAGCTGCATGTGTTGTTACAACAGGTGGCTGTTGCTTGCTCCCTATGTGAACAGCTGCTGTCGCAGCATTACAGGTCAACAGCTCGTCTACGCGGTTACAAGCAAGAGAAAAGAACTTCTGGAATCCATTGCTTTCAAATATAAACGTAGTATGCAGAAATGTTAATGTTCTTCCGTCAGCAGGATGAAAAAATATTGCAGAATTTATTTACGGCGACCAATATAACTGAAGGTTTAAAATGAAAATCGAGTGTGGGAAACGAAATTTATAAAAATCCTATCTTACAATTGCACTCGAATATTCATAATGCTCCTTTAAATTTCATTTTCAATATGGAAGCAAAATGCCGAAAATAAATTCACGAGACTGACTTAATATCAGAAGCCTTATAAAACTAATATCATTAATTCCATAAAAATTATGATTAGGTACGACAACAACGTCACACGTGGGTTTTAGAGGTGAGATCCTTACACTCCCTAAAAAAAACTGCTGCAGGTCCCATATTTTCCCATGATACTGCTATTGTACTCTGTTGACGATTTATGTCTTGTACTGTTTCTGGATAATGTCGCATACTGGTACATTTGACATAAGGTCAGCGCACCTACTTTCTACAAGTTAGGAATTTATTTTTTCATTCTCTAAGCCTATGTACTTATTACTTAATAACCAACTAACGCATTAAAAAGTCTTGCATAATGAATAATACCATTCCACTATAACATAACAGTTGCAGGTAAATCAAATGTCCTGACACATATAATTGAAGAAAATAATCTCCACATTTGATCCTATAGTGGACAGTTTAAATTAGACAGGCCGCTAAAGCGACGTATTCTGCAACTTTGCGTAGCCCTAAAATACTATCATGGTCAGAAAAGAACAAGAGCTCACAGAGGGAGATCAACAGGAAAGTTGACGGAACTGGCCTTGCCAAAGTTGAAATAATTTCAAACCCAGATGTGGCCCCATGGGTGTCAATCAGTAGGTAGCAAGCCTACGACATGATGTACATAACTACAGACATGTAAATATGACATCGTATGAACCAAAAACTGACGCCATGTACCAATTTTCGATATCTAACGCCGCCCTGTATCGTATAATAAAATTTATTGTTTAAGTCACGATTGTTCTTTCAATTGATAATTAAACCTAAACTTTTATTGAGTAGCATATATTTGACTTCCCCGATGATTTAACGAATACCAAGAATTTAGGTACTTAATCGTATGTTAGATACAATGGTTATCTGTAGTTGAAATATTTTTCTCGCTTAAACTGTCAATGAATACGCTTATTTATTTCATCGTAATGGCATCTGCACGCGTTTCCGGTAATAGCAACAACATGGTCTACAAAAACTGTTCACCGCCGGCCAATGACATCATCGTCGAAGATACTAACTCGTTCAGATAGACAAGTTAAACTGGCGGTATTGCTGGTTTTATGCTCAGTTATCTGAATCATCATTTATTCCTAAATTCTAACTTGTTTCGTGTCTAATATATGAGAACAATAGACTCGCTGACCTTACTTCATCCATTTTAAAGAAATAATCAGGTCTTTTAAGTATCTCGGTACGTATGTATTTTGTTATTACGTAATAGTTTTGATCTGAATAACTTTAGAAACGAAGCAATATTTACAAATTAGTTTTAGCAAGTAGGTATCTCATCTTTTTTATAACTTCTTCTAATTACCAACACGCAATTTACCGCACTATCTGCAGTCAGTTTCGATAGTCATATCATGTGGTCTGTAGCAAGGGTACCACCTATTCATCAATAACGTAGAAGATTGGATGAATTTAGCCACTGTTGTATCTTGCGACATTAGTGGCAATAACGTCTCCATTAAGTAGTCACGTCTTATGAAAAAGAGCATTTATGAATTAGAACATGAAACCTAAGCTATGAACTCGGTTTATTTCTCTTTTATATTTAATGAATGTACACAATTATTTTCTTCTTCTGCGTACATCCTTGGCAAGAGTAATTATTATCTGGGTTGCCATTAAGCTCGTGGAATTTAATGAAAGATGTGAGTGGTTTGGAAATACTCATAATTGCGTCTGGGCGTACCGTTGCCTTTCTAATTAATAGAATGTCTTTCTTTGTTATCTGTGTAATGAAATATAAAATAAGGTCATTTGAAAACAATTACATAAAAGATGAAGATTTAATTATGGTAACTTATGTCAATAATTAGGAACTAAAATTAAATATTATGTTAATTTGTGTAAGAAACTTTCTAAATAAAGGTTGCATTGAATTTCTGCAGTTTCAGAGAGTTAATTAATTATTTAACGACATTATGAGTCGTTACGGACACATCAACTTGAATTTTACATTATTCCACGATTATTATCAGGTGGAAGTTTCCTACGTTCACTGTACTTCTCTATAAGTTGTTAAAAGGATATTCATAACTAATACCAAAATCAGAACTGTTATTTGTAAGAGTTAGATATTTTATTTACTTAATTATTTACTTATTTATATTTCTATTACACTTATTGCAAAGATCCCTGCTGAGGAAGCATCTTTGGGAAGTGGAACAAGTCATGGTAAATATGTACACATACAACGCGAATATTAATCATAATGAAAAATAATTATATGTTACAAACACAGACAAACAAACAAATAAAATAAAATTAACTTTACAACTAAATTATGCAAAAGGCTTATTAGATAAAATTAATTATTTGTAAAAATTCTTGGATGGAGTAGAAACTGTTGCCTATAACATAGTCGCTCATTAAAAAATATAATAAATACTCGTACATCTTTATTATATAAAAATCCTTTTTTACTTGAATGTAATACATTAAACAGATATGTTCCAGAATAATTAATTCCTATTTGTATTAATGACAATGTAGCCTGTGTTTTGGACAAGTAATTTCTGTATTGAAATGGTGCACCTATAAATTTGATGTAAACAGGTTAAAATATTCTATGACAGGGCACATCGCAGAATATATATTCTGAAAAGTCATCAGAAAAGACGTGAGCTTTTTAAAAAGGTGTCTGCATGAAGTTCATGGTTTGCCCCACGTAGTGTCACAATAGCTCTTTTCGATTCTATGAAAACTATTATTTTGAAGAGTTTCCCGAATTTTTTTCCATATTAGATTTCTGAATGAAAATAGAGGATTAAATGTGTTTCGCTAATCTCAGGTCAGCTAGAGAAAGTGTTCTTTTTGCAAACCTAACCTCTTCAGTATTAATGTAATATGTTGTTACCAGTTAAGATTCTCATTAATCTGAAAACGAAGGAATTTTATACTCTTTGTTTCCAATATTTTTTAATATAATTTATATAAAAATCTTGCTGTGTATAATATTATGTTTTAAACCTAATGTAATGTGTTATATCAAAATTTAACATTAATGAATTTCTGTTAAGCCAGTTTGCTGCTTCACTGAGGCCTTCATTTGCAATTAATTCCAATTACTGTTTAGTATTTGTTTTTAGTCAAGTTAGTGTCATCTGCAAATAAAATACTCATGGTCTTGTTGGTAATTTTGGAAGATTCTTAATGTCTTATAAAAACAGAAAGTGCTTTATTGAAAGCCAAGTTGTATGTTCCCCAATTCTGATGAAACACCTTTACTGATTTTAGAATACATAAGGGTTACTTATTGCATTTGACTTTCCATGTGTCAATTAATCCATTTAAATGTAGTTCCATAAATACCATAATGTTCAATTTAAAAAAATTAATTCATAAATAAAAGTCAAATTATTTACAAGATTATAAAAAAATCCTTCTGGGCATATTTTACTATTTAATTACTAAAATGTGTTATTTAAAAGTTAAATTATTTCAATTTCTGTGGATGACACTTATTGGAATCTAAACTGTGGAGAAGTGAGGATATTGTAGTATCTAACATGTTTTATTACTCTGCGATGCATTACTTTTTCAAAATATTTAAGAATCCTCGAAGTAAAGTGATGGGACTGTAGTTATCTATATATGTCGCTTCTCATTCTTTTTAAATAATGGTTTAACAAATGCATAGTTTAACCTAATTACAAATATTCCTTGCATTATAGAATTATTACGTTTGTGGGCATGTATGTGACTGATAAAATATGACCATTTTTTAATAATTTAATTGAAATGTTGTCATAGCTTTAAGAATTTTTAGGTTTTAGTTGCTTTTTGAGACTGTTACTGGTGGCGATTATATCCCCAAATATCTAATTGGAAAACAATTAGAGCACTGCAGGGGGATTTTTTTCTATGCCTATTTTCTTTACAACTCAAGTAAAATATTTTGTAAATTTTTTAGAAAGTTCCTCCATTTCTACCTGTATTAACAACCTGCGAAATGTACACTTCTGACCAGTTTCCACTAATTAACAAATCAATGAAATTTTTGATACTGTTTTTCCTTTTCTTTTGTATACTCAGCTTTTTTTTTTATCTGCACTTGATACTAAATAGCTGGGCATAATGATCGGAGATATCATTTGTTACTGGCAGTATGCTGTAATTGATACTGAGAATTGTCCATCAAACATTATTAATTGCGGTTCTGGATTATTATGTATTCTTGTGGAACTATTCATTGCAGCTAAGTTAAAACAAAACATAACCTTTCCTATCTAGTCTCTCACTGCTGTGATGGAGAAAGTCAATATTAAAACATATCTCCACATGACTCTTCCTTCAAACAAAAATGGCAACTCTCCCTTTCTTCATATTGCATCTACAACAATAAGAGATTAATTCATGCTTAGGGACGGACGGTGACTAATTCCTGTATCAGAAAAATCCTGTTCAGTGAAACACAAAACATTAACATCGAACTTACTGAAATTTTATCGATTTTACTAAAACTTCCTGTACCGTTTTGATGTACAAAAGTGTTGCGAAGACTTTGATTCAATGGTATGGAATAGTTTACATTACCATAGAATGTCATATCAGTTACAATTTCTAATTTAGATAAATTTTGACTCTCGAAGAAATAATTTCTCTTAGGTATCTTGATGCATTTACTTTATTAACACACATAAATGGCCATGACTGAGCTCCGTTAATCAAAGGAATATGTCATTCACTCACTTGGCGCCCTCAGATCTCACCATTAATAAGAAGGGAATGCTTCCTGTTGCTTCCAAAATTCAGATGGAGTACAAGGAATTGTCCCTTCCAATACAGGTCACACTAATCGAAACAATATGCTGTCTACAAGAACACTCTTTGCAGCGATGTATTTGTATTTGAGGAAACATCTTTGGGATGTGGAACAAGTCAGAGCGGAACCTTATTTCTCTAATCTTATCTCTCCTATCAAAATAGGTTGGTGGACTAGGTATTTCAACGCACTCGTAAATGAAAGTGGGTGTACGAATGTTTACCAATAAGTAGAAACGGAATCTCCGTCGGCTGTCTTCCAAAGAATCCCAGCACAATCTACAAATCAATTCTGTTACGCTTTCGTAAAGACTGCGACGAGGAGTCACGAATCCAGAGGTTCTTCTCTGATGTGTGTTCTTGAAAATGCGAGGAATATATATATATGTTTCAGAGATCAATTTTGCTGAATTACCAATGAATTTCACAAACTGTAAGCTAAAAAGATTTTTTTTGATCGATGTATGTTTCTCAGAGAGATGTTCAGTGTGAAACAAAAGGGCAAACACCCGTCCACAGATAATGTGAGAAACAGATTATTTAAAATAATGATTTGGCGCATTATAATCACTTAATAATAACATTTATTCTGAAGAAATAAGTTTAAAATGCGTGTAATGACATGTAGAAGATGGACTAATTTTAAGAAAATTAGCTGATATGCATTTGAGAAATAAACTAAAACTTTTGTCAAAATTCTGTACGATGACTTTTGCGATATAGCGAAGCTTACGAAATTTGATTACGGTAAGGTCTCGCAGATTGGGCCAGTCAAAGTATTTGGTCCCGGATTGGCGCGTGCTGGGCAGGTCAGACCTAGATCGATAGTCGCCACAGCTCACACCTGCGGGCCTCCGGGCCTCGGATGGGGGCTGCAGGAAGACGTGTCTGTCAGCCGCCGATACTGTCTCCAACGTCACTCGTCAACCGTCCCACTATCGAAGACGCAACAGGTAGAGCAGCGTTCAGGTGTACCGGACTAACTTAAAGTTTATCGAACATCATTTTATTCAGTAGGTGTGGGTCCATTCAACAAAGTAACGTGATTATTTACGTAAACAGATCTTGCAATATGACGATATTACCTAAAAATCTTTCATCTGACCTTGTTAACAACTCTCATTACTGGTGTGTTAATTTTTTAAATTGGGCATGATCATAAAATATCTTAGGAGTTCATCTCTAAACAAACCTATGGAAATCAAAAGCTGTACGCTACTTTTTTTGTTTAAGATTATGTTCTTTAATTCATATTCAACATTGCATATTAATTATTGAACAGAGATGCAGAACTGATGAACCAACACAAACGCAAACAGCTGATTAAAAACTATAAAATTATACTTCCAACACTTATAAGCAATCACGATAGCACTGACAAAATCACCCTTGAAATAAATCATAGAATACATTACACATAAACAGAAACTGTACTGCGAGACGATAAAAAAGTATCTGTGCTGCCTGGATCCTACAAACAGATAAAAAAGGAACTGCAAGTAAACAGAAACGAAAATATGCGGTAACCAGTCTCCTGGGATTTAGCCACCGGAAGGTTTGTGTGGGCGAAGCCGGTCGCTGAGCGACGCTACACACAACATACTAAGTTTGCATATAAATATTAGCTAAATTTTCTGAAACCAAAGACACGCTCATAGAGTCAAGATTATACGCTGCACTCTGGTCCAATCCAGCAGAAAAAAGATTATCCACTAAAGAATAAGTTCGTTTGTGGAGGAGAGGCGAAATTTAGCTTGGAGTAATAAAGGTAGTGGGGTTTAGAGGTCTGTCGTGTGTGGTAGCTAGTAACAGCAAGTTAAGCTGGAGGGCCATTGGACTGAAAAGGATTTCATCAAATAGACTTGAGGTAACATATAATTATGATTGTACACAACAGTAACTATTCTTGCGTAAACAGGGCCAAATCTCGCTGTTGTTTAGTGACAAAAGTTATGAGATCTTGTTCTGAACCAAGTCTACACTTTATGAAATAGAATGGTTTTTCTCGGTGTTATGGATCATTGGTTTAATATATGTATATATATAAATATATAAATCTGGTAACCGATCTATTATGCGTCTCATAATTTTTGCTAACAAAAAAAAAAAAAAAAAAAAAAAAAAAGTGAAGCAAAACGAAATGAAAATTTACAGGTTGAGAGGGACTGTGAGGTTGTTTCAGTTATTACAAATTTGCAAACAACTTCGCAATATGAGCCCTTTTATCAGTATGGCGTTACACTTCTCTGGCCTGGTTGCATGCACTAATTCGGTTGAGAAGAGTATCATAAGGCAGTTGTATGCTCTCCTGAGGCAAACAGACCCACAACTCTTGTAATTAGTTCTTGATATTATGAATACTGGCAATGGGACGGAGTTGACGTCCGAGCTGGTCCCACTTATGTTCTATCGGGGTTAGATCTGGGGATCTTGCTGAGCACGGGAATACCTCAACATCACACAGACAGTTAATAGAGACATGTGCCGTGAGTGGACAAGAATTTTACTTTTGAAAAATTGCATCACGATATTGTCGCTGACGCAAATGTCCGTGATATACGTTGTGCCATCAGAGTTTTCTCAAACACTACCAGCCGTGAACTTAAGTCATCCCCACACCATGTCGCCAGGAGCAACAATGCTTTGCCTCTCAAAAGCATTGGAATAATGGGATCTTTTCCCATGTAGTCGCCAGACTCGACGACGATGGTCATCCAAGGTAGTGCAGAAATGCTATTCATCGCTGAACATGCCATTCATTGTATTCAACTATATTGACACACTCCGTAACATGCCACAAAAAATAATTCACAGCAAAAAGTAAAAGAAATGTTCTGTATGGATAAAAATGTGCTATCAACATTTAAGTGTTATATTATGTTTACTCTGGCTGGCAGTTTATGAATCAAATAACCTGTGGGAATAATGGTTCCATTATTACGTAATGCACCATGTTTACATTATTGGTCATGAATTGAATGGGTTTAAAATACATGCTAACCGAAGAATTACCGATCCAAGAAGGGAAACAGAATTAAACTCAAATCCTTGATGATAGTCTCATTCGATCAGTGATGTGATATTAATATGGCCGACTGAATGAGTAGATGAAAGCAGGAAAAGTGTTTGAGAAATCAGCTGCCGAAAACGTGGTTTATGTTGTTGATTTAGTGTTGGAAATGAATATTTAAATTATATCATGCACCACTTGTTTTTTTGTGTAATAAGTTTAATGAGAGACGACTATCTCTCAACAGCGAAACACGTACAAACCACCTGTTAAGTGATATGCGGAACTACGAGGTATGAACGCCTTGCTTCTATTACGATACTAAAAAGTCATTGCCTTCCCTCATGACACTCTTTTTAATTTTCTTATTATTTTATCTCACAAGCACACTCTCAACGAATCTTTTCTACTTTAGTAGTCAGTAGCTACATTCCTAGGCTATTATCTATTTATCAGGTTGTTAGGAACTCCGACCCAGCAACATGATGTGTGTTCTTTGTTAACTTGGCAGCTAACCACATTATGGCGGTGCTCTGGTGCACTCTATAGTTCGTAATTGAATTCCCACTCCGTAAATGGGCCAACTGTTAGCAAATGCAGTTGAAGGAGTGGAAAGTTGGGTGCCACGCTGACCTGCAGTATCTAATCTGGCGTGCAGCAGTGCTCGGCGCCCCGAGCGTTATTTACACATTCAGTGCGGGCGTTTACCCGCCGCGGGCTGCGGGCAACTTCCCGGAATGCTAATCAGGTTACGGACAGGTCATTGTGCCCCCGGGAAGGCGCTAGTTACTTTCATACTCACAACGATATTTTCTATATTTCTTTTTTTATTGTTGCTATGGTTTTACGCCTCGTTACATTAGAGGCGGGAAAGGATGGGGGACAAGGTACGGGAAAGAATTCGGCAATGTCCTTTTATAGGAAGCAACCACCATTCGCCTGTAGTGATTTGGGGAAACCATAGGAAATCCAAACCTGGATGCCCAGACGGGGATTCGAACCCACGTCCTCCCAATTGTGAGGCCAAAGCGTTTACCACTCACCCACCACGCTCGGTCGTTTCTTATAGCTGCTCAATATTATTTATCATCACGTAACTGCTGATTTTCCACATTACCCAGTGACCCAGGTATGGTGGGTGTTCTGGGGGGATTTTCACCTCCGCGGCAGTTTTCTTGACGAACTTAAGTGGGGTGATTCCAACTTTCCTTTCATAGTAATGAACACTTTTGTATGTTTAGTGCCGTGTGTTATGAATGATTAAAAGATGCCGGAAGGTGTAGGCTGGAAACCGGTACCGACCCATTCAGGCCTGCCACAAGGTGTGCTGCCAAATTTAACGTCCACATCTAATACAGTAGATGAATCAGCATCAACATTGCACTCACCCTATACGTAATTTTGTTTTTATTTCCTGATTTTATATAGCCCACTACCTAGTTACCTAAAGTAGACCTTTACTTTCTACAGTTTTTATTTTTTAGAACAATTTAAATTTTTTAATAGATCTGGATAATTATTTTAAAAGATTTAACGGATCTACAGTATTCTACTAATTAATATAATAAAATTTTTAATAATTAATCTACCATCTACACTAATTCAGCAAGTGTATATGTATTTTCATACTTGTAATCAATAAACTGTTTATTCGCGAATGTTCTTCCTGCACCACTGCTGGCTTGCGCCGACACCCAGGCCGCTGGCTGTCTCTGCTGATGCAGCGGGGCGACTGCTGACATGTTGACCACCAAGTGCCGTCAACCAGCTTCACTTACAAGGTAGTGAACTCGTTTTCCTCCGGATTTTCCTTGGAGACACCTACTCCCACATCAGGAGCTCCCTCCTGGAATCAGAGCAGGCTGCTCCCCTAGCCCTTGAGAAGGTGCCTCTGGCTTCCGGATTCACTGCGATGAATTGTGTCTTTGCCACCGTCTTCCAGGTGCAAGCACCGCCTTAGTTGTAGGAAGTGTTTGTGATCACATTTGGGTGGTTCTTTCCTCTTGAATGTCTTCCTTTCCTGCCCTTCTTTCTGTTTCTGATTCCGCTTGCTAGTGGCGTCTTCTACGCTCTGCGAATTTAAATTCATCAAATCTTGCCTTCTCGCGCAGCGATGCTAAATTAGCGGCTTCACCCAGCAAGTGCCAGAGCTCGGTATCACGCAGTATGTCGCATATTGTATTTGAAGATACGCTCTTGATTCTTCAGTTTGGTTGCATTCTCAAACCACGTGCTCGGGAGTACTTACTTCGTCTTAGTCACACCGGTTTGTTTCTTTGAGGCCTCTCTGCTCTAGGAATCTGTTGTATGGATCATGGACAGGTATGTAGTGTATGAGACTTGGAAATGGTTGTACGTGAGTAATGTTAACTCTCTCTTTCATACAAGGAAGCATGTCGAAGGTCCTTCTGCCCGTGTTGCGATTGGTCCATATTTTCTGCCATTCATCAATCAGCGAGTCCCAAACATCTATTTTAGTTTCATTGGGCCTACCAATTATTTCCGTAGACTGATAATACCTTCCTCTTTTTATCCAGTATAACGTTCCTCGCTTTCTTACTTTCAGGTCCAAGGGCCAGGAAGCCGAGTATAACTGTTAGTGTATCTGTTGACGTTGTTCTGTAGGCCCCAGTTAGTCTGAGCAGAAATCCTCGCTGCGTACGCCGAAGCAGCTCCTTTGGTTTAATCTTTCTTAGGGACTTGGTCCAAGTGCTTGCAGAGTATCCAGTAATGGAGGCCAGTATTGCATTCTGATATCTTCTTACGATGAGCGGTGGCAGTTTAAACCGTCGCTCGCCAATATTTATCAATTTGCAATGTAGTCTTCACGGGTGTACCGCCGGATAGTGTTGTGGAAACACAATATTTCGACGGCTAGCTCCACCGTCTTCTTCAGGTGTAGAGACATCTGAACTGGTCGGCTGACCCACAGATACTGAGTTGGTTCGGGTGCCGCTCTTCCTTATATACATGTCCGCGTCCGGCGGCTGCGTGGCCTCGGCGAAGGCTTACTATGAGCCAGGCCCGCAACCAACTGGCGGCTGGCTGCCATTGGGCGGTCCTGGGCCCAAAATCACCAACATATATACCAAACCACGGAAACTTCCAACCTGACGTCCTCGACGTGATCGTAATCAAGGACATTACACGGCGAATCAAACTAGAAACCATTAATGATCTAACATCAGATCACCAACCAGTCCTGATCCAAATTAGGAACTGGATACCCCCCTACATCAAAGAAAAGAGGACAAAAGAGGTGGACTGGAACCTTTTCACCAGACTAATCCACAACAAAACTAGAACCACATACAACCTGACTACAACTAACAGAATTGAGGATGCAATAAACCACTTTAACCACGTAATATTGGATGCAGACAAAAGAGCATCAACATTCACAACGCCACAAATGACTGCCGAACAACTACCACCTGATATCGAAAATCTTCGGAAACTAAAAAATACTAGTCGCAAACTGTGGCAGCGGTTCCGCGATCCCCAAGATAAACGGAGGTACAAACAACTTGGGAGAGAACTGAGAGGGCGCATGGTGGAACACAGGACAACAAAATGGGAAACCAAAATGTCAAACCTCACCCTAAACAACAGAGAAGCATGGCAGCTAGTGCGAGCACTCAAGACTCCTAGAGACCCAAATATAGCTATCACCGGGCCAACCGGACCGTATTTCCAACCACTAGCTAAAGCGGAGGTTCTGGCAGAATATTTTGCCAGTCAACACACCGAAGTGGCATACGACTTGACCGAAGCAGAGACTCGATTAGCTGACAATATAACAAATATGGCGAGAAACATCATGAATACACCATCGGAGGACGAACCGGAGCTGACAACCCCTGGCGAAATTAGAAACATTATAAAAAAACTGGCTAACAACAAAGCCCCAGGAGCCGACAAAATATCAAACAGTCACCTCAAACACCTACCTAGGAAGGGAATAGTGTTACTCACGAGAATCTGCAACGCTTGTCTGCTACATAAGTACTTCCCAGAATGTTGGAAAACAGCAAGGGTCACAGCCATACCAAAACGCGGGAAAAACCAGCGTCTCCCATCCAACTACAGACCGATCAGCCTGCTACCCTCCGCATCCAAAGTGCTGGAGCGGATAATACTAAAACGCATCAACAAGGCCCTAGATACAGACAAAACAATCCGGAAAGAGCAGTTTGGGTTTGAAAATAGAGTAGCAAGTACTAGCCAACTTATCAGATTTACCGAAGATGTATCGAAGGGGTTCAACTTAAAGAACTCAACAGCGGCTGTATTCTTAGATGTAGAAAAAGCCTACGACAAGGTATGGCATGCAAACCTCATAACCAAATTAGGAACCCAGACAACAATCCGCCACTGTTACGTCCAGCTTATTGGAAGTTTCCTGGAAAACAGGAAATTCTTTGTCGCAATAGAAGGTCAAAACTCTTCAGTCCACCCCATTCCGGCCGGTATCCCCCAAGGTTCAGTTCTGGCACCTGTCCTGTTTAAAATTAACGTCAACGACATACAACTGCCGCAATATGCCAAAATTGCACAGTTTGCAGACGACACCACCATATATGCACCGGGCAGGAGACATGACCGAAATATCAACCACCTTCAACACGGCCTCCACGAACTTGAAAAGTGGTGTCGCAGTAACAAAGTGAAAATCAACCCATCCAAGTGCGCAGCAATATATTTCACCAGAAAGAGACCAATCATAGACAAAAAACTTACCATCATGGGTCAAGAAATAGAATGGTCAACCGAAACCAAATATCTTGGAGTCACCATCGACAAAAAGTTCCTCTTCCGAAAGCACATTCTAGACAGAAGAAAACAGGGCACAGCCATACTTAAAAACCTCTTTCCAATCCTGCATAGCTCTGAACTAACCACATCAACAAAACTTAGGATCTACAAATCAGTTATCCTCCCCTTCATCTTATACGGATGCCAGGTGTGGGGAACTGCAGCAAAATACAACATAGACCAACTCCAGCGACTTCAGAATAGATACCTACGGGTAATTCTAAGAGCTCCCAGATACGCACCAAATGATTTCCTCCACGAAACAGCCAACATCAACCCACTCCACATAGAAATATTCAAACAAACAGAAAAGTTCTATGACAGGATAAATAAATTTAGACATAACGACGAAAGGCTCCATACCCTGGGCACAACAATGCCAAGGCACTGGCACAAATATAAAGTGCCACTAAGTATTATATATCAGGCAGAAGGTAACTGATATGATCATAAGAAAACTGTAGGGGTTTTTCACATAAGGTCGTCTTTGACGAACCATAGCCATGTTTTCCCCTCAAAGAGAAATAAAAAGAGTCCCCAAAAATTTCCTAATCCTAAACAGAGTTACACGTAAAGTAGAGCTACCACGGTAGCGGGACTTCACAAACACGCCAAAAGGCAGAGACACAAAACGTTGCTATGGTTCTTGTTCCAGCCCGAGCTAATATGGAGCCCTCTGCGGCGGCAGCTGGACGGAAGTACAACGTTCTCTGCGGATATTTGCCAAGGCTGGTTTCCATGCCTCACTGAGACATAGTCCATTGTCTTTGTTAAATGTGTTGGCCAGTCGAATTTCGATCGCTTCTTTGATAACAGATTCCCAAAAATGTGATGTTCTTCCCAATATCCTAACGTTATTGAGCTCTACTTTGTGTACATAGTCGTACACGTGCTCAGCGATCGCTGATTTGCTATACTATCCCAGGCGGAGGTGGCGTTTATGTTCTTCACACCGGTTTTCTATGGTGCGGATCGTTTGAACGATGTAGGTCTTTCCACACTCGCACGGTATGCTATAAATCCCCGGAACTCTTAGCCCAAGATCATCCTTGACTGAACGGAGGTAGTCACGTATTTTAGCTGGTGGCCGGTAGAACGATTTTATACCATGTCGTGCGAGGATTATGCCAATTTCCCTCGAGATGTTTCCGGTGAAAGCACCACACCTGAAGAAGACGGTGAAGCTAGCTGTCGAAATATTGTGTTTCCACAACACTATCCGGCGGTACACCTGTGAAGACTACATTGCAGTCATACACTGGGAAAGTCTTCGTTCTTACATTTATCAATTTGTGCATTATCAGTGTTGCTGGTCCACATACATCCTCCATATGAGTCGCAATTTTCAGTTGTTCCTCCTGGTTTACACCAAGGTAATGGACTACTGTTTTTCTTTTTATTGTTTTCCCTGGATCTTGATTACCGGATTTCGTTTGAGTGTTTCTTTTAGGAACATGTAGGTCGTCTTTTGTGGGGATACGTTTAATTTAACTTCCGCACAGCACTGACACAAGCAGTTCAATATAGCTTTGCATTTTGTTTCGAGTTCCTGCCTGGTTTCCGCGTCTATCAGAAGTGCAAGATCTTCGGCGAATGCCAACAAACCCAGCAGTTCTGTCATTTGTTGCAGTATGTTCATGGCCATTTCAAAGCCAATGTCCCAGAAAATTCGTCCACGCATTGACCCATGCGGGCAACTTATGGTCAGTTTTTTCAGTTTGTTGAAGCACAGCAGTTTTGCATAACGATTTCTACAACAATCTCTAAAACTGTTATTTAGTTTTTTTGAACAGTTGATGTTTCGAACAGCGCGGTCCACCAGACATTGTCGAAAGCACCGGCGATGTCTACATATACTCCCACCACATAATTTTTGAAAGAGGTTTGCACTATTTCCACTAATCGGTTAGTGGCGCTCTCTGTTGACTTGCCTTATATGAGCCCGTACTGATCTGGGTCCATCCCATTTTTATATCTGCGTTCATTTAGTTTCTTGCAATGTACCTTTTCTTGCACTTTCCCTAGAACATTGAGTAAACAAATTAAACAATAAGATTTTGGGAGTTGTGGGTCGTTGCCTCCACCTTTTTTCCTGCATCAGGCATTCGTGAAATAGTTTATTTAAGGTCGGAACTAGTTGTACGACCAACTCCTGGAGGACCTCTGCCGGCATCCCATCAGGTGCTGGTGATTTTCGTATACGTGCTATACGTACTGTGAAGGATTTTGGGATTTAACCCAGGACAATGGAGTCCAATCTGGAGTTGGTAATTATGGACCACCAATCCTCTTGCACTGCCGGCCAAATACCGATAGTGAAAATTATTTCCTCCACCAGTACTGAAACTAACTAACCCATTTCAGTACCCGGACACCTTTACGGCTGTCGCAACCACCTCACCAATCGGAGTGGACTAACACATAACATTAACTAAGACGTCAGATCATCTATATTTTCGGCAGGCGGTAATATTTGGGCGTGACTTTCGAGAGGACACTGCATCTGCACAAGGGTGGGAGGTAACGTCAACAAGCGGGCGAGAATTAACAAAAAAGGAATTCGGCAACAGCATTTTTAAGGATTAATCACGGCGTAAATAATGGAAAAAAAGATCTCAGTATAGCTGGATGAGGTCTCGATCGCTCGTCCTCCAAATGCCAGGCCCGGCCCTTACCGCTCACCAGCCGTAATCTGCATTAAGATTACTAACATTTCTGAGCATAAAAATTATGGAAAAATCTGTATTCGTGCACGGTCACCGGCGGATGTGTGTGATAGCTATTTAACACTTAACATTTTAACAACTCGAGTAAGTTTAGAAATAAAAGGTTACAATCGAAAAGAAATGTTACTAATTAATCAACCGTCGTAATTTTATTGGAAGTATACGTAATACTTTTTTCGGACAAACTGCAGAAATGTATCGTGTAGTTACTTCTCTCATCGCCTTAGGTTCTCCCGCATCAGTTTTCCTCGTAGTTTATGAAGTAGCAGTTGAATTATTCAGTTGGTTCTCTATATCTGCCGAGGACCTAATGTGTGTATTATCAGTTTCTTTCCACGCCACAGGCCGATGTAACACCCACATTTGTGAGACTGCGCCGTCCTGAGCAAGCACATATATTTCCACTTCCCTGCTGCTGGCAGTGATGGATTTTGACACATTGCTGCTTGTATTCTGCTATCTGCGGCTCACTGGCTGCTACCGTATTCTGTCGAGATATACAGAACAGCGATTTATTTCTGCTCTCTTGTAACAATTTCTCGGTATCTCATTTTAATTCCACATTAGAAAAAGAGAATCTCTACGCTCCTATGTTTCTCTGAGTTATTTACGATGTGGCACAGCTGACATAATCGTTTCAGTGTGCATCTGTGTCACTTGTGATGGAATCGCAGCGCCGTTCGGTCTTAAGCCGCCCCCCCCCCCCTTTCCCAGCAGGCCGAGTTTAAAGCAGAACCTCGTGCAGACAAATTGCGCACTCTCATTCCTCGTAATCCAAAATCTGTAAAAATTTTCCCTCGTTTTTAAATGGATTGCACTGTCTCTCCTTTTTTTTAACGGAAATTTTGTAGTCTTTCCTAAAATATTCAGGATAGTTTTACACGTTATGTTTTCTAAAAGATCTGCTACACACAAACATAAAATAACTGTTATAAGTATTTATTTAACTTTTATTACTTATTTCATGATTTTAAACAATCTTTTAGCAACCTGATAGTAACATTTACTTCAAAACTGAGCATATTGTGCCATATTATGGTATTCTGTTTAAAGAAAATTACGACATGAAATCAGTAGGGAAATTACCAGCCAGATAAACTCATATTCGTTGCAATTAAAGGTGTTTTAATAGAAGTAAAATTAACAGGAAACTCTCTAGCGACGCCAATCAATTGTGGTTTCACTTATAAATAAGAGTCATCTCATATTTCATTCGCTGTATCCGTTTAGGTATTTGTTTTCGCTGTTACATGTTCTGCAGAGCATCACATTTTATTATTTTTAATGTGGACGACCTGATAAAACTCGGATGTATTAAAATTTATACAAATACAGTTTTAAATACCATACTTCACGCGCACAATTGAGCGCTAATGGCAAACTCTTCCAAATATCAGTGCACCAATACACTGAAGTGCCAATGACATCCAAAAGCGCAGCACATACACCATCATTCCATCACTACAGTCAGCCACGACAGTGAAAAACTAGGCAAAGCAAACAACAATAGGTTATCAATTTGCTATACAACAATCTAGTTATGCCAAGTACTAAATAAAATGAGCCCGAATTAATTTTAAATGATATTCAAACTATCGAATACTGAATACAAATGCTGAGAATTAAATAAACTTTAAAAAAAATGGAAATTATGAAAAATAAACTCTGTGATATTACGAAAACATCTAAAAATACTAAAAAATGATTATAAACAGATTTATTAAATTTAAATATTTTACCAGGTTGAAAATAGTGACAGGTATGTCACATGTTATAAAACAACATATTTAAACAAGTAGGCTCATATAAAATTAACCTTCTCATACTACAATCTTTTTAAAAAGTAAGACCCCAAAGAATTATCTTTTTTATTCAACACGGTTTCTCTGTTGGCGTTTATGTCTTTATTTTGAAATAATATTAGCAATTGATCTATTCCCACATTTATTTATATTTTGTCATGGTAAGTCAGGATTAGAGATCCTACAAGCATGGTAAGCCATACTTCTCAATAATCTCTAGCACAAAGTCTTATTGAGACGATATTATTAATTTTTTTTAAAAAAAAAGGTATAAAAAGAAAATAATATTGTTCTAATTATTACTTAATAATATTTAAAACTGTTTATTTTCAATTCTACATTCAAAATAATATTTAACTAGTAGCAAAACAAATATTTCTATAGCAGATTCAAAACAAAAAAGAAGTGGTACAATGTTTGCATAGTCCACTCAAGGCACTGATGTCTGCTCGGTGGTCAGCGACGGAACGAAAACGGTTTGGCCAGCGGTTTCACCATACACTAGCCGACTGGAGTGGCGGCATGATGTCGCTCCACATGGTTTTCCCCGTCATTCGGCTTGATGGCATGATGGACGAAACTGATGTATATTGGACTGACCGGATATCCAAGTAATCCTGTAAGTCCACGTCATCCACATCAGTTTCCCCACAGACGACACGATAATGGAGTGGCGTCGCTCCATTTGGACGGATGGAGCGATCGTGTATGGCCACCTTAAAGCTTTTAGAATGCAGTTACAACGCCCTCGTTGCCTTTCTATGACACATAATGCAAAAAAAAATAGTTAGTTTTCTTGGCCTCCACGCATCTACACAGTACAGTGTTTTTTTTTTTTTTTTAGGTTCAGCCAAAATAAAATCCAACTCTAACAATAAAAGTAATCTTATTCAAGCATAATTAGAGTTCAGATTTCTGCAGCTCACGTATACTCTCAACTTGTGATTCCTTGATGTGAAATTATCTGCATCATGTTCTGTTTCAAAAATACATAGATAACAACTTTAGATAATAAGTTATGTGTGGGAGTTTGATAAAGGCCCTTCCGTGGTTTTAATACTCAGGCTGAATAGTTAGTCTCTTCTGTTTAATTACTTATTCACATCAATTCTTCATGTATTCGCCGAAAAATTAACGAAATGCCTGCAGTTTTTATTTATGAGAGATATACATTTCTCTATAGATTCCTGCCGAAGGTTTTTACTTTGAAGCCTATATTTTGATATTTTTTCAGCCAGATGCTCCACGATTCTAGCTCCTAAGAAGTCTCTATTAATGGTGCAAGTTTTTTTCTGATGACAGTTCTGTCTTAAATTCACATTTAATCTTTGATTGCGCAGTAAGATGTACTTACATTGGTGCTCATATATAGTGTCGCGATACTTAAATTGGTGTCCATAAATAGTGTCGCTATATGTATGAAACATGAAGTAAAATAATATTTGTGATCGTTGAAAGACGTTTAATTGCACTAAATAAATAAAAAATCTGTGAAGATGTAGTGGAGGTGAAAATTTTGTTTTATTAATAAGATGATAGTTTCGTGAAGTTCAGAAACTCAAATCATTGCTTCAGTATGTATTTCATTCCTGTGCTACCTTAAATACAACGGCGATGACCTTGATGCCCTACAAGCTCAGAACTCAATACCCATCAGTCATTCCATCACCTTCCCCAATGTACACATGTCTTGCGCTCCTCTATCACTTCATTACACAGCTTTGTTATCTATATTTACATCTCACTTTCATAGTCGCGTGAATAACTTCTCAATGCATCATTGTCAGGAACTTCACAAAAATGCTCATATCAAGAACAGTGAGATCTGTATTTTATTTTTGTTTCACTATTATAGAACTTACAACAGTTAAGGAGAATGGTTCCGGGTAAGTCATTACAACTTTTACTTAAAAAATTACAACTTTTTAAGGATATAAATATTTTCAGAAACTTTAAAAATAGGTTAAGGAGTAATATTTGGCAAAGTTCTTTAGCTTGAATCTCGTACTAATATAATACCAAATCCATTCACGATGGCCCCGGCAGTGCAGAGGCTAATACGCTGCCGTCGCATTATAAGGGTCGCCGGTTCGAGTCTGGCTTAGGGCATCGATTAATTTAATTAAGTGTTGTTACGTCTTGTGTTGTTCTCTATAAAGCGTGCCACATATTCATAATAAAATTATGAAATAATAGTTAGAATAAAATGGTCGCTGAGACCGAACGCCATTAAAAAAACAACAACAAATAAAACCATTCACTTTAACCGCCAACACAGTTAAAATCGCTACTTACCTTCAGTGGTACGTAACGTGTCCGCTGTGTTTTCATATCACAACACGAAAACAGTTCAACGAAATTTGTTGGTTAATTTTCAGTTCCCGTTCCCAGTAGGTGGAATGAGCGTGTAGGACCACTTACATAGACTCCTCACTCTCCAAACGTGACACCTTATGATCTTTTCATTGGTGTTGTGATTTTATGTGCAAGCCTGGCTGATCTCGCAAATCGAATGAATCCGCAGTTGCAAATGTGACATACACTACACTGGCGAATGGTGTTACACCACACTAAAGGACATTTTGATGTAAAATTTGAAATTTTCTGTTACGTAGTGAATCTTGAACTAATTCTGTAAGTTACCTGAATAAATTTATACATATTTTTTGATGCAAAATCTTTTTTTAAGTACGTTTATATGGTCATATTTCGTTGTAATAGCACGTTAAACGTAACTACAATGCTGGCTGGATACATTACACGTGCTAGGAATGTCAAACGCAGGACAATTGTACAACAGTCTACAAATACAGCGTTCATTTGCGAATAGTTTTTAATTTCATGTATTTGCATGCGAAAAAACTGCATGATTATGAACTTGATGCTTACTTTGACGAATAATTCACTGTTGTAGATAACAGAATTCAGTTTTGAACGTTCCTAAGAATCGGAGGTTTTATTAATGAAAATCAAATCGATAACATTTGTAAGAATATATGTTTTTTAGGTCAGTTTCTGCCGTTGTAGAACGTTACTTGCAGTAGCCAATGGTTTTTCATCAGGAGAACTGTAACTTTATATGGAATCACTAATAAATTCCGAGGAATTAAAACACAGAATACCGCAAGGATTCATAATTATTAACTTTCTTCTATTTACTTTGGTAGGTAACGAAAGAGCTCAAAAACACAATGGTATGATTTTGTAACTGTCACCAATAACTGAGTGCTCAGATGTTTTATGCGGATTAGTGCGGTTTCGAGCCCGTAAACTAATGAATTATTTCCCTCCTAAAGTTAGGTGTGTGATATAACGTGGTAAGCTCATCACTGTGTCGTATTAATCTTGACGGAAGACTGCAGTGCACAGATAATCATGTCCGTGTTTCTACATGGCTAGTTAGAATACTGTAGTAATCAAATATTTTGCAAACATCAAAATAAGTTTCGTATTGTCTTAATAGCCTAGCAACCAAGTTTCAGTGACTGTTTTGACTAACCTATCAGGCAATTCTAGCGAGTAATGATGTTATTTAAGATTTAAATCACAACATGTTTCGCCGTATTATACCTCTGCTAAGAGCGTTTAATGTTTTTAGCTGTCACCGGGTAGATCCAGGAAAAGGTCATTGAGTTTCCGTTGTTATTTAATTCCCGAAAATCATTTATATGAATTATTTATGTGAAAAATTTAAAAAAACGTCAAAATCCACTAGTAAAACTCATCCTCTTCGAAACAGTTGGTGCCTACAAGGAGATCTGTGATCACACCCAAATTCAGTTGCTATACGTTCTGGCCGAAAACTTATCTTGTCGGCGTATTATGAAATTGAATCAAAATTAGTATCGATAAAGTGCGTTAACTCGCTTTATCAGGACAGAAATGTTAAAGATAAAAAATGATGGGTAATTGTTAAGTCCTCATACATAGATTGGTGAAGGTAGAATTCCATATTTCTGTCTACGATATCAGTACTAAAGTAAAAGTTTCGCTGTGAGTGACACGTTTAAACTGTTTAATTCCACGGAGTAGTTCCAAAAATCAGAGGCGTATAGGAATCCCCAAGTTCATTATGATGTTGACTCCGGTCATCAAATGAAGCAGTATGAATTTCATCATGGTCAAATTGCACGAATCTTTAAATCGTAGGTTTGCAAATGCTGTTGCTATGTTTGTTGGTTGGCCAAACCGTACCACGAAAACCAGAACTGGTTTGTAAAAAATCATTTCAGAAACGATCTTTATAGAGGATTCTTTACATATCCTCCAATAAATAAATATTTCTGAAAAATTATAATATTTGAAAAAAGACTATGTACATCTTTTTATTTCAATTTTTTAGTTAATAGACGAAAGGAGAAAAAATAAGGGTGCTACCTCACAAGTCTTCTCATTAAATCCTCGTTTAATGTTTAGTTTGTTATATGTCACAGTGCTACAAAATGTTATAGAAATCTTGTGTCTATTTGAACAGATTGATGAGCGTCAGAATTTCGTAATTTTTAGTTCGTCAGTTATGGTCTCGGTCGAAAAATTACAGACCACGATCATAATTATACCGAATCATGTGAAAAGCTACGTGAATCGTTATAATTTGAGCGTTTAGTTGGTTTTAGTGATGACTCAGCTTATTTATGCAGAAATCGGTGATATTATTACAACTTTATGAAAAATTGTTGGATAAAAAAATATTATGTTATGAATTAAGATACCATATTTTTCTACTCTTCACATTTAATAATGCAGGACAGTTCTACGTATATGTCGACTCTAGGGAATATCTCAAAACATTAACCAGGGAATGATAACCGCGAATTATGTATGCAAATGTAAACACTGTTATCCATCAGGAATATTTCGAAATTGCCGGAACGATTCTGAAATAACAGGTATTAAGATAATACGGACTGAGCAGCAGCGTTCGCGAGCGTGCTTCCGCCTGCGGGCGGTGCAGCTGGACGGGTTATTTTCAGCTGTGTAAACACAGCCGCAGTGTTGTTACTGTCGACGGCGGAGGAGGGCGTGACTCAAGTCTGGCGTTCTGCTCCTACCACGGTGACATCCATTATCGGGGCTTTTATTTTATTTATTACTTTTCTTTGATAGATCCCTGAGGAGGAAGGAACTCTGGGATGTGAAACATGTCATGAATAATATATATACGTACAAGATAAATAATAAAGATAGCGGAAAAATTATATGTTGCAAAGACAATAAATAAACATTAATTTTTAATTTTAATTTTGTAAAAGTGATTTTAGATACAATTAATTATTTTGTAAAAAGTCTCGAATGTAGTAGAATAACTTTCCAATAAAATAATCCCTCATTTTTTCTTTATTATCTACAGACTGCTTTATACTTTTAGGAAGTTTATTAAACACACGTGTTCCAGAAAAATCAAACTTTCTTTTTATTAATGAGAATAATGTTTGTGTTTTATACAATTCATTTCTGTTTCTTGTATCGAAACTGAGTACCAGTGAATTTGATGTAAAGCAGTTAAAATGTTCTCTGATAAAGCACGTGAGGGAATATGTGTACTGAGAAGTCATTGTAAGAATATCGAGCTTTTTAAAGGGCTGTCTGCAAGAAGTATTTGTTTTTATCCTACACAGTATTCTAGTAGCTCTTTTATCTACCGTGAAAATGTTTTTTCATTGCGAACAGTTTCCAGTAAAAAAATATGCTACATGAAATAACTGAATTAAAATGAGAGGAGTACAATTGTTTCGTTAATTCTACATCTGGTGGCAGGAAAATGTTCTTCTTGCAAAAGTGAAACTTTTTAAATTCTTCAGTACTATTGTCATATGTTATTTCAAAAGGAATTTATCATCTATATGAATGCCAATGAATTTTATATTCTTTGTTTCCAAGTTTGCGTTATTTTCATAATTTATATGAAATTCCTACTATGCATAATTGTTTGAAACATAATATATTTTATCAAGATTTAATTTTAATGAATTTGCCTTAAACCAGTTAGACAGTTCAGTGTTGTATGCAAATAAAATGCTCTTAGTTTTGTTGTATAAATTTCCAGGAAATTCATTAATGTGTAATAAAGCATTAGGGACCCTAGGAAAAATCTTACGGCTTTCCTTTTTTCTGAAGGAGTTTCACGAAAATTCTCGCAAAGAACAGCATTTTCCCTAATTACGTAAATACAACCTTCGGTAGCAAACTGGAAAGAAAAAAAAAAAGAAACATAATTAATGCTATAGCAGAGTACTTTTGTTAACTTTAATAATTAAGAGCTTATATATCAGAATGAGAGTTTTTATCGTATCTCGTAGAAGAGAATTAACGTTCGGGCTTAAAATTCCGGGAGACATGTGGTTGACTTTAGGTGGAGCTATAAGACGTTGGTTTTACTCGTATATTTTTCATAACTTACTCCAAGAAGTTGCCGTTTCGGTTCCAAACGGTCCCATGTACACAATCTTTTCCCTGATCATTGTCAGTGAGCTTTAAAGTCTCAATAGGAAGAAGATCACTCGAGAGTAAAACATTAAATGGGTTTAGCTTTTAATTCAATGTATATTGTTGTATAACTATGAGTAAGTAAGTTCATTCGCCATGCGGGCACTCAGCCATCGTCAAGCTGGTTGTTTAGGTGGAGCGGCCAAACTAATGTAGGCTGCATATAGCTTTTCGATCTAAAGTCTGATCTCTGTATGCCACTACTACTAATATTTGTAGAAGACATACGTGTTCAAAACGTCTTCAGTACCTTCTCGAACAAATAAAAAATATCAGACATCAAAATTTCTGCGAAAAGTTTATATTAATACAAAACTTTGTTAAAAATTATTATCGTTGTATTTATCGTGTTTATACGAATCTTATAGTTTCTATTCCTAAACGGAAATCTCGAATAATAATAACAATAAATCAAGGAACTTGTTTCTAATAAAGAGAATTTGTTTCAAGGTTGTGATGGTGTTTGGTATTTCCCGTTTTATACTTCAAATTTGAGTGTATTTATACTTTAGTAATACCATTCTAATATTTTACTGTGACAACTGTGTTCAAAAATAAAAGATTCATTGTGAAGGTATTATTTCCGTAAAATACAATCATTTTACTTTGGAAGATTTCATCCGAAGGGCTGAAAACTTGAGTGTATGCGGTGGCTTCAGAGGCGCGAGGAGTTTCAAAAAAGTGGTTGCCAAGTATACGACAGAGGTAATTCATTGTGACCAAAGCATTTTGACCACTGCCCACCGCGAAATTGAGTGTCGTCTATTTACGTTGCTGGTAAGTCATACGGTAAGGAAAGTATGTAAATGGATCGGAGACGCGTAGGAATTATTCTTGTATCGATATATATGGAAAATAAGGAAATCCGCTTGCATAAGTTACTTTGGCAGATTGGAAAGAGCATCTCGAAAACGGCGATGCTGGTCGGCTGCTCGTGTGCTACTAAGTGCTTGAACGGTGATGAAATCACAATTAGGCGACAAAGTGGTTGTTGGGTTCTAACCTCATCACAGAACTGAGGATTGCCAGCTTTTTTAAAAAAAAAAAAACAGGGAGTGATCTGTGGCAGATCTGAAGGCAGATAATAATACTGGTGCGTGCACAATCGCGTGTAGTTCAGGGCACATTGTTGAATAGAGGGCTCCATAGCAGACGCCACCTAAGTGTTGTCATGTTCACCAGCGACATCGCAGGTTGCTATTGCAGGTCATCGAGATTGGAGCGTGGATCAATGGAAACGTGTCGCTGGTAGTTAATGAACCACGTTTCTTGTTGTACCAGGGTGATGGTCGTGCCCTGGTAAACGGCTACACGAAACATGTCCCACGCCACGGATGCAGGCCAGTGGTGGTAGTATTATGTTACGGAGCACATTCACCTTGGGTCTCATGGGATCCATGGTAGTCATTGAAGGCACCATAAGATCTGTGGACTAAAATTATTGCGGACCACCGACATTCCTTCATGTCTTTCACGAAGGCGATGACATCTTCCAGCAGGATAACTGTCCGTGTCACAATGTCAGAATCATGTTACAGTGATTTGAATAGTATGATAGTGAGCTCGTGCAGATATCTTTGCTACCAAATCTGTCTGATCTCAATCAACCATTTAGGTCGTTATTCACGGCCAAACACCACCGACCCTTAATTTAAGGGAGTTTCGTGACCTGAGTGGAAACATCTGGTGCCATAGACCTTTGGAAATCAACGAAGCACTTACCGAATCTACGCTACGCCGAATTGCAGCTGTATTACATTCCAAAGGTGTCCAACACGCTATTAAGCAGGTGGTCATAAGGTTTTGGCTTATCAGTGTGGCACAATAGTACCGTCCAAAGAAGCCTGTTTTTACACAGATAACTTGTTTATATTAACATAAACCAGAAAGAAATTTGAGAGATGCTTCATGTAATATATGCATACCTCTTCCTTAAAAGCTGGATCTTAAGAAAAGGTTAATAAAAAGCTCTTGAAGCATTCAAGATATGGTTCAGGAGAAGAATATGTTATGGTCAGAGAGAATGAAGAATGAGAGATACCGCCGAGAATTGACGAAAGGAAAAATCTCATAAGAACCATTGTGAAAAGAAGAAGTTACATGATTCCATTATATCTCTCAACAATGTTCACCACTTTACTCGAAGAATCTATGGAAGGTCATCTCAGTTTTGGGAGAAATAAAACACAAGGATGAAAAGAGAATAGCTTCGGACAGCAGGGAATTGCAGTCATAGCAACCTTCGGGTTGAGGGGAAGGGGAAAGTCATAAAGCACTAGCATAAATAAGGAAGTTCTAGGAATAGCAGTTGATCAGGTTTTTTTCACTTATGGCTTTACGCCTCGTCGACATCGAGGTCATTAGAGGAGGAATAAGACTGGGGACATGGAACTAGGAGGGAATTCTGCCATGGCCTTTTTGAAGGAAGCATCCCAGCATTCACCTGGAGTGATTTGGGGAAACCATGGTAAACCTAAATCCGGATGCCCAGACTGGGATTCGAACCGGCGTCCTGCCGAATGCGAGGCCAGAACGTTAACCGCTCACCCGCCCAAGCGCTCGGTCAGTTGATTAAACTAGTGTATCGCCCTGTATACTGAGGTACTATGAACACTTAAGACATATATTTAAATAGGTGAAATTCAGTATTGCTTTCAGCATCACGCGTTAAAAAAATAACAAGTAGTTATAACAACTGTGCAGAATCTCAGTTTAACGTTTCAAACGATTGACATTTTACGGTTGAATGTGAGAACTAATTTCCATAATAGTGCTTGTTTTACCTTACTTTCAGCACGCAACTGCTTGATTTGCTCATAGATCATTCCAATACATTGCCATTACACATAATCACTGTGGTAAGAAATACTATAGTGCATACATCAAGTGGTCCTTAATGTCAGATGTTGCTTTCATATTACAAGAAGAATTTTTAAAAGTCAAAGTGGTGGAATATGTGAATAAAAATTATATTTTGGGATGCGGCAGCTCAAGGAACGATTGACTCTTGCCGTTAAATCAAAGCAAGTAAAATGGATTGGTTGAAATGAGAAGTGGATACTCTTGTTTTTGCTGCGAGATGCTCGCTGTAAGTCTGCGTCTTGCTGGTGTCAGGTTGCCGCAAGAAATCTTTTTACCCTCTTTTTGGACGCAGCAACTCCGCGCTATTGAAGCTACTTTGCGAGGCAAGTGCCCTCTGTAAAGAATGAATGCTCCTCCGAGAAGCTTTTTTATGCGTCTGGCGTTTCGTCGACAGCAAATTTTCTTCGCGTTTTTTAATCTAATACACATTTATATAAGAACCACGGTCACTACACAACACAGCAATTTCTTAAGTTTTACCATAAGTGGAAAGAAATTACGATAGAATATCGTTCCAAACAATGTTAATCAATAATTGTGTGAGTATGTAAAAAAATACAAGAAAGTTCACAAAAACAAATTTTATTTTTAATTTTTTTATACTTTTGGAGAATTGGGTAGCGGTATATGAAAAAAGAATGTGGATAGATTATGCCAATTAATCGTAAAACAATGACAATATTCTGGTAACAACAACATTTGGCACGTAAATCCGAATTACGG
The DNA here is from genome assembly GCA_031002005.1 of Vandiemenella viatica. Lineage (NCBI taxonomy): Eukaryota > Metazoa > Arthropoda > Insecta > Orthoptera > Morabidae > Vandiemenella > Vandiemenella viatica. The sequence goes on from JARYHS010013630.1 coordinate 344,229,883, forward strand.
AAGTCAACACATTAAAGTCTCTTAACTCTGTTGTGTTGTCTTCTTACTAACTTCCTCAGCTACGTCATGGGACTATTTGTATTTAAGTTCCGTGCATTCATTTATTTTCAGCTTTGGTGTACACATTTCTTTTCCCTATTCTTACGATCGCCTTAAACTATTCCCAATTCGACGCCACAGTACTTGTGCTCTCCTTCCACGTACTGAACCTTCCCCTGAAATATCTATTCAGTTCTGAAATAGTTACCTTTTTATAGTTTTATTTATTGTCACCTTGAGATTTGACCACTAGTTTACCGAATCCCTCTTGCATCCATAAAAAGTCTCGTAATCATTTATTTTTGAGTCACTTGAATCTCACAAAGTTATTATCAGTCTTTGCTGTAAAGATACCTACGTGCTCTGCCTCTTTGTAAAACCTCCTTAGCTTATTAAGGCATTTACAGATCGCTTTTACCTTGTGTTAGTAATCTTATTTTCTAATTTAAATCCAGACCAATAATGACTATTCTTTGTTCACCTCTCAATATGAATTTTGCTTCTCCACGAGATATCATCTTCATGATTCAATCTTCCATTGCGGTAAGCTGCCAACATCCTATATTTTTTAATTTTTTTTTCGTTTCACCCAAGAAATCTACTGCAAGTAACCCACGAATATGACCTAGCGCACACCACTAAACTGTTGTAATCTTTCGTAACCAATATGAACATCCCTAAAACCCCTATCATCCTCCATCTTTAGCTATCGGTGTAAAACCTCATTGTGTAGCACTCCTTCATTTAACACTCTACCCCTGTACATACTTACGGTTTTTATGGATTTATTTACAGTAAAATATCAAGCATTATAGCTTTGTTCATTACGCTCAAACAGTCTTATAATTAGCGTTTTAATATTTTAGGCTTTACTCTTCACCTTTGTTGTTGTGATCCATTTTTTTAATTGTTACATCAGTTTAAACTATTTATTTACTACAGTAGAACTCCAATTATCCGAATCAATTGGGACCGCACCCCATTCGGATAATCAAAAATTCGGATAATTCGACTTTTTCCCGAAAAAGGGTCTATTTTAATCAATTACTGTAAGTATATTGAAAATGGGAGAAAAAACTATTTTAAAGAAAAAGAGTTTTTAATTAACTAAATTAATAGGCAACACTTTTACATGTCAAGCACTCTTACAAGTTCGGTATATTAGTACAGTAACCGTTCTGTAAATAAAAGTCATTGCTTGCTGAACATCTCGGTCAAAGTGAACTGTTTGATTGTGTTCATCCATTTTCGGGCAGCAAGTGGTCGCAATCGGGCTGGCGCTCCAGCCACTTCTACGCAGTTTCATGGCCTGGAAATGCTTGATCAGAGTCCCGTGTCTGCTTCAACTTCGATGTTCAGGTCATCTTCTTCCTCGACAGTTTCAATAAGTTCATCATCGTTTAGAATTTCATACCCAGAGTCTGACGTATCACACACCACCTACTATCCTAAATATTTAGCACTAACTTCTGAACATCCAGGAATTTTCAGAAGAATGTTTCTGAATTCTTCGAGTGAAACATCATCCCCATCTTCTCCTCTCTCTTCCCTTTCCTTGGATTTAGCTTCTTTTTCCCTTTTTTCCTTTTCCTTCTCTTCTTCAGTTGATATGGCTTTCAACTTGTTCCACGCTCGTCTTAATGCGACTGCCTCAAGCGATTCGGATAATCAGCCATTCGGATTATTGGAGTTCTACTGTACTTATGAGTTTCACCATTGTGCATGTACTTTTATTAAACGTTTGCTCACCTACTTTTGTTCTCCCCCCCCCCCCCCCCCAACCCTCAATCAACCTCTAACCTAAAAAGTGCTGAGACCTGACTACATCAAAAAAGGACGCTACTTGACAGTATAATACAGTAAACTGGTGAGTACAAAGACAAACAGTTTTAACATTATGCTTGTACTCACGACGAATAAGATGTCTTATTATTATTTATCTGCTTAACGTCTCTCTAACAGCGAGGTATTTAGAGACGGAATCAGATGCCAAACAATAAAGAATTAATTACACTGTTGCGAGATACGGACAATGTGGGGCCAAGAATACAGTAGTGGAAAAAAACGACACAGGATTTGTGTTTTTCAGGCGAATGTAACGTTGTAGTTTTAGTGTTCATTAAATATACAGTTTCTAATTTTAATAATTTTGTGTAGTGAACAAAATTATAAGAAAAATTCGTATATAAGTTATTATTTTTGGTGCCTTTAACTTATTTATTATTTATTCCATTAATAAACTTATATTAATACAGATCCTGTTGTTTATTATACAAAAATTGTTACAGGTGAAGCTGACTGATATTCTGTTTAACAAAAAATAAGGATCGAATTTAGAGAATACAGCCAGCGTCGTCGTTGTTACATATAAAACTAATTTGTATTTCCCTGTTTTGTTAATAAAGTTATCACTAATATCTTGGATATGAGATAATATATTTATATCCAAGGCAGAAGGGTTTTAAAAAAAATTCAATGTCAGATGAAATACCATCACAAACAAATTGAAAAGTGCTATGGACACTCTGGGGCAGGGTTGATTAGATTTTTAACTTATTAAAAGGTATATAATCTTGGGTAATTTTGTTTTGAGCAGATTAGACCTTGCGAAAACAATATCCTCGCCCTTATTAACGTGTAATTCATAGACAAATTTGCTTAGCTAAGTAAATAAATCTATCGATTATATTATTTCAATATTTTTCTAACTAATTGTATTAAAATAAATGTACCATAAATATTGCAACTTCTTTTTTTGACTTCAGATAATACGGAATAATTATTTCATGGAAATATGACACGTGTAATGTATCCCGATACCCACAACAGTGTTCAATAAATATGCTCAAAGTAACCTACTGAAACATTGGATTAGTCAAAAAGCGTAATTCATTGTGACAGAAGAAAAAGCTAAGCTCCAAGTAACGTTGTTGATCCTAACTAAAGGTAGTGTAATTTAAAGCTATTAGTGGGTTTTAAACCCATGAATTAAGCTTGTTACTGAATTTAGCAGCGAAAGGTAACTACAAGTATTGAAATCTATTTCTCTTGAAGCAAGTAGGGTATTGTTTGATCTGATTATTTCGTGAAAACATTATTGTAGTTATTTTTAATAGAAGAACCTAAATTACAAATTGATATCTCCGCAGTCTGTATAAGACAGGAGAAAAACGCGATAGTTACAACCGCACTTGATCTAAACGAGACTAGAATAATTGACAGACCTACCTATATTGATAAGATTTACAGTCACTTCCACCACAGCAGATTGACATTACTTTTTTCGTTGAAATAATGTCCCTTGATTTAATTATCTTTCATTCTAACAGTCGTGTGTCGTTTTATGAAGAAGAGCTTGTTTATGCATTTTTAGATATTTGTTATGGTTTATTATTTCTAAAGGAGAATTATCACTAACCGAAAGCAACGTTAAATTTCAAGTATTTGTGAAAGGAAACGAATGAAGTAAATATCGTGGTTTGTTAATTCTTGGCACACTACGTCGCATAGATTACGGGATTTAACTGAATCAAAAATTCACGGTGATGACAAGAATTAAATAATCAGAAAAGTAAATCGAGGTACAGTGATGTATGGAAAATATATACAAATCAGTGGTTAGACATGAATGACACTAAGCTTGTAAACCGAAACGCAACTGAACAAATATTTCTCAATAAGCACAAGCTATATATTAATTAATACGCCATTGTGCTGGCAGTGCTATGAATAAACATTTCATATACTGAAATACTAATTACTTCAAGAAGATTACTTTAAATCATGAGTAACATCAGAACGGGATGATCATACGACATGAAATTATTTGTACCAAATAAGTGAGAAGAAGCAGCATCGAGTTGGTGACGGATGCAGCAGTTGCTGTGAGCGCCCCCTGAGTTCGGTTGCGCTCGCTTTACGACTGTAGAGAGCGGGAGGGGAAGGTGGTAGCGGTGCGTCTTAAAGACGCAGCGGGGAAAGCTCAGAGCGACTGAGATCGATACAGAACTTTGTGTGCTCGCAGAAAGGCCAACAAGAAGAGGGAGCGATCGACAACACAGCGTCCAGACGGGTGCGCAACGACCTTCTGGGGTGGCAGGCCTCTCATCTACTTGTTGCTTCCAAGCGGAGAGGCTTCCGGGTCAAGTAAGACTGGAGTCACGGTCGCTTCGTTATTGGGCAGTGAAGGATGAGCGATATTAACGCCAAACCTTAAATCCTAACGGTCACTATACCGATTTTCGAGGACAAAGAGAGAGATAGTTATAATATTGTCACCATTGTCACCGCAAAGAATAATCAACACAGATCATAGAGGATAAATGAGATGGTGTAAAGAACGTGAGTTTAATATATGAAAAATTGTTGAGTTAGTTACCATACACAGCAAGCCAAAGAGGAACATGACGAATCTATTGGCAAATACCCTTTGTTCAAAGACTATGAAGTTTCAATAATTCAAGTGACGAATAGTTCCATTCCACCAAATTATTTGTTTGTCTCAATTGTCTTTTACTTTCTTCATGTCCTGGAAAGAGAAAATAATTCAATCACGGACAATGTATAATTTGACAATTAAGATGTTATTCATTATTCTTATTTCTTTGACTATGACTCAGCTATCCGGTGCTTTTTTTCAGGTTATATTTTCTAAGAAAATATGTAATAATTACCTATGGCTATTAGATCTGCACAAAATTTTGCCTGAAGCCTACGATTTGTGGATTGAACCAAGTAAATTCTCAATTGATCTTTATATTTTTGCAGTTTATAACTTGCGTTTAGAATAGATATATTTAATAAATCACTTGACATGTTTGTGAAGTTTGGATATTCTAAAGACTAGATTGTTAAAATGGAACGAAGTTTGTAACCTTTGGTTAGTGACAGCAAGCCCCAATTATAAACTGAAATCCTTTTTGTAATACTTGTCAAGTGTAAATTGTAACAATAAGTTCTTTGGTTAGGAACTGACAAATCAAAACAGTAGGTATTCCATGTTAATACCTTGAATAATTATAATAGCATTAAACAAACAAAATATAAATTCTTATAGTGATGTTGAATATTGGATCCCATATCAAAATAATACGGCAAAACTTTCCGTAGCAATTAGAAGCAAAAAATTATTGAATTAACTTTCTTCCTTCCATTTTGCATGACACATGTGCAAAAGCGTTAAAAACAGAAATTTTAAAACGAAATTTTACGTCGAAAAGGAAAAAATAATAATTGCAAGACCACTATTATAAAACCTTGTGATAAACATCTAATATTATGTAATGCAATCCCAATACTAACTAATAATGTGTAATGGAGAATATTTCTTTCTTTTTGGGACCTATACACATATTTTGATCTTCAGTATACAACTTCATTAACTGCACGAAATACAGTTAAACATTACGAAACTATTTTCCACAGAAATTTCTCATTCAGACTTTAAATCCCTATAAATACTTTTTGAAGAATTTGTACTATTAAATATGAGTCCTAAGCAAAAAACGTTGCCCATTAAAAGGTTCACATATTGGGTACTTTGTCCTATCATCTTGAAGCAACGATTTCACCCTTATTCATTGCGAACAATGTTTGTTTACACGTCAAGAACGTGTGGCAGGTCTTATCATATCTGGTTGCCATAGTAACACATGATCACCCAGCTGTCACCACAAAACAGGTTGTGCTCTATTGAGAGACCTTTTCCGGCAACCTTATCTGATAATATTCTGACAGATATTGACTGCGATGAGTAATGGCGTGGTGAAACATATGACGAATCGTGTTTCTGAGGTTAAATGAAACTGGCAGCAGTTGCAATACTTTCTCGCGTGGAAATTTCCAAATCAGGAAACACAGATCAAATGAAATGGAATTTATTTGCACTCAGTGGATCAGATATTTCAGTAGAAACATACAGTCGGGTAGTTCCAAATCAAAAGAACTTACAAATGTCTTATAATGTAAAATAAGTTGGGTAGTTTCCTACATATGTATGTAATTATTTAAACTTTAACTATTGCAATTGTGAACACAGATTATGCACGCAGCAAACACGATGGTCACATAAATACACAGACAATTAAATGACAGGAAGAGCCAAATGTTCATAGGTAACTACCATTGTGATCATCAGTGACAGCAGTGTATTAGTTTCTTGAAACCGGAGACTACTCGAAAAAAGGGAAAGTTTCAGAAGTATTTCGGATCACATGTAAATTGGACGAACCGATCGGTGCTATTACTACCACTTGGAACTAAAGTGTCAAGTCATGCATACATGTAAAAGATTGAACAATTTAGCTCTGAATGTACAGATAATGGCATTGTCCTTAGTACGATAGATTCCGGTAAATACATAGGGGTAAATATGTTTGTGGAATAAACATATTGAGAAGGGAATAGGGAATGCAGATAATATGCTCCCAATCTTAGGTCGTAATTTAAAACTGCGTACACTGGTAGTTAAATCGAAAGCGGTGGTGTGACCTTACTTGTAGTCAAAAGGGTTTAATGCATTCATTAGAGAAGGTCTAAAGAAGGGCTGCCTGTTTCGTGACAGGTAAATATGGCTGGAGGGAAGCGTAATTGTGATGTTTAAAGAGTTCTGTAGTGAAGATCGAAAAGTTCATGACAGACCTATTCCAGGACGACAGCAAACTCATTTTACTACCCACTACATTAGTCTACATTAATGGCCGAGAAAATGGGTTATGAGAAGTCAGGGTTAGAGTAGTGATCGATTTCGATCACCTGCCTAAAAATCTCGTACTTCTCACGTCAGTATCCAGGACGGGCGAGTGTGGAGGGTGAACAAAGGCATCGTCGCAGACAAGAGTATGATGTCAGACGTCTGATTGAGGTGATAGGGTAAAAATCAGATGGTCGTAGTCATGTGGGCATAGTCTTGTAGAGATATCATCAATACTCCAGTTAGTTTGGGCTGCGAGGCGCCCATAAGTTACATGCTCGACCTTGTTCTTGCGTGCCAGTTAAACGCATGCCCATATTGTTATGAAAACAATTATATATTATATTCACGTATGCAATCAGATCTCTTCTAATGTAAATAAAACGCGTAAAAATATAATTGCCGTTTACCGTAATTTATCCTAGCTTCCTCAGCGATTTCTATATCTGAATGTACTCAGCCATAAAACCTGTCAGATGTTGAAGTAAAAGCTTATGACGAATATTAACATAAGAACCTTTGTCGACCTTTGGGCTCGACCCTTATCTACGGCTCCAGGGGAAGCAATTCGCAATCCCTGAATCAGTGATTTATTTAAGCGTTACGAGCAACTATTAGTTGTTGGGAATGACGTCACCGTAGGAACAAACAAAAGTAATTGATACAAACAGCAAATGTATGGAGCGCACGCAATTTCGAAATTGTGTGTCTAACGCATGGCGAAGAAATTAATTCAAAGAAAATTTATTGTTACTTGATAGTAAGATAAAAATAATTTATAAGTACTTGATATTAAGGTTCCGATACCTTCTCGTGTCTTTTTTTTCTTTTCTTTCTTCTTCTTCTTCTTTTCGTATTTGGGGCGTATGATGTGAGCAACTGACGATATTTGCTCTTCCGTGTCAGACCCACCTTTTGAGTTTTCAGTTTCGCATTAATTGGCAAATGCCAATACTTGTATAAGAATGGAGACTTTCCCAACGCATAATTGTAATGTAGTCTATACGGGTGTACCGCAGGATTGTGTTGTGAAAATACGATGTTTCAACTAGCTCCGTCGTCTTTCTCAGGCGCGAAAACATCTTTACTGATCGGCTGATCGACAGATACCTGTTTGTCAGCTTTGTATTTTATCTGAATACTTGTCTACTATTTTAACATAAAGTGTTTTAGCAATATTCTTTTCATTTGACATACGATCACAGCCATACGATTATTTCTAACAATTGAGAGTCTTTTGGAATAGCACGTGATGTCACTATTTTGCATTATCTTTGCATGTTTCTTTCCACACTGGTGGAAATTAAAAGTGCAACAACCAGCGGAGTTGTGACAAATGAAAACAATTAGGCCCCAAGTACCCCATACGAAGAGTATTAAATGATTAAAAATTTATATTTTTACATGTAATAATATGAGAATTATGTGGCTATTTACCATGCAAAATTGCTATGTTTTTTAGCGTATAAGCAATGAACAATATGGGGTAATATGACTTTTTTTGTCCACAAGTTCCTGTTTACCAAATATGCCAAGGCGAAGAGTGACAGCCCTCTAATCCCAAATGTCTAACTGTGAGAGAGATTGGACAATTGGCTTATTTGAAATGGGTGCACCATATCTTGAAATCTCCCGAAGGATGGATCGCAGTGTAATATCAGTGGACGGTGTGCTGCACCCTATTGTGCTACCCTTCATGTCCATAATCCAAATCACATCTTCCAACAGGAAAATGCTCATTATCATACTGTGGCCATCACAACACAAGACTTTCAAGGGGTTACTTTCACACTTTGGATCGTACGGTCGCCAGATTTGTCCCAGTAGAACTTGTCTGGTATCCCAGCAGTAGACACATTATATCACATGGTCACCCAACACAAACTGTGCAAGTACTGACTGCACAAGGTATGTAGGCGTAGAGCGACATAGCACAAGAAGACATCCGGACTGTTATTGATTCAATACCGGCAAGGATCCACGAATGAATAGGTGCTCATTGTGGGTGCACTTCTTACTGACAACTGTATCTGAAGGTAATAAACATAGCCCCATCCGTTTCAATTTGTTACCACTTCTTGTGGGTATGATACTGGATATACCTACAAAGGTTTCTACAATTCCACTGTTCCTGTCTGGCTGTTGTAATTTAATTTCCGCCAGTGTATTAGTAAACATTTATTCTAATTTTACGAAAATACGTTCTTTAATTCCTTTGTAATCTCGCGGTATACTAACTTATTTCTATTATACGCTAGCGCTCTTTGTTTCCTGTAAGTTACTCTCAGCTCCTCTGGCAGATATTTGTTCATGATGTTCGGAGTTAAACATGTATCTTCCTTTTTCTTTTTTTTTTTGCCACAAGGTCCTCCACCTGTGTTTTTAGGTACTTCCATGCACTCGGTAACCTAAATGATAAAATATTTGGGTTGGGAGTCATTGCATGTTAGAAGTTAGATGAAAAGTATGGTGGGCATTTTCAAACAATATAACGGCGATGAGTCCTGGATAAATGTTTGTGGAAGATTTAGAAGTAGCATGTGGAAAGTAATATAGAATCATAATAATTAATTAGCAATTAACGTCTGGTGTCAGAGAGTAGGAAAATTTTAATTTGTAGGTAGGGGAGTGGAAAACTACAGAAAATTACCTAAGAAGGTAAAGAGCGATTTAGGGACCCCAGAATATGAAGGAATAAATTTTCACTGTTATCACTGAAGTATAATATCCATTGTAGGTAATCATAATAACTTCGCCAGCATCAACGACCCTGGTCATTTTTTCACGTATCTGATTTGATTAGTATTAGTTCTACTGTTTTGTTTTTGCTAATGATATTGGTTGGTAAACTATGAATGACAGTGGATGTGACAGAGGTATGCAAAGCATTTCAGAAATATTAACAATCGGCACTGAATCTGTTATAAATTCTTTTTGGAAGATAATTTATTAATTCCGCTTGTTAGTCAGGAAACATAATCCTCTAGAACAAAATTATGGGAGGACGCGGTTGTTACATTGAAATCGTCCTCACGGTAGCATTTATATATCGATGTTTTCCTACGTTGTAAATCCTTCGAGAATGATGATATGTGATACCAGTAGCAGTAACCTTTTTTTTCTGCTGTAAGGTGTACAGTCGGCGACAGTACATTCAGGAGCAGTTTACACGATGTTTTAATCAAAATAACATTCACAGTACTGGACGTGTCGATATGCTTGAACGCTCCTGCAAAACACCGTGTTCCTGTGATCACGTCATGTGCAGGTCTGCAGAGCCAGAAAACTGAGCCCTGTCTGCGCATGCCAATCGTCTCTCCACCCCCCACCCCCCTTATGTTTGCTGGATATGTAGCACCTTATCGTAGTATCACTGGGACTGCGAGTAAGCTCTGCCAGACAGTATTAAAAGGATACACAAATATTTGGAATCAAGTGGCCTCAAAAATAATAATAATAATAATAATAATCGGATCTCAATTAAATTTATGTGGGACCATTTTGAAAGTCTACCATATCCAATAAAACCAGTAAATTTGTAAGGATATCGCTGAACATACATAAAAAAAAAAATCGAATTGAGACATCCTTCTCTTTTGAAGTAGGATGAGGAAACAAAACAAAAACTGATTAGTCCTGCATACCCTTCATTTAATAATTAATCGCATTGTAAGACATACAAACTGCGAAGTAACAATCGGGTACCAACATTTCAACAAATTGCTGTCATTTCAGATTACAGTATTCTCCTTATTAATTCATTGGTTCTAAAAAGTATTTTTCTTAGTCTGCATCCTTAATGGTCCACTATGTAATCATCGACTTTTTTTTACTGTGAATTAACAAATAACAGTTACTTTTACAAAAAAAATCATATCCTTTATTTACAACAAATCTTTAATTGGACTGAGTAATGGCTTTTGCAATATTAGAAGCCTGGTCGTGAACCAAATTGAAGCTGTACGATATACTGCTAGCAAATTGGATAAAATTCTGTAAACATGGCAGATAATGCTTGCTACTGAACTGCACTAAACCCTGATCCCAAAGTTACCCGAATGGATACGTACCGCACCAGAACTGAATCAAATAGCGTTTACGGACTATGCACATGGATTAAAGATTCGAAAGTTAGCTACATCACAAATGATGAAAGTGAAAGTTCTGATGAAAAGGTGTGTTGATTGTACATCCGATAAGAAACTCTGTCACCAGCTCATTATGAGCACCCGAATTTACTTTACACGAGAAGCAAAATCCCAAAATCAACAAAAAGAAACGAATTTTTATGACAAATAACATCTGCTGGAAAACGAGGAAAAGACTATTAAAAACTCATGTCTGGAGTATTGCCCTATATGGATGTGAAACCTGGACAGTACGTTTCGTCAGTGATTTGTGGATACATTTGAGGTTTACAATCACCGAAATAAGTGAAAATGTAAATTTTGGAAACAATTTGTTGGTAAACATTTTTTCATAATAAGCCTTTCTAAAACGAGCAGTACTTTATCACATAAAACTTCCATACAGATTTGCATACGTATTTGGTTTTGGCTGGCTGGAAAGTTTTTTGCTTAACGAATTTGTAGAATTTGGTAGTCCTATTTGTTGATAATACCAAGGTTTTGTGTGTAAAATCATATTTTTCCTTCATCCAGACACTAACTCTAAAAAGGGCTGCAGCATGACTACCGAAAACTTTAGCAACGAAGTAAAATGCTGCATTACCAGGATAACCTAGTTATTATTAACTTAGAATAATATTGAAAAAGTTTCTTCTTTTTGCCTTTGATCTCTGGCCTCACATTCGGATTGACGTAGGTTCGAATCCCCGTCCGGGCATCCAGATGTTCACCCAAATCACTCCTGGCGAATGCCGGGATGCTTCCTTTCAAATGTCATGGCCGGATTCCTTCCCGTTCGTTGTCCCCCCCCCCCCCAAAAAAAAAAAACCCCTACTAACTACAAAACACAGAGTTGAAACATGGATGATATTCTTTTGAGAAAAACATTAATAATTTTTATAACATGTGTTCTTGAACCCTAGCTTTGTGCTGCTTCATATGCGTATAACGTGATATATTTTATCAGAAAATTTTTCCATTTTAAACATGACTGTAAACAGCTGCTAGTTCATGTTCCGTCAAAATGGGTGACTTCAAGGTCCGCATCTTCTTCCATAATGAGGCCTGCAGCTGTCTTATTACACCGAGCCGGGGAACACGACTGCGAATACTTCATTAACAAAGCAAAGAAACTCTCGTTTAACTAACGAGCTCTCTTAGAACTGGGACAGGCAGCGAAATTAAATGGCCCTCCCCTTTTCATTTTAATCCGTACCCGCTATAAAGTAATACGTCACAAGAAGCTTTCGTTACCAAAACGTAATCCCTTCTGTACTCTAAACTGTCGAATCCTCTTTAATGTTCCCAGATAATTTTCCTCCGTACGACTGGATCCTGGCATCAAATTACTCATCTGTTAATTAACATTATTCGCACGCTAGTTGGAAAAACTTTTTATTCGGTTTAAAAAAGGAAGATATTATTTACTGATGGCGTGCAGACAGCTCTTTTTTGATAACGTATAAAATAGCTGACACGTACCTCTGTGTTAGGATTAGAAATATAAGAATAAAGATTTTAATTTATTTAATTTCCGGTTTTATTAATTTGTACTCAACCTCGATACATGGATTTAAAAGTATAGAATCTTTTTTAAATTACTTAGTTACATAACAAATATAAAACAAAGAAACAGAACTGTCCTTCATCACGTAACCACCGCATATGATCTAATTTCAATAATGTATGAGAGACAAATAACTTGTGTCTGTAACGTTAAAAAAACAACTTATGCCCACTAGTTGATGAGATGAGAGATAAGGAAACATCAGAATAAGAATAATACAGCTCTTTACTCAAAGAGACTATAATTGAATTTAGACATATCTGTTGCTTTAAATGTCTCCATATCTTATATTGTAAAATATTGATACTGGTAATTTTGTAATTCATTAAGTCCTCTCTTCGCTTGTGCCACTGATTTTTTCAGCACATTAGATTTAAAAAATACAAAATTTCTAAATTTCCTAAAACATCAATTTTCCGCCACTTCGATACTAAATAATTTTGCTAGCGTAAATACGTGCTGGATTTCTACTATATAATTTCGTAATGTCACCCACTAACCTCGATGGCTATTGGTTGGAGAACGGTGTCACATGTCAGCCTTCACTCACAAAATAGCGACCAGAGATACCATTAGAAGGAATTCGTGGTTATGTCGAAAATTTAATAACCAAGCAACTTGTAACAGCCCTCATACGTGAACTTTAAACAGAATTGTATTTTATGAAGTATTTGTAGTGAGCTAAAGTTTGCTTGAATATGATCTTGTATGCTTGTTTTTCAATTAACTGTAAATCAGTGTAAATAGACTTTGATTTATGAAAAGAAATTATTTAGAGGCCATTTAATATGTTTAAGAAAAGAATAATGCAGGAGAATTACTTAAATGTTGGTAATTCCAAGTATTAATGTAAGTTACGATGTCTAAAGGACAATTTACTACAGATTAAAATGATTTCTGTAAATAATTTTGTGTTTAAGTATCTTTAATTTCCATTTCTGATCATTTTGTAATATTAAATGATTATGTATTAATTCTGATTGTTTTTAATATGTTTCAATTGTTTGAGTAATTGTTAATGTTCCAGAAATATCTGGCGGAAGCTTTTGAAGTGTTCTAGAAATTTCGATAGAGCCTATATTAAGAAATCAGCAGAAGGACAGTAGTAGTTTTTTTTTTTTTGCTGTCTTCAGTCTTTCGACTGGTTTGGTGCAATCCTCCATCCTTTCCTATCCTGTGCTAACCTCTTCATTTCTGCATACCCCTTACAGCCCACGTCCTCAATTATCTGTTTCATATATTCTAATCTCTGTCTTCCTCTACAGTTCTTACCTTCGACTGTTCCCTCCAGCAGCAAATTAACCAATCCAGCGTGTCTCAAAATAAGACCTACCAGCCTGTCTCTTCATTCCGTAAGTTTCTTCCACAAACTTCTTTTCTCCCCCATCATTTCCAAAACTCGTTCATTTCTTACTTTGTCTGTCCACTTAATTTTCAGCATTCTTCTGTAGCACCACATTTCAAATGCTTCAATTTTCTTTATTTCTGGTATTCCTAAAGTCCATTTTTTGCTACCATAAAATGCTGTGCTCCACACATAGAGTTTTAAAAAGTTCTTTCTAATTCCTAGATCAATATTTGAAACTAAAAGGTTTCTCTTTTTCATGAAGGCTCTTTTTGCTAGTGCTATTCTGCTTTTAACATCATTCCTGCTTCGGCCATCGGTTGTAATTTTACTTCCCAAGTAACAGAATTCACTTACTTCTCCTACTGCATCCGTACCTATTTTTATATTTAATCTACTAGTATTGGTATCATTTCTGCTACATTTCATCACTTTTGTCTTGCTTTGATTTATATTCAGTCCAAAATCTTCCTTCAATATTTTGTTCATACCATTCAGTTACTTCTCAATATCCTCAGCGCTGTAGTCAGCAAATCGTAGCATACTGATTTTTTCTCCCTGAAAACTTATGCCACATGGAAATATTTCTTTGACTTTCTTCATTGATTCTTGTAAATACAAGTTGAATATTAGCGGGGATAGACTACAACATTGTCTCACACCCTTTTTAACTGCTGCATGTCTCTCGTGATTCTCTACTTTTATTATAGCCACTTGATTCTTATATAGTTTATAGAGTATTCTTCTATCTCGATACTTTAGACCTGACTTCTTTAAAATTTTGAACATCTTGTCCCATCTAACATTATCAAAAGCTTTTTCTAAATCAACAAATGCCATAAAAGTATCATTGTTTTTCTTGATCCGCCCTTCAAGTGTTAATCTTAAAGACAGAATTGCTTCCCATTTACCGCGATTTTTCCTAAACTCAAACTGATCTTCACCTACTATCTCTTCTACTCCTTCTGTATATTATCCTGGTCAGTAATTTTGAAGCATGTGATGTTAGACTAATGGTGCGATAATTCTCACATTTGTCATCCAGTGCTTTTTTTGGAAGTGTGAAGATGATATTTGTATTAAAATCAGTTGGAATTTCTCCTGTTTCATAACTTTTTGATATCAGCTTGAATAATCTTTCGATTCCTTCTTCTGCTAAGCATTTAAGAAGTTCTGCAGGGATCTCATCAATTCCAACTGCCTTATATGCTTTCAAGTCATTCACAGTTTAATTAAATTCTGTCCTCAAAACAGGATCTCCTAAGTCATCAATGTCGACATCACCATCCTTTTCCAATAGACTATTGTTCAAGTCGTCCCCAACATAGAGTTTCTTTATACAGATTCAATTTGAGATTGCCAAGGACTGCGTTAGTAGAAGCGTTGAGTGCAATCTCTGGATTGTATTTATGTTTGTAAACAGTATCATTGACGTGTTTTCTGAAAATAAACGAAAGTTTAAACTGAAATACATTTTGGACTACTTAATTACTGTATTAATTAAACCACCAAGAATCTGACAAACTGCTTACAAATTAATTGGCATAATACATTCATTAAGTTTACATTTCATATTTTTTTAGAAAAAATATTGACAAATGTGCCTGAAAAAACGTGTATCTGCTTTTCAGTAATGCCAATTGTCATTTCGGCTTAGGATAAATTTCAATTTAATTACAACTTTCACTAATGTTGTTACTTGACCAATATTTATGCATTACGGTTTATTTGCTTTTTAGACATTTTACTGACCACTTTTGTTATTGGTCTTTATTCATGTTCGCTGTATGTGAGTTATAAGGTTATTTTAAGTGAACATCACACCAAATGTGTCACCGAATCGACTGTTCTGGCAACTTATTTCTGCGGAGTTGCCCAACTGTTTCATAATATGGAATGTGTGTTAAGTTCTCTGGCCGTCACAGATACTATGATCAATGTTTTCATTATGAGTGTTTGCTCAGTCTCAATAATATACAACGTGATGCTGTCGAAGCAGGATTTTTTTTATTTATTTATTTAATTTTGCAGGGTGAACTTTAAGGATCAAATACAAGTCAAGTTCGTATTTAAGCAAGTACGATTGTATAACCTTTGAAACAGTTACACGATAGCGCGATCGTTCCTGACCTTGTTTAATTCCTACCTCTATTAATGCTTCTGATTTCTTCAAGGTCAAGAGATTTTTTTCATCCTAAGAGCGAAACACAGGTCAGGCTTATATTTGGCCAGATCAGAACAGATTATAATATTTCATTGTAAAAGCTGGAACTATTCTAGACCCGTGACGATACGCAAGAAAACAGTGACGGGCTTACAGTAGTAAACAATAAAATCGGTTTTTCAAAACTCTTTTTTTTTCGTTGAATTGTTTTCCAACACCCATTTATGGCAAAAAGTCTTTTCATGAATATTGGTGGTTTCATTTGCACTGTAACAATTGTAATATACAGTATATTTACTAGGCACAAAGCTCGTCAAAAATGTCGGCTAGACAGAGCGTTCTGGCAATTAATTTCGTTGCAGTTGCTTCACTAAACAGAGTTGTTATAAAATAAAGCTCAGTGTAATTTCTCGTCGCTTGTGCTGTAGCAAAAAGTTTAAATTGTCAACTTGTTCCAGGTTGCATGTCAGCCTAACAAAAATCTCCGCTGTTATTGCCGCTAGAAAATCAAAGCTTCAATTGCACACGATTAATTCATTCCCTATATCGCATATCAAAGTAATTATGCATCGCGATATAAATTTGATCCAAAAGCTTCATGGATCCTTACATCTTGCTTTCTTACCATCTGTAATGAAGATCGATGTTTCAATGGCCGACACTACTTAAATTCGGCATAAGTGAAAACGAAGGATGCTAAAAATAAATCTCAACAACCTACATTATGACACGTAATATTAGTTTTAATTGTGGTTTAGGCAGCATAGATCGCGATCAATTTGGAACATCTTTCATTCAAACCAACAGTAAGAAAAGTAACTTATAATTAATATGCCGATTTAAACGAAATACATACTTATCTTTCAGTGTTCAGGCAATTCATTTCTTAGCAATTGCTTGACTAAATAGATTATTATAAAATATAGCTCAATGTAATTCCTCTTGCCTTGCACTGTAACAAAAGGTTTCCGTTGCCATACTGGTCCACTTTGCATTTCAACTCAATCATTTACTACGCTAAACTAGCCGCCAGTAAAACAATACTTCCATCACACGCATATTAATACATGTACTCATTCGCATTTTAGTGGCAATAATACATCGCTATATAAATTTTATCAAAAACCTTCACTAGTTCTTACATATTTCTTTTTTGCTATCCGTGTTTCAGATCGACATTACAGTGTTTTAATGGCTAATGTAGTCACATGTGGCTGAAATATGTCATCGGTGAAAGTAATGGATGTTAAAAATAAATCTCAACAACTTACGTCATGTCACATTATATTAATTTAATTGTTGTCAAGACTGTATACATCAGTGTGGAACTACTTTCATTCAAATGAAGTAGTGATTTAAGTAATAGGATTATATTGAAAAGAATTTAAATTATTTTGAAAAAATTAAATTACTGATGCCCTCTGATGTAGCGTCAAGTTTCGGTTGTAATAAACAATCTAGTCAAAACTGCCGCTAATCGAAAATTAAAGCTTTTATCTTACATATCTATTGCCAAATATTTTAACGAATACTTTTACTTCGAACGAATATTAAATAAGTATAAGCAACTAGTAATTATTGTGTTGATTTAAACGGAACACGTACTTTTCTTTCAGTATTCTGGCTATTGATTTATTCGTGGATGTTTAGCTGAATAGAACTGTTATTAAATAACGTGCATAACCTACAACAATATCTCTAGTTGTAAGTTCGGCAACGAAGAAGAAAATCGTGACGTCATAGCGTGACTTAATATTGTGACGTCATGGCGTGACAGCTATAACATGACCAAGGCTTGCATTTTATACATATATATTACAAGTTATATTAAAAAATCAACGGAAAATTAAAATAAAACTAAAATCTCATATCTGATAAATGAGTCACATTCAGGTAAAATTTTAAACAATTGTTAAATCAATATAAATACAAATAATTAAGTTCTTGGCTAATTTTGGTATAAAAGACGTATTCACACTGGAACAGACTGTTATAGTCATAGTCTATTATCACTGAAAAACAACAGCAACAGTTATTGAGTTATTCAGGTATATAAATAATATTATCTATATTCTCTTGGAGGATCACATGAGCTTCTTGCAACAGCTATCAGGCGACCGAATGCATAGAAAAAAAATTTGTATGTCTTTTTTTCGATTATTTATCTATTAATTTGCGGTTGTCCTGACGAAAATATTTAAAACATCACGATCCTGCCAACGTGTAAGAATATTAGTTATATTTCAGATTCATAAACTGACTTGAATTACGAACTATAACTTGAATCTTGCTCCTCGCTTGTTCAAATAATGTCCACACTAGCGCACACTAGCTGTTAATTGATTGCCCGGTGAGTGACTTGGAATTTTCGCAATTGTGAGCGGATGAAGACATTTAACATACTCACTTTTGAAAAAGTGATTTACTGCACACATTTACGAGTTGTTGTGGCACGCCTACCAACATAGCAAGCGAAAAATAAACGAGGGCACCCAGATCTATGTTCAGAGAGAATGACCGCATTCTTTCTCTGCAGCGCCCTCTTCTCCCAGCTTTATGAGCACGAGACCAGGACACAACGGATAATGAGGTGGCACAGGACAGCAGGAAAGAGCGTACTGTGTACATGTTACGATCGCACGTGGTATGTTGCTCGGCATGGCACAGGAAGACAGATATGCATGTTCGAATGTACCAAAGTTAAACGCGATCAACGAAACTTTGAAACTTTATATTTAGAAGTCTCCATTACAAACGGTAAAAAAAAGAGAATAATTTTTTGGAACATAATTTTAATCTACGATGGATCTATCTGTTATTTAAACAATTTTATAAGACAATTTTATAAGACAATTTCTCTTAACAGAAACCTGATGTAGTGCACTACGCACTATGTGTTAGTTAAATTCAAATAAATACAAATGTTACACATTAGCAACTTTCATGCACAAATCCTAGACATTGCAGAATGTAAGAATATGCATCAGCTTTTACAGCAAACAGAAACAATTCATTATCAGTTCAACAAAGCCGTCTTTAAAAACAACACAGCACTACGAAAAAAAAAGTATATTGCTCAAATTTCAAATTGTATCAATAGTCCGAACGTTTAATAACAACATGTCGAATTTGAGTACATGTCTCCAACTGAATTAGTAAAAATTGGTTAAATAATTACATTAATCACATTATCCTGTGTATTTTTTCTTCTCTCTTTTTAAAGGCTTCTACAATCAAATTAAATTTTTCTATATACACGTAAATCACTATTTAACTGTCATCTGAAAAATGGAAAAACAAACCATAAAAATAAAGAATTGTAGTCGACATAAAATATTTTCGTCCTTGTCCTCGTCAATAGATACTGTTGTCGTTGACTAATGAATCCGTGTATCTAGAGTAGTTGCCAGCTTGTAACATTGTGGTCTGCAATCCCCTTATATAAAACGCTAAGGTGGAGACTGGATGCGTCGTCTATAGCTGCTTCAGCTAATGGCTAGAGAACGATCACGTGCCAGCTTTCACTCGCCAATCAACAGCCACCATATTACATTCCTTCCATCATCTTGCTTTTTGTTCATTTACAGCTAGACGCAGAAATTCATGTAAGGAGGAGATTCAATATTTAAGCTATTTTATCTGTATCAGTTAGACACAGAAATGGAGAAGGGGATTCAATATTTACGCTATTTTATCTGAATCAGTTATAAGGACTAGGGTAAACCATAACCTAAGAATTTTTTTGGCAGATGGTAGGAAACAATTATGTTTATTAAAAACTCGGAGAAACGTAATGCGAAAGGTATTAGTCATATAAATAACAGTTATCCGTTTTCGAAATTATAAAAATGCATTTATTTAAATAAAATCCTAACCAAATACTCTGATAATATAACCAGAATAAGGTACTCATACTACGAAAGATATAATTAAAAATGATTTCAATTTATAATTCGCAATTCAACAACGATATTCTTGCAGCCAAATGGCGGCGAGCAGAGATAGAAAATCAATGCGAGGCAATCATTCGTTACAAAGTTAAAATTGGTACGTTCGTTTAAATTTACATGTTGCTTTTTGTTTATTTACGACAACTAGATGCAAAAATTCACGCAAGGAGAAGAGTATTCCATGTTTGCGTTATTTTATCTGTACCAGTTGTAAGAACGAGGTTAAAACATAACCTAAGAATGTTTTTGGCAGATGATAAGAACAATGAAGTTAATTAAAAACTCGGAGAAAGTTTACACCAAATATACGAATCGCGAAATATATCACCGGGATAAATGACCGTTATCCGTTTTTGATATTATACTTTCCGTCATTAAAGTAAAATGTATTTACTTAAATTAATCACAGTCAAATACTCCA
Source organism: Vandiemenella viatica (assembly GCA_031002005.1). Taxonomy (NCBI): domain Eukaryota; kingdom Metazoa; phylum Arthropoda; class Insecta; order Orthoptera; family Morabidae; genus Vandiemenella; species Vandiemenella viatica. Next base: position 344,250,187 of record JARYHS010013630.1, read on the forward strand.
ATATTCTAACCATAGTATGGTACTCATATCACGAAGATTTCATTGAAAATGGTCAATATTCGCTTTTTCATGCAAGCTTTTCCAGAATAAATTCAGACTACCACGAGAGGCGCTGCCTGTCGTTATTCATATGAGGGTAGTAAAAGCTATGATTTTCGAATACAATGTTAATGGAAGTTGTGGCTAAGTTGACCAGAATCACAACTGACACATTTTCTTACAGCATAATTCGCTCTGAAATGAGTTTTACAAACCATTTAAACTGCTTTTATAAGCGCCATTATAAATATTTATCGTGCTGAATTGTGCATGGACCAGGAATAAAACTGATAGTACACTGATTGCAAAAGTTTCGTGGGATTCCTAATTTGTTTTTAATTTTATTGGTTCTATACTTCCATCGTCATTAATTCAGTAGAAGTTACTACTGTATCGCTATGTGAACTGCAAATGAAATATATAGAACATTACAAAATCAAGGACATAAGTATTATGTAATAACAATTCCATATATTTAGCCAATTGCAAAAAAGTGAACTGCCAGAATATTGGGTTCAAACATTCATTTTTGACAGGCTTGAAGTTAGTAAAATATGAAATTTCACTTGTTACTTGCATTGAAAACACACGTTTCATTTGATCCAGTTGTATTATTTATTTTCTAAAAAAAGGTAAGCTTTTAGACCACTCAACTTGCTGTGTAAGTTGAAATTTTGAAAGAAATTAAATTTAATAGTAAATTAGATCTAAGAACACAAAACCTTCAATAATATTATAGCCTGAAAGCAAATAACAAGTTTCACAAAAACCGGTCAATTCCTACAAGATTTACAACGTAAAAAAGTGTCTTTTAATATACCACTCAATTTAAATTACACTTATGTACAATTTATAGATCTTAATGCCGCTATTAGAAAGGTATAGTATGAAATATTCCGCAAATTCTTACACTTTATCAGCATTTATAAAGGAGTGTTATGTAATGATGCGACACAAATAAACAGTATTGGAATACGGGTTTTCTTCAAATTTCCAAATAGATTGTTAAATACAGAGGTGGGATAAGTAGTCGTCACGTTACCGAGTTCTGAAAATTCTCAGCGAACACAATCCAGCCACGTATCTTCGTGGTACATTATGAATAGAAGATATAAAGAATCCAGGTACTGGAAAGAAATTTTGCAACTGCTACACTTTGTGTATTTTGGCTTCTTCCTGCGTAAAATAGTCCTCCCAATCGAATCACCGGGTGGGGACTGCTCAGCGAGAAGTCATCAGAATGGATATTAACATTCTATGAGTCGGAGCGTGGAATGTTAGAAGTCTGAATAGGGCAGGTAGGTAAGAAAACTTGAAAAGGGAGATGGAATGTTGGGATTAGTGAGATTAAATGGAAGAACGCTCAGGATTTCTGGTCTGGGGAACACAGGATAATTAGCACACAAGCTGTCAATGGATTCACTGGTATAGGATTTGTAATGAATAAGAGAGTAGGGGAACAGTTTATTGACAGGATTATTTTGATGAGGTTAGATACAAAGTCCGTCCCAACCGCATTAGTACAAATGTATATGCCAACTTCACAGGAAGATGACGAAGGAATAGAGAAAATAAACGCCGAAATTGAAGAATTAATCCAATATGTGAAGGGGGATGAAAATCTAATAATCATGGGCGATTGGAATGCAATAGTGGGAGATGGAAAAGAGGGGAATACTGTAGGAAGTTTTGGTCTCGGAGAAAGAAATGAGCGAAGAAGCAGGTTATTAGAATTTTGTGAATGATATAAGCCAGTAGTGGCAAACACACTGTTTAAGAACCATGCAAGAAGGATATACATCTAGAAACGTCCTGGGGATACAGGCAGATATCAGCTAGATTACAATGGTCAAACAGAGATTCAGGAATCAAGCTCTAGACTGTAAAGCGAACCCAGGAGGAGACATAGACTCTGAGCATAATTTCATAGTAATGAAGTGCAGGATGAAATGAAAGTGAATAAGGAAGGAGTATAAGCATAACAAACTGGAAATGAATAAACTGAAACAATCTAGCACAAGAGAAACATTTGCAGAAATGGTAGATTTTTTTTTTTGCTGTCGTCAGTCTTTAGACTGGTTTGATGCAATCCTCCATCCCTTCCTATCCTGTGCTAAACTCTTCATTTCTACATACCCCTTACAACCCACCTCCTCAACTATCTGCTTCATATATTCTAATCTCTGTCTACCTCTACAGTTCTTACCTTCGACTATTCCCTCCACTAACAAATTAACCAATCCAGCATGTCTCAAAATATGACCTAACAGCCTGTCGCTTCTTCGATAAACTTCTTTTCTCAACCATCATTTCCAAAACTCGTTCATTTCTTACTTTCTCTGTCCACTATTTTCAGCATTCTTCTGTAGCACCACATTTCAAATGCTTCAATTTTCTTTCTTTCCGGTATTCCTAAAGTCCATGTTTCGCTACCGTAAAGTGCTGTGCTCCACACATAGAGTTTTAAAAAGTTCTTTCTAATTCCTAGATCAATATTTGAAACTAAAAGGTTTATCTTTTTCATGAAGGCTCTTTTAACTAGTGCTATTCTGCTTTTAACATCATTTCTGCTTCGGCCATTGGTTGTAATTTTGCTTCCCAAGTAACAGAACTCACTCACTTCTCCTATAGCATCCGATCCTATTCTTATATTTAATCTGTTAGTATTGGTATCATTTCTGCTACATTGCATCACTTTTGTCTTACTTTGATTTATATTCAGTCCAAAATCTTCCTTCAGTATTTTGTTCATGCCACTCAATAACTTCTCCAATATTCTCAGTCCTCTCTGCTAACAAGACAATGTCTTCAGCAAATCGTAGCATACTGATTTTTTCTCCCTGAAAACTTATGCCACATGGAAATTTTTCTTCGACTTTCTTCATTGCTTCTTCTACATACAAGTTGAATATTAATGGGGATAGACTACAACCTTGTCTCACACTCCTTTTTAACCGATGCATGTCTCTCGTGATTCTCTACTTTTATTACAGCCACTTGATTCTTATATAGTTTATAGAGTATTCTTCTATCTCGATACTTTAGACCTGACTTCTTTAAAATTTTGAACATCTTGTCCCACCTAACATTATCAAAAGCTTTTTCTAAATCAACAAATGCCATAAAAGTATCTTTGTTTTTCTTGATCCGCCCTTCAAGTATTAATCTTAAAGACAGAATTGCTTCCTCTTTTACCGCGATTTTTCTAAACCCAAACTGATCTTCACCTACTATCTCTTCTACTACCCTTCTCCATCCTTCTGTATATTATTCTGGTCAGTAATTTTGAAGCATGTGATGTTAGACTAATGGTGCGATAATTCTCACATTTGTCGGCTTGTGCTTTTCTTTGGAAGTGTGAAGACTGATATTTTTATTAAAATCAGTTGGAATTTCTCCTGTTTCATAACTTTTTGATATCAGCTTGAATAATCTTTCGATTCCTTCGTCTTCCTAGAGATTTAAGAAGTTCTGCTAGGGATCTCATCAATTCCAACTGCCTTATTTGCTTTCAAGTCATTCAGAGCTTTATTAAAATCTGTCCTCAAAACAGGATCTCCTAAGTCATCAATGTCGACATCGCCTTCCTTTTCCAATTACACTATTGTTCAAGTCGTCCCCAACATACAGCTTCTCAATGTATTCCTTTCCATCGGTTAGCTCTATCTTCTGAGCTTAAAAGAGGTTTCCCATCGGCAGTTTTTTAATGTTCATACCTCTATTCTTCATTTCTCCAAAATTCTCTTTGATCTTTCTAGTATGCAACATCTACTTTTCCTACTACCATTTCCTTTTCTACTTCTTCACACTTTTCTTGTAGCCATTTTTCTTTTGCTGTGTTGTATTTCCTATTATTTGATTTCTAAATTGCCTGTACTGCTCTCTTCCTGCATCATCCTGAGCATTTTTGTATCTTCTCCTCTGATCCATCAGCTCCAAAATTTCTTCTGTGATCCAAGGATTTCTGGCAGCTTGTTCCCTAAAGCCTAATGTTTCTTTTCCAGCTTTCATTAATTCGGTCTTTAATGCATCCCATTCGCCCTCGGTTGAGCTCCTTTCAATTTACTTCTTAGACCTAAGTCTATCATTTCTGAAAAATTTTCTCTGGTGCTAGATTGTTTCAGATTATTCACTGCAGTCTGTTCTGCTTATGCTGCTTCCTTATTCGCTTGAATTTCAGCCTGCACTTCATTACTATCAAATTATGGTCCGAGTCTATGACTGCTCCTGGGTACGCTTTACAGCTTCCTCGCTCATTTCTTTCTCCGAGACCAAAACATCCTACAGTATTCCCCTCTTTTCCTTCTCCCACTATTGCATTCCAATCACCAATAATTATTAGATTTTCCTCCCCTTTCACATATTGGATTAATTCTTCAATTTCAGCATATATTTTTTCTATTTCTTTGTCATCTTCCTGTGACATTGGCATATATACTTGTACCAATGTGGTTGGGACGGGCTTAGTTTCTAACCTCATCAAAATAATCCTGTCACTAAACTGTTCATAATAACTCACCCGTTTCCCTACTTTCTTGTTCATTACAAATCCTACACCAGTGACTCCATTAACAGCTTGTGTGCTAATTATCCTGTGTTCCCCAGACCAGAAATCCTGTGCGCCCTTCCATTTAATCTCACTAATCCCAACAACATCTAACTTAAGGTATTCCATCTCCCCTTTTTAAGTTTTCTAACCTACCTGCCCTATTCATACTTCTAACATTCCACGCTCCGACTCATAGAATGTTTCTATCCATTCTAATGACTCCTCCCTGAGCAGTCCCCATCCGGAGATCCGATTGGGGGACTATTTTGCCTCCGGAATATTTTACCCAGGAATGAAGCCATCATGATATATGTAATTTGAGAGGATTACATGTCCTCGGGATACCCTTAGGGTCTTTAATGCAGTGGTTTCCCGTTGCCTTCTGCATCCCCATGCCGTTGATCATTTCTGATTCATCCGTCCTTTAGGGGCCGTTTCCAACCCCAAGGGCAAGAGGGTGCCCTGAACCGCTCCCCGCCTCTTCCTGCCCTCCTTTCGGAAGGCCGTTGGCAAGCAGTGGGTGATTCCTTATACCGGGAATCTTTCAGTCGCCAGAGCCTCGTTCGAGCAAACAGGGTGCACCACGTGAAGGAGAGGTTCGACATTTGGTTGTAAAAGACTAGTATAGTCTCTCCGAAACCCTTACACCCCATGGTAGACTTATGTCTAAGAAATAACTCCTGAAAGGAGGTCAACAGAAGGTCGAATTTAATGCATTAAAGAACGAAATAATGAAAACTGGTAAAGAAACATACCTTAGGCAACAAGCTGCCCGAAAACCTTGGATCACAGAAGAATTTTTGGAGCTGATGGATCAGAGGGGAATTGTACGAAAATGCTCTGGATAAAGCAGGAAGACAGCAATACAGAAAATAAAGAAATCAAATAAACAGGAAAATGCAAAAAACAAAAGAAAAATGGCTACAAGTAAAATGTGAAGAATTAGAAAAGGAAATGGTCGTGAGTAAAGTAGATGTTGCATATAGGAAGATCAAACAGAATTATGGAGAAATGAAGAATAGAGGTATGAACATTAAAGCTGCCGATGGGAAACCTCTTTTAAGCTCAGACGATAGAGCTAACCGATGGAAGGAATACATTGAGAAACTGTATGACTTGAATAATAGCGTAATTGAAAAGGAAGACGATCCTGTTTTGAGAACAGAATTCAATAGGGCTCTGAATGAATTGAAAGAAAATAAGGCAGCTGGAATGGATGAATTCCTTGCAGAACTTCTTAAAGGATCGAAAGATTATTCAAGTTGACATCAAAAAGTTATGAAACGGAGGAAATTCCTACAGATTTTAATAAAGATTGCACATACCGACAAATGAGAGACTTATCGCATCATTAGTCTAACATCGCATGTTTCAAAATTACTGACCAGAATTATATACAGAAGAATGGAAAGGGTAGTAGAAGAGATAGTAGGTGAAGATCAGTTTGGGTTTAGGAAAAATCGTGGGATGCAAATCTGGCTTTAAGATTAATACTTGAAGGGCCGATCAAGAAAAACAAAGATACTTTTATGGTGTTTGTTGATTTATGAAAAGCGTTTGGTAATGTTAGATGGAACAAGAAGTTCAAAGTTTTAAAGAAGTGAAGTGACAGAAGAATACTTTATTTGTGAAACTACAAAAGTAGAGAATCATGAGAGACAAGCGTCAGTTAAAAAGGGTGTGAGACAAGGTTGCAATCTATTCCCGTTAATATTCAACTTCAATGTGGAAAAAGCAAAAAAAAAAAAAAAAAAAAAAAAAAAGCTTCCATGTGGCACAAGTGTTTAGGGAGAAAAAATCAGTATGCTACGATTTACTAAAGACATTGTCTTGTTAGCAGAACAGGCTGAGGAAATTGAGAAGTTACTGAATGGCATGAACAAAATACTGAAGGAAGATTTTGGACTGAATATAAATCAAAGCAAGACAAAAGAGATGAAATATAGCAGAAATGATGCCAATATTAGTAGATTCAATATCAAAATATGATCGGATGCAATAGGAGAATTGAATGTAGCTTCGGAATCAAAATTACAACCGATGGCCAAAGTAAGAATGATGTAAAAAGCAGAATAGCGCTAGCAAAAAGAGCCTGTATTAAAAAGAGAAACCTTTTAGTTTCAAATATTGATCTAGGAATTAGAAAGAATTTTTTAAAACCCTATGTGTGGAGCACAGCACTTTATTGTAGCGAAACATGGACTTTAGGAATACCAGAAAGAAAGAAAATTGAAGCATTTGAAGTGTGGTGCTACAGAAGAATGCTGAAAAAAGTGGACAGACAAAGTAAGAAATGAACGAGTTATGGAAATGATGGGTGAGGAAACAAGTTTGCGGAAGAAAGAAGAGACAGCCTGGTAGGTACAGATTTTGAGATATGCAGGATTGGTTAATTTGCTGTTGGAGGGAACAGTCGAAGGTAAGAGCTGTAGAGGAAGACAGAGATTAGAGTACATGAAGCAGACTACTGACGACGTGGGTTGTAAGGGATATATAGAGATGAAGAGGTTAGCGCAAGATAGGAAAGGATGGAGGAGTGCTACAAACCAGTCGAAAGACTGATGACAGCAAAGAATTAAGTAAATAATAGTATATAATAAGTAATAATTAGAACAGTTATCAGGATTTTAGTTTAGTGCTACGTAAAGTATATGAGTCTTCTGAAGGTCTTTATATTCAGCAACATTTTACCGCTGAATTCTAAAGGTAGCTGCAAACCGTTTGTTTCCTGCATGCATGTTATTAGTTTATGGAATAACAGGTTACAACTTTACTAATAATGATGGACAGAATAAAATAGCCATCTTTTGTCCTTTAGTTGAGTCTTGTACATCAGACTTCGTATTACGTTGTCGCCAACTAAGGAAATAATCAAATCACAGTTAACTGATACATATTAATTCACGGAGTTAGGACTGATGCAATAACAAACTTTATAATTAATTCATACTGCATTATTGACTGTATCAGTCATCTGCTTGTGACCAACTGTCCGCGCTCCGTTTTAATTGAATCGAACAATCCAGAACGCTCTCGATTATGGGCATTACCAGATATTAAGCAATCGCACGTTTTAACTTATCAAAAAGCAATCTAGAAACTAAGACAGTAGTTAAAGAAGTCTTTAATGCACTAAATTATGGCGAATATTATTGGAAACTTACTAACATTGCTGTGAACGGAATGAAAGCAAATATAAGAAAAAAGGAGGTGAAATAAGCACTCGTTTTATACTATTATACCGAAATATCGTTAAAAAGAATTTAGGTAGGCAAGGAAAGGGTGATATTTTCGTCACATTTTACACGGCGATTCATAAAACTTTGACCCAAATGAAGAAAAGAAAATAATTACCAGTGATTGTAATAACGCTTGTAGGACATTATTAAGAGTTTTATAAATTTTATTGTACAATTATTTTTTTATAAACGGTTAGCGTTATACAGCAAGTCTATCTTCTGCAACAGACCTAAAGCTGGACGTGTGATATGAGGCATGGGTGTCAGTTGCTTCTCAAAAGGAAATAAAGCACACGCCGCTCGTAAAGATTTCCGGAGGAGTAGGAAATCGAAAATTCGACCTTACTGGCCTGAGGTAAGGACCTTATAAAACATATCGTTCCATTCTGCGGCTACCGCGGTTTATGATCCAGACATATTTCATATAAGGGGCAGGCGTGTGTGATACAGTACTGAATAAGTAAAATTTGAGACAAGACTTTTTCTGAGTGGTGATAAACAAACACATGGAGAAATATTGCTGTATTCATATATATATCTTCACATACAGTCCTTTCACAAATAATGTGAAATAGCTACTCTGTAATCAATAAAATTAACGTGTTTTCGAATATTGTTTTTGAAGCAGTTTTTCTTAAGAATACGTTTGATATTAACACGGAAAAATACACAAATGAACTATCTTCAATTTAACATGACGACTCAAAATTGACTACGTTCATTAATGTACTTCTGAGGATCAAGTTAGTGAGCCGAGATAAACCTGTCATTAAAAATTACAAAACAGGGATAATATTTATGGCGTAAGGCTTTAAGAAACTACGTATTACTATTTTTTCCCCTCTACACACACAATTTTAATGTTACAGTTCACTGGTAGTTCTGCAGATGGAGTTGAGGATCAAATTTTAAAATTTCTAGCGATTCCTGGTTGTAACAAACATCTTAGCGGAACAGCAGTTTCTCTATAAAAGTTCAGATGCTCATAAGTTCTACATTTTGTTAGGTTACGCAGCGTAAAACCTATAAGAATCTCGATTTGACTCCACACGTTTGCCTAAAAAGTGAATAAAGTCTAGTGATTTATCTTAAAACATATGACTTTATGACACACATAGGCATATAATTTTACTGTGCTAAATAACAAAAATAATTAACACGTTGCAATTATTGATTACTTTAAATTGATACATAAAAACTGAATAAATTTATGATTTAATGGTTGAACTTGAAACATGCATTTCCTATAATATTAATTGATACAGAGCAGAATCAGGAGTAACAATTTGTCTAAGGTCATTGTTAACTCACAGTGAGACCATTAAGGCACTCCACGTTTATAGAGTTTGCCTCTTGACTCATTCATTTAAAAATCTACCTGATCAAATTTGTTTCTCTAAAGCATCATACTGAATATTACCTCGTGTAGGAGAAGTGGGAAGAGTTTAAGGAGATAATAAGAAAGGGCGAAGAAATGTTTACTCCAAATAAGAAAATAAACGGAAGTACAGAACCTACATACTACAATAGGGAGGTGAGAAGGTTAAAGAGGTTAAGAGCTATTAAGGAAGTAGGGACTACTGAAAGCAACTAAAAAAGCAATTAATAAGAGCGAAGAGAGAAGTTAAAGATGGATTTATGAAGAATGGTATTGGTGTAGGGAGACCACTGAACGATGACACTTGAAATTTCTATGACTATTAGAAAACTGAGGGGAAGGGAAGGTAGTCATTGTAGATAAAAATGGAGTTGAAGTCACTGAGGATTTGGAAATGGCAGAGATATTCAGTGACTGGTTTAATCGTATTGATGACTGTTAATGTTAAAACTAGCAATAAATGGTAGTTACAAATAGTAAACGGCATTTTTCATTTAAAACATTAATCCACGGACATTACTTCAGATGGACAGGTTAAGAAGATTTATTGTGCCCGTATCGTAGCAGGAAAGCGAGCATATTGCTGCTCTAGTGAAAGAAATGATTTTCTTTCTTGGAAATAATTGTTACAGAAACAAACCACCAAATCAGATCAAGAATTTCACATTCCTCTAACAAAACAATTAACAAAATTTTTACGAATCCACAATAAAAAAAAGAATTATTTGAGTTTAACCTATTACTAATGTATATTGCCAGATCAGACTAAACAGCCTGTACTAGCTTTCACTAATATTTACAAGCACACTATATTCACCATAATTTCTTTATAGAAATTGAAGAATTAATCGAATTTGTGAAGGGGGAGGAAAATCTAATAATGATGGGTGACTGAAATGCGGTAGGGGAGCAGGAAAGGAGGGAAATACTGGTTTAGGAGAAAGAAATGAGCGAGGAAGCAGATTATTAGAATTTGGCGAAGATATAAACTCGTCATTGCGAAAACACTATTTGAGAATCATGCTAGAAGGATGTACACATGCAAACGTCCAGGGGATACAGGCAGATATCAGCTGAATCATATCATGGTCAAAAGAGATTCAGGAATAAAGGTGTAGTCTGTGAAACACATCTCGTAGCAGGCACTGACTCTGACCATAATATGATGTTCAGTCTGAAATTCAAGATAATAAAGAAGCAATACAAGTAGAATAGACTGGAACTGAACAAATTGAAACAATATACCAAGAGAGAAAAGTTTGCAGAAATGATAGACGTGGATCTAAGAAGTAACTCTGAAAGGAGTTCAACACTGGACCAATGGAATGCATTAAAAACCGAAATATTGAAAGCTAGTACAGAATCATTAGCCTTTCGGGAACAAGCCACCCGAAAGCCTTGGGTAACAGAAGAAATTTTGGAGCTGATAGATCAGAGGAGAAGGCAAAAATATGCTCACAATGAAGCAGAAAGAGAGCGATACAGACAATTTAATAATCATATAAAAAGCAAAGGTAAAGAAGCAAAACAAAGATGGCTGGAAGAAAAGTGCGAACAAGATAAAAGGAAATGGTCGTAGGTAAATTAGAGGTGGCATATAGGAAGATCAAACCGAATTTTGGAGAAATTAAAAAAAGAGGTACAAACATTAAAACTGCCGATGGGAAACCTCTTATAAGCTCAGAAGATAGAGCTAACCGATGGAAGGAATACATAGAGAAACTGTATGATGGAGATGATTTGATAGCGCATTGGAAACAGAACTTGATGTCGAAATTGATGACTTAGGTGATCCTGATTTGAGGACAGAGTTTTGAAGGATTTGAAATCAAATAAGGTATTTTGAATTGATGACATTCCTGCATAACTTCTTAAATTCCTAGGAGAAGAAGGAATACGAAGAATATTCAAACTTATATCAAAAGGTTATGAAACAGGAGAGATTCCGACTGATTATAACGAAAGTGTGATCTTAACGCTTCCGAAGAATGCACAAGCTGATGTGAGAATTATCGCACAAAAAGTCTAACATCACCTGCTTCAAAATTACTTACCAGAATAATATACAGAAGAATGTAAAATGTAGTAGAAGGGATAGTAGGTGATGATCAGTTTGTGTTTAGGAAAAACCACGGTGAAAGAGAAGCGATTCTGGCCTTAAGATCAATATTTGAAGGGCAGGTCAAGAAAAACAAAGATACTTTCATGGCCTTTGTTGATTTAGAAAAATATTTTGATAATATTTAAATTTTTTAAAAAAGTCTGTTCTAAAATACCAAGATAGAAGAATACTTTATAATCTTAAAAAGAATGAAGCAGCTATAATGAAAGTAGAGAATCATGAGAGACAATGTATCAGTTAAAAAATGTGAGAGTCAAGGTTTTACTCTATTCCCATTAATATTCATTCAACTTGTATGTAGAAGAAGCAATAAAGGAAGTGACAAACATTTGAATGTGGCTTAAATGCTTAGGGAGAAAAAAGCAGTATGCTACGATTTGCTGATGACATTGTCTAGTTAGGAAAATAGGTTGAGGATATGGACAAGTTACTAAATGTCATGAACAAAATACTGAAGGAAGACTTTGGACTAAACGCATGATAAAAGTAATGAAATGCAGCAGAAATGATACCAGTAATTGTGGATTAAATAGAAAAAAGTGTCGGATGCGATAGAAGACTTTAGTGATTTTTCTCTAGTTAGAAAGTAAAGCTAAAACCGATGGGAGAACCAGGAATGATGCTAAAAGCACAATAACACTAGGAAAAAGAGAAATCTTTTAGTTTCTAATCCTAATCTAGGACTCAGAAAGAACACTTTATGCCAGCGAAGCATGGACTTTGGGAATACCAGAAAGAAGGAAAATTGAAGCATTTGCAATGTGGTGTAATAGAAGGATGCTGAAAATTAAGTGGACTGATAAAGTACGAAACGAACGAGTTTTGGGAATGACGGGCGAGGAAAGAATTTTGTGGAAGGGTCTTACAGAAAGAAGAGACAGGATGGGAGGTCATATTTTGAGACATACAGGATTCGTTAACATGTTAGTGAATGGAATAGACGAAGGTAAGAACTGCAGAGATTAGAAAATATGAAGCAGATAATTGAGGACATAGGTTGTAAGGGGTATGTTGAGATAAAATGGTTAGCGCAAGATAGGAAGGGATGGAGGATTCACTCAAACCAGTCGAAAGACTGAGATCACAAAAAAGGAGCAATAACTTTGTAGTTTCTAAGGAATCTTCGAAGCCTTCAAGTAAAATTGGCAAATTCCTTAATCACTTACATAACGATAAATTAATTAAAGAAACTGAATATAGCAGTGGACCAAATATAAAACTTCTATGGATGCCACATTTAATACACGTCATTCAGATTATTAAAGATACTCGACTAAATTTGTTTTGATATATACGTTTCATATTTCATTATTAGTTTTGAAACTGGTTTCTAGAGTTTTGTGCAACCTCCACAGAATTTAGCTTGGCAGGTTAAGTCATTATAAATAATGATCCTAACTGCTAATTGTGAATTCTCTAACGCCTTTGCTTACTTATCTCCAGCTTAGGTTTACTCTTCTTGAAATGAAGGTCATAGCAGCGAGATGAAGATCTTCTGTACATTTAGTTTTTAGGATAACAAATAAGGTTTTGTTTCCTACTTCCAGCAACCACAGAATTTTTATCATCATTAAAAAGTCCAAATTAATTCTTTGGGCTACGATATTTCGCGCGATGCATATATATTCTTACAAAAAATCCATGTTCAATTTTGAAAGATGTAATAAGGATTTATTTTTTCATAGGGCTGATTAGTTATTGCAGAGGATTGGCTCAACGAATAGAACAAAATTCGACCATAATTTTTTGAAGCAAAGCAGTATTTTCAAGAATCCATGGAAAACCGAAATCAAGATGACCGATTTAAGGATTGAACCCACCCGTCTGGTACCAATTCAAACAGATTTTTTTTAACCTATTTTGCAAAAATTTTGATGAAGACTGCCACTTCAATTTTTTTTGGTGTTACAGTTTCCTATTTCAAGATTTTAACTAAATGTTATTACACTAATATATTGTAAGAAACTCAATCAGCAGCTGAAATGATCCAGATAAAATAAAACATTTTGATCGGTAACATTAATTTTATAGCCAGTCTTACCAGTAAAGTAAATCAATATGTCACATTTCGCCATTTTGTAGTAAATTTTATTTTTAGAGGATTTTTCAAATTTGTATTTAATTATAATTTTAAAAATTGCTTGTAGAATGACAAATAATTTTCTGTCATAATTTTTTAATATTTATCGCTGAAGTTAGTTCCTAAATTATAGAAAATTGGGATTCATAAATAATATATTAATCTGGACTGGATTATTCTGTTTTCTTTTCGACATATTTCTTAACACTTTTCTGTTATGTAACTTATCTTTAAAAGTATAAGAGATAAAGCTGATGGGACAGGAATTCAGTCAGGAATACTGTCACGGTTATTTATTTTGTAGCATAGATTCATTAGATTTAAGAAAAGCTGTTTGCTTCCGAGCCAGTCCAACGGCGTAACGCCAAACCGCTCTGCTCGACGCCAGCGCTCAAGGATTCTGAGCGTGGCAGTCCACACTGTGGGAAACTCAACGCTCACTCCTTGTTCACGAGAGAGACAGCTACCTAGCATGTGATGTACACTTCCAAACGGCATGTTACTCAGCTAATGGGAGAAGCGGATTTTCCACTTTCAGAGCCGGGGACACTTTTTGGCGGTAGAGACGCCACGCCAGTCTGTAATGTAAATTTACGTAGAGCAGTCCTGCTATAAACCAAAACCGCCATTTTTGGCAAATTATATCACCCTACCCTCCGCTGGCAACGGAAGCAATTGCTGCCTCTTTGGATCCGACGATCCACTATCTCACTATCGGAAAAGCCTCAGATTCGTGTGCCTTTCTTTGTGATGAATGCCATGCAACTATTTTTTGTAATTCGTAAATCCAGTTAACTGCATATTTTGAGATCATTCCAGGGAGCTACCTACATCGTCATTCTAAGTACTGTTAAGTCTCTGTTTACTTTTTGCCTTTTATACTAGCCAGGCACTTAACCGCAGTCGACAGAAAGTAAGATGTAATACGGACCCACAAGTTGGGGCATGAGTCGCGGCTCGCTCGCCTAACACGCGACAATACATTTAACTCAAAGAGGATGAAGTTTCACTGAAATCATATCTTTTGCATATTCAATGTTTTTCTTAAACACCTGTATGAACTAATGAAATTCATACTCTCGTCTAATTTTTTTATCTCTGAATATGAAATATTTACCCCGTAGGTATTTACTGGCTGCTAGAAGGCTCTGCTAGTATTATTCCTACGAGAATGGTTATTTATGTTGAAAGAGAGTGGAATACTTGGCCAAGCTCGTTTCGAGCTAGCATACTGCACTCGAAGAAGTCCCGCAATAAGTAGAACAGGCTCAGGTGATTTCAGCAACAATTGCCGCCACCAGAACTAAAATCTATATTTATATATATAAAGATGAATGTATGTATGTTTGTTTGTTTGTTGGTTTATTTGTTCTTCATAAAAATCCACAGTTTTCATCAGAGCTCCATGAAACTTTACACACTTATCCATTGAAAATAGGAAAAAAATACTGTCTACATTTGGTTGAAAAATTTTCTGTGTAAATAATACATGTTGTCTTATATTTAGAAAAAATCCTGAATGGCGATAAACTTACGCGTTGGATGTGTAGGTCTCTGTACTGTTTTTATATGTAGTGATCAGGTAGCTCAGTGGTTACTGATGTTTGGATCGTCGTCTCCGGTTCAAATCTCCTTGGAGGCTAAGAATTTTGAAAATTGTTTTTGATCTTAAGAGTCACGCCTGGGCCGTCAGTTATTCGGATTGAATGTTAAACTGTAGATATCACAAAGCTAGGGATGCAATGCGAGGCAAATCGTAGGTAGTCTTTCAATGCTGTAGGTGTACACTTTTTTACGATACATTGATCCCTCAGGAGTGAGTCGCAGTCAATGTTTGTGTGATCTGCAGTAATAATACAATAAATGCTGAAGTAAGTCTCTGACTTTTTTTACGTTTTGACGACTAAATGCCTATATCGATATTGATGGAATTCGACAAGAAAATCTGTAGGGAGGGCACAGGGCATTTTTTTTCGGCATGATTAACAGTTTTATTCACAAAATTTAAGAACTTATCGAATGGTGACAGAGAGACGGATGTGTGTGTTAGCCTGTAATGTTACGTTCGCTTGCCCAAGCTATGCTTCTCGCGCATTATGTTAGTGTATAAGTTGTTAATAAATTTCTTTTAGAGAAAAATGTATTATTTAGTATAGATGTCGATTTTTTCTGTCATATTACATTGTGTCTGCTTAAATGTTTCCGGCACCAGTTTATTTGGCTTTCTTTTTTGACATGCCTTGCGGGCGTGAACTGGCCGAAGTTGTAGCTCTAGCAGAGAATGAGCAGCTTAGGTTATAAGAACCCATAAATCGGATGCTCATGGTGAAGAAAGAAGAAAAGACCAAGCTGAATTAAAGCTGTCCTTAATTAACACCCACATTCCCCACCCCCCTCACATCTCCTCACCTTCCTTTGTTTTTCTGTTTTTAAATATGTTGGAAATTGATTCTCTTCAAGAAACCGGTCATATTATGCCGACTATATTCAATTCTGCCAAGAAATTCTCAATCCACGCGTACGAATTCACGAGTATCAGCTAGTAATTTATATTTAAGTATCTCTAGAATACTGTTTGCGTTCAGTATCTTCGAATCTTTAGACAGTCATGATGCTGTGAGTTCATTTAGACAAAATATCTTCTTTAATTTACGTCGCAGTTGATGAACTAAAATATAGTCAAAAATATTTAGTTGCAGTGGAAGTAAGAATGTGCGATATTGCTGTAATACATAACTACAAACATAAATGATTACATATTTGAACAGACTCGGCTGTTTACTGATTAGTTCTGGTAAAGAATAAAGAATTAAAAATTTTGTACTATGGTCCCATCACTGTTAGGACTTATCAAGCTAATCTCACTAAACAAGAAATAAAGTCATGAACGAATGGCTGATTAGATAACTTTCAGGAACGTGACGTCTGATGAAAATAAAAAGACATTGTGTCACTGATGAATTTAAAGGTCATAATCGGGTCATTTTATCGACCGCCGGATTCTGATTAGGCTAACGCGGAATACTTCAGAGAGTCACTTAATAAAATTTATAAGGGAAATATATTGATCGAGGATGGTGATTTTAACCTACCGTCGGTTAATTGGGACACATGCATTTTCAGGTTGGGCGGAAGAGATAGGTTAGTAACCGAAACGTTCCTAGAAGTATTTGCAGAAAGGTTCTTGAATTGATGTTTCAAGAGCCAACGCGGTGCGATAAAGGTTCCTCGTCCATTTGGGATCTTTTTCTGATAAGTAATCCTGAAATTGCAGATACAGTTTGTGTTGAAGACGGTATAAGTGATCACAAGGCGGTTGTGGTAACTTTGAAATCTAGTATGAATTTGAAGCATGACAAAGACAAATTCGTATATTGCTTCGATAAGGCACACGATGTGGGTGTGGTTGATCACTTGACGAAAAATTTTGAAACGTACGCGCTAAGTACAAATGTTGAGGAACTTTGGTTTAATTTAAAAGAAATAATATGGAACGGTTTAAATCAATTTGTTCCTAAGAAGCTTATTAAGGTAAGTAATAACCTTCCGTGGTTCAATAGGGAAGTGAATCGACTGCTCAAGAAGCAAAGGCGTTTACATGCATTGGTAAAGAAATCGGGGGACTCGTCTAATCGTGCTAAATTAGTCCAGTTACGAGCGTAAGAGCGTAAGGCAATGCGTGATGCGTTTAAAGAATTCCAAGCCAGGAATTTGTTCGAAGATTTGATTACTGATCCAAAAATGTTCTGGTCGTATGTCAAATTACTAAGAGGCTCTCGTAAGGTTATGCCTTCACTGATTAAGGAAAATGGGGAATTATCCGAAACTAGCGTAGAGAAAGCAGAAATCTTGAATAATATATTTAAAAAAGCTTTCACGACAGAAAACTCAGAGGAGATTCCAACATTTGCCAATCGTACCAACAAAATTATTAATGATCTCGTTCTTGATGTCGAGGGTATAACTAAACTGCTTATGAATGTAAAAACCAATAAGGCTCCCGTACCAGACGGTATTTCTATAAGATTCTACTCCAGGTACGCAAAGGAAATTGCACCGTATTTGATGAAATTATCCTTGAATCAAGGAAAAATACCATCCGAATGGAAGACCGCCTTCGTTAGTCCAGTGTTTAAAAATGGGAATGTTAATGATCATCAAAATTATAGACCGATATCGTTAACGTCAATATTTTGTAGGATTTTAGAATACATCATCTATTCAAATGTCATACGGTTTTTGGATGAAGATGAGCTTTTAAACCCAAATCAACATGGATTCAGAAAAGGCCGATGATGCAAAACACAACTTGCACTTTTAATTCACGACTTATGCCGTATTATTAATGGGCAATCCCAGGTTGATATAGTTCTATTAGCTTTAAAAAAGCTTTCGACCCTGTGCCTCACACTAGGTTACTTAGGAAACTTCGTGGCCACGGCATATCTAGACAAATATGCGACTGGGTTGCAGACTTTCTGAAGGGCAGGACACAGTTTGTAGTTCTCTACGGTGAGAGTTCATCATTTACCGAGGTGAGGTCCGGGGTTCCCCAGGGAAGCGTGATAGGGCCTCTGTTGTTTCTCATATACATTAATGATTTTTGTGACATAATAAGGGGGATGGAAAGATTATTTGTCGATGATGCTATTATTTATCGTGAAATCAAAACCCAGGAAGACAGCGCTTTGTTACAAGACGATATTATGAAAATAATTGCATGGTGTAAAGACTGGCAGTTTGAGTTAAACGCTAAAAAGTGACAATCTCTAGCGAACGATCCACTTCATAAATTAGCTCCAGTTGAACACAACATTATAATCACAACATCGATGGCTAAGGTAATGTCATTTGAAGAACAGTTTGGTGTATCACCCGTTAAAGCATAAAATTTCTGAATATGATACTACGTGTGCCATGAGAACGGAATGGACAGCAAAATAGCAATATTTACTACATTCTATAGTACTAGATGTAACATCTTTCTGTAAAACGATGTTGGTGCTTACGATGTTGCACCAAACCTAGTTAACGGTTCGACTATTATCTTTGGCAAAGGACTCAGTTTTCAGCAACAATCATGACAGAATATTGGCAAGAACATTCAATGATGAAGTGTTAGAATATTTACTGATAGTTTCATTAAAACTAACAACGATTGCAGCATACTTTACGAAAGAATATCTGTTCTTCTCCCTAAACACTATTTACAGTTAAGCTGCTTTTTCCAAACTGTGTTGCACTAAGGCCAGTCGAAAGAATAATACGCGTAAAATCTTTATTTTTAAGAGCGCATGCACGGATAAGTGCATAAATGTAACAGAGCACGAGAAGTCTAGCAATCTTTACACTCAACTTATATTTTTAATTGATTCATGAGGTTGGTTTCTCATGTCAAACTCTTTTGTAAACGATGTAAAATTGACACTTTTACTATGTATGTGCAACATAAGGACATTCATATAAGCTAAATACGGTGCAGTGGAATAGTGCACAAGCCCCTTAGAGGTCTTTCCTACTTAGAGGATCCAAATATTCGTGTCTGTTATTAATAACGTAATTTGATTTTCGTGCTTTACACATTTGTAATTCACTAAGTAAAGTCTGCCGTGACTATGACATCGGAGAGTTTGCGGAATATAATTGTTATGTGTTGACAACGTACAATCAATTCAATAATTCTTTGTCCTCTATCTAATTGGTAGAGATTGAGGGATGTATAACGTAAGATGTTGGTGGCAATGCATTCCTAACGTTCTTTCTCCTGCATCGTGAATATCAGTGTGGAAATAAGCGACGTATTCTCCTTACATCAGGGTGAAGCAAATCGAACTTTCTTGAACTTTTAAACTCATGTTTGGTATTGTATAACACTCACTTCGTTGCATAATTTTTTACTTTTTGGGTATCATTTAAGGTTCTGACCAAACATCAATATTTGTAGGTTTCTTCCCACATTAATGAAGCTGAATGTGAGTTGTTTATATTGCCAATAGTGTAAGCCAGTGACCATTTTTTCTTATGGTCGCGGGTTTAGAATAATTTCCGTTTTTAGGATCAAAGGTTAGACATATTGTTCTGATCTGGCCAAATACAAACTTGATGTTGTTTCACCCCAAGGGTTCACTGTATAAAACACGAATAAAATCTTTTTGGCTTGAAGAACTTGAAGTATGAATAGCCGTGTTAAACAAGGATAAAGACGATCGCACTATCGTATAAATAGGTCGTAGTTGTTAGACTCGAACTGAAAGAATAAAAACATGACTTGTAAAGTCTAGTGATATCTCTGGTTGATGTTAATTTGAGAGCGAATTTTTAAAAATAGTTCTATTTAGTTAAGCACGCGCGAAGAAATGAATTGCCAAAGTATGTTTCGTTTAACTCAACGATTTTTGCTAATTTAAATCCAGTCGGTGTAGATGTTTTCTTATACTATTCATCCTAGATATCGCTGTTATGTATATTAAATATAAGTATATATGTACCATATCAACACATTTCTATGATAATGAACGTTTTTAGTAACAATTGTATCTAGTTAGGGAACTGCGGGGAAATAAACTGCGACATCACTGCGTTCAGTTCATTACGTTAGATACGCTTGAAAGTTATTTATATTCTGTACAGATATTTCTGCTATATTCTGTGTCACCGCTATTGTAAACTCGAAGAAATGAATTGTCAATACACTGAAAAAAGTATCTATTACGTTTAAATTAACATATTAATTGCGTGTTATTACTGATGTCATATTATCAGCTGTATTTAAATAGTTACCCTGGATCACATTTAGATCGCGGTACAGTGAATGTATTCATATGCGAGTGAAATAAGTTATGATTTCCGGACGGCAATATTGACGGTGGTTGTGGTAAGATAATATCAGCAAGTTCCAAAATTATTAATGAAACATTTTTTAACAGCAATATTCGTTATGAATTTAGTTTGTAAATAATTGAAACAACTTTCAGAAGCGCCATATTACTGAAGTTATTACTTCAGGCGAATGAAAGTAGTTCCATATTTATCGTGCTGAATGCAATCTGGACAAGGAAAAAAACTGATATGTGGTATAGCATAAGATTTTGGGATTCCTAATTTATTTATAATTTCTTATAATTTCATTGGTACCATACTTCTATTGTCATTAATTCATTAGAAGTTACAACTATATGGCATTGTATTTACAACCAAAATATGTACAACATCCAAAAATCAAGGTTATGAACGTAATGTAATAACAATTAAATATAGTTATGCAAATGAAAACAAATGATTTGCCAGATTACTGCGTTCGGTTCGTCATTTTTGACGGCCTTAGAAGCCAGTGAAGTAATAAAGATATTAATTTGGTACGTGCTGTTGTACAGTTGTGAAACATACGATATGTGGAGAACAGAGGGGGAAAGGATTATGACTTCTGAGATGAGGTGCTAAGAAAGAAAAATGAAGGTGTTACAGGTAGAAATATTTATCCTCTTTGATGTAAAATTGGACACCAATTAGTTCTTCATCTAGTCCCATTTCCGTGAATGTATCGATCTTCAATTTGCCCAATTTCACGCACGATTTTTTGCACGCACGTGGTTACCCTACTGAATTTCGTTGTGACCTGTTACACAATAAACACTGGCTGGTTTGATGTTCCGTAAATACACCGAGTAAGTTTCGTCCCACAGTTATCTACGCCTGTGCACTTAATTACATTATAGAAATGTATTCGTAATTAGATGCGACACATATTCATTTGAAGAACTCCTTGCAGATGGTTCTCCTCTGTATATCAGCTTAGTAGTTTGGACAAGTGATTTAAAATACCACAATATGGGGCGTGCCACAGAGCGAGTAGGTGGCATAACAGGCGCAGTTTCTGGTCTGGGCACCAGATTTTAGGCAGTTTTTAGCAATCACTTGTGTCATTTCTTGGATTTTTTCCACCTTTAACATTGAAAAACCAGGCGATACAAACACAATAAAGCAATTGCAGTTGTCAGAGAGATGTCATAAGGGATTGTCAGCGCTTTGATTTACTTACCCCTCCGTATCAATAATTTCTGACATTTTACATTCGGCCAGCTTAGGAGGAAAGATGGAAGTGAATAATTCGTACTCACCTGTTCTAGGTTAAATCGTAAGCCACTCTGCAATTCGAGTGAAGTGAAAGCATACCACACTGTTAATGATGATTCGAGGGTGCTGGAGGGGGGAGGAGACAGGGTCTCTTTAGGAAGAGTATGTCTAAATAAGCCAGCACTAAGTTTCACCATCGCCAATATACAACGCAAACGAAACACAACCCTTAACAACAGCCATCACAGTCTCTTACGTACAGGAGTATTTGACCCCGCACGGTCTGAACAACTCACTTGAAACTATTTATTTCTGTCATAAGATTCTCGAATGGTTGTATGTAATCTTGCATTTATTTTTATTATGGGTTTCTACATCTTATTCCTTAGTTACTCTCTATTATGCGCAGAATGAAAGACCCAACCTCTTTGATTTTATATGGGAAAAAATGAGATACATCGATTCCTTTTGTGCCTGAAAACATATCGGCATCGCGATTTAGCACTATTAGCTGATTAGGAGCAGTATTTAGTACTGATTGTCTTCACAAAACTCTGATTAATAATATGCTGCTTTTACTTTTGTTGGATAGCTCCACCATAGAAAGATATCACAAGATTTTACAAATAAGAAATTTCCTAAATCTTACTTTCAACTGTGACTCTCCTTACAATCGAAGGTTTTTGTATCCTTTCGCAATACGTTACTGATAATTTCATTTTCTAATGCAAGTTGAGAAACTGAATAAATTCAGTCCTTGTAAAAAAATTAAAATACAAAGAAATTGTATATGAGGGACTGCGGGTAACATAATGTAAATAAGGAAACAACATCAAAATGAAGAATATGGATATTTTTTGTCTTCATTTGGTCCCTTCAGCGTAAATAATATATTATTCCAACATATATTAGATATGTATTTCGACACTTAAAGCAAAAATTTCAAACGAACCCTACTGGTAATCTGTAAGTGTTCGGAACCAAACATTACTGATTCCACTTACACACACAAATAACAACATATTTGGCGGCATATTTATGGTAGTCGATGATTTGGGAGTAACTGTCGTGTCTGGAAATCTTAAGCTTTATTCATTTATAAAACGATTATTTGCTGAACATTGTATTAAAGTTTAAAAAAAATTCAATAATCTACAATTTACAAACTAAAATGAGAATGACTTACGTATGCTAGTTTTATATGGGGTGAATCTCTAACAGCACCCTGAACCTGTGTGATCTGAAGCTGTGCGTTGCAGGAACAGAACCGTTCTTATATCAGTAGCTTGCAATCAACTGGAGACGACGATTAAGTTCTCTCGTTGTTCCAGAGGCCTTATAAAGCACCGTTGACGGGCAACCAGGACGATAAACACTACACAAAAACATCATCATTTAACCCTCAATTGAGGTTACTCAGTACGCCAATGAGTGAATAAATGACTACTCCTTCCTAAGCTATCATCACCCCTCAACCCTCCTTGTAACAATATCCGACAACTATGCACCTAGCCGATTTGTTCAGTTTGGCTTCGGACTTCCCTGATTAACGTTTAGTCGTGCGCGTGTCACATTGGCGAACCCAGTACGCCGCCGCTCCATATATGGCGGATTAACAACGTAGCAGGAGGTAGCAAATGCTACGGGCCTTGCGCCTTCTAGGGGGGCCCCGCACCTAGGCTAGATGGGTGACCTTTTTTTAGGTCTACAATTTTCCCCCAAACAGCCAAAATCAAGGGCCTCTTCTTCACATTTGCCAGGGGCCCCACGCTGTCCTAATCCGGCCCTGCATATATGTCAAAAATGACTATAAGCGGGATTTACAAAAACATTCGCATGAAGAGGCAATCGGAGCGGTCTACAGTGCTTTGGATATCGATGAAAAAGAGTTCACTGAACATTCAAAAATTGACGGAGATGTTCTTGAACCTCCTCAAGCGTCATCATCAGCTGGTGTTTCCTCGAGACACGGCGAGCTACCACAATTGGAGTCGCCAGAAATTCTGTTTAAGACGACGTTTTTATAAAAACAATTTACAATTTTTTTATTTTTTTTTAAATGGCATGAGGGTTGGTTCTGAACAAAGTAAGCGAAATTTATTTGTGAAAGAAAAGTAACGTCATGAGCAAATTCGAAAGAACGCCTCGTAAAAAATTATTAAAAACCATTTTTCCGTTCTCCAAAAACTGTAATTACGTGATTGACGAACTTTCTGCTTTCCAATAGATTTTAAACTGCAATGTGATTGACATTCCGTAGAGTATACCAATATTTACCTTCAACAGAGCTGGACCACGGATGACCTCAAAAAAATTTCTAAGAGAAACGTGTGACACCAATGAACCAAAAATATTGGCCCCTTTTGGTATTTCATACTTACTAGTGTACAAAATATTTAAAAAAATCAATCTTAATGAAGCATGGGAGAAGGACGTTACTGGAATTGAAATTTTTCAGTGGGTTCCTGTCGACAAAGACATAAGTAGACACAAGTAGAGACTCTTTCAATAAATGACAAACATTATACACACTCTGACCAGCTCATGATCGACGAAAAATTACAGCTCTTTCGTGGGAGGAGCTTGTTTATTCAATGTATGACGAATGAGTCTGTTTTTTTTTTTCTTGAATTCCTTTTATTAATTTTCTTCTAATATGGTTTAAGAACAGAAAAATGTAATAAAATAAGGATAATTTGAAGCAGATAATCCAACAATGATATGGCGAACTCCATACGCCACCACTCCGAAATTGCCCTGAACACCAGACGCTCCAGTTGAGGATTTTGTGTTTGTTAATCTGAGGGCAAGATGGGAGTATTTTCTTGGATGGAAAATAATGAGTTCTTATACACCGATATATACTTTGAGAGCGATGAACGTTAACCGCGCTTAGTTCAACTTTGCTGCACTTCTTCTTGCAGAAATTCAGCCTACAAGCTACATAAATTAATTATCGGCATGTTATTGATGAAAACATCCTTAATACTGCACTAACTGGCTCCAAGTTGACCGTTATTTGTAATTTTCTAGCCTCTTACGATTTTTTGGTATAGTGCAATCGTGAAGGTGTTATGGTCTAATAAAATACTGTCTACAAAGCAGTCGTATCTGAACTGTGTTTTCGTTATTTATATGTTATTTTCTCAGCTGTTATGGGCGAATGGAAACATTGTAGTTTAATGTCCCAAGAAGTGTCTCACTTATTGATTTAAATGCCTTCGTATCTGGAGAAAGTGTTGGGTTATGAAAACTAAATTCTGAGAAACCAGAATGAATTAAATGAACGATGATACCATTTCACGAAAGTATTGGATTTTGCTGAATTCTATTTAGAGCAATTATATTGACGATTGTGGTGTTTATCCAAATAGCTTTCCTTCCTAACCATGATTCTCGACAAGGTATAAAAATAATTTACTTGCAGAATAAAAACAACAGTGATTCCTGTTTGTTTGAGTCATTTCATAAACTGCAATTAACAATTATCATTAAAGAAGCCTTTCTCCGTAGAGTAAATGAAAACTATGGAGCGGTCAAAGAAGTTGGGTTTCGCTAATTAGTTCCGTTTAGAAATTATGTTGACACTATTGTGAGACATTGAGCAAATATGAAACAAGTGGAAAACATTCTGAACTAGACGATATAGCTGGCATATTTCCAATGATTTCCATATTTTGGGCAGTTCACAATATTATTCGTCAGAAAATATTCTTTCTAACAGTATTACACGACTATTCAAAAATATTTTTGTACATAATTTTTACTATATGTTATCCTCTTACATTATAACGGATGAAAATGTATTACCCTGAAAAGGACAATTTTGGTGTATTAATTAAAATAGTATAAAGCTATATTACCCAGGTGAATCCTATAAAACACTAATATAGTTTAGTCTATTTAGTTATGGTTTGAATTTTTTTATATTTCCAGCAGTTTACTTATGATCATTGGTGGCACATATAAAAACCTTTCAGAAGTTTTTCACGCCAACGAATTAGTATATTCAGTAAATTTCTTCAAAAGTCACTCTCGGATTCCTACCTACAGACATAAAATCATGAGCTTATTACAAATATTTAAAAACCACATATTTTCTACTTTTCTGGCATTTTCTTGATATTTAACATCAGAGAATATGTTTTCGATATTATGAGAAGAAAGGAAAAGAATAAACGTTAATGTATAACAGCATATACACGGGTAGTTGAGGCGGATCGTAACTAGGACTATTATTTTCCTACTGCTAGTAGCTAAGATTTCGAACCTATCTCCTGGGTTTATTTCTGCCAGATGCCCCAGTTTTATTAAGCATCCGGCGTTACCTAGAGCTTTACGAGCTATTAAATTCTTCGGCGCCTCCATTTCCACGGCCTGTCTGGTCTTGCTCCGCCGTAGTGTCCGGTGCGGGTCCAGATTGGCTGGTGACACAATTAGCTCGATTGGTCGCCGCTTCCGTGCGGGGCGCCACCGTCGCACGGCGCCCAGAGTCCATTAGCGTCCGCGTGAATAGCCATCTCGCGCCGAGACGGCGTCTAACCGTGTCCTCACGTGAGATGAGCCATCTCGCCTTCCACACGTGATGGCTCATTACTCCTCGACGCGAAATTATAGCCTGCGTCCCGAACTAGTAACGGTCAGTTTATCTGAAAAGTTTGATGGTCCATATAACAACAGATAAATGTTATGAGACTTATAGGATTCTACAAATTCATGAAAATTTCCTTGCGTTTTTTATGTTTAACATTTTGTGACTATTATTAATATTTGAGTTTTTCTTAATTTGTTTTGAAAAATGTTTTACAATTTTAATCTGCTAAATATTAAAAGAAATTTTTTAAAAAAAATAACTTCACAGATTTCTTAGAGTTAACGTCACTTTTTGATTATGATACCTTCAGAAATTTGAAGCTTCCTGCTCGAATCGCTGTAAATGTTTAAGGCTTGCTTCTTACACAAAAATGTCAGTCAAAATGTTTAAACATATTACATATTGTAATTTTTTTTAAAAGACATGCAGGTACTCTTAAAAATTGAAACTTTGCAGGTAAATGTTAGATTAAAGATCCCAGGGATGTAAAATTTTATTGAGAGCACAACTTGACATGGTAAATAGTTAGTTTAAATGAAAAATTATAATTTCAACTGTTATGGAAACATTTCCGTTCTCCTAGCAGTGTAATTTCATTTTTAGAAAATATAGCCTGAGCAAGGTCTCAATGTCACCTCTCACCGTAGAGATGCGTATGTAACCTTCAGTGTCCACGTATTAGGAGTGTTCGCAAAATATATTCTTATCACGGATGCCTACGTGTATAATATACCTAACAAGAGACTTCTGAATAAATAATGAATATAGATTATGAGGCATAAAATAATTTTTTGTGTTTGTTCGTACATATTTTCAGTTTTGTTCTATATGATAGTAAAGTTCGGTACTATTTCCGCAATAAAGAAACTTTTTTTTTTATCAAACATCAGGTAAAAAGAGGTTGGGCCTGTCGATTTTTATAATGTAAAATTTAATTAAAGCAGAATATCAATAAATTAATAACAGCTACTATCCTTGCCTGTTTGGGACGGCTAAAGAAGAATTTTGAATTTTGTAAAGAGGATTCGGTTCTTTTCACACATCTATAGCGTCATAATTCTGAACGTACTCCATATACTTATTTTTTCTATTTTCCATGCATATGTAAAAGCCATGCTAATATAGCAAATGATGGCATGCGTGATGAGTTAACGAAAGCCTCTTTGACATCATTACACTGAACGAAGAAATGGTGGTCTCTCTGAGGTGATGAAGTCTCGTGTAGAGGGTGTAGCAGTTGATACTTCAGCACTGTGTTGTGCGGAGGATGCTGTGTGGGATGCTAGATCCGACCTCGTTTCGAGACTCTAGCCATAATCAGACTCTCCACTGTGCAGGACGACTTCCTTCGCCCACGCATCAATTCTTATGTGACCATCGTTGGCTTCACAGGCCGCAGCCTCTGTCGTGACAGCGGATCGTCTCCAGTCCGCAAACGGCTTGGCATTACGCTTAACGTCGCCTCTTCAGAGTTGAGATCTTCGTCGCAACATTGCCAGAAGAAACTATTAAGGGATTGTCTTCTGGTGCTGGGATTTACAGTGTTTTCGTTACAAAACACCAGCTGTCCAACGAAATCTGTAATTATACTAGTTTCTGTTCAGTGTTTGCCAATATGCATTTTGTTTCAACCAAACCAGTTTATCTGTCAACTGACTGCACATTCGTAGTACACCTCTTCAAAACACAGCACAACCTGAATCCTTAATGATTGTTAACCCGGAATTCATTCCTGCCCAGCGTGTTGTGACAGTGTCAAATCCGTCATAAGCATTAGCAGGTTTAGATTCCACATACGGCAGAGACGCAATACGCGCCAAACTGCAACACTGATAATTTAACTCCATATTATCAGTATTATCCGTCAGATCCACCCAGTATAAAGTCATCAGTTCTTCACTATCCAACAGACATTTGCGGTTTGGTCTGACGTACAGTAGCTGGCTTGAATAAAATAAAACGTCCCATTACCTACAATCATTCCGACTTAAGATCACTCTTACGATTTTTTTTATCGCCCTTTACTCAATAACTCCAATGAAAATTGTAAACAAGGTCAAACTAACAGTGATGAATGGATTTTTGATATCTTTAGCGTTCACCAATGATATTTTTATATTAATTCGTATCTTGGTGTTTGTGGTAGGAAGGTTACCTTAATTCATAATGTTATTTTTAGGAATAAACCGTACTTTTTATCCTTCCATAATTATGGATGTTGTCGTTGCGAAACATAGCGGCCAACTTGAGTCAACTCACGGTTGCGAGAACATTCTTACTTCAATCCTAAACAGAATCTTTAATTCAATTGCGAGAAAACACCCACATTTTCAGTATCAAATACAGGAGTTGGAGATGGTGCAAAAAAGGGCTATTAGATTTGTTTCTAGAAATTGCCGCAGAACGCAATCAGTAATAGATATGATAAAAGAGTTGGAACAGGATTTACTGGAGGAAAGGAGGAGGGTGAAGAGGATAATGGGAGTGTACCAGGCGTATATTGGTGATGAGGCATGGAAATATATTGGTGTAAGAAAGAGCAGTAATGCATGGAAGGGAAAAGATGCCCGTGACCACAAGCTGGAACTTGATTTCAGGCACAAGGGTGTAGGAAGATTCTCTTTTTTAGGTAAGCGTGTCAGGGATTCAAATAAGTTACCGAGAGAAATGATGAATAATTTACCCAAAAAGTTGAAAGAATTTAAAGTTAAAATTTGTAGATTGTAAATGTAGGAGGGTGCAGGAAGGGGGAAGATGGGTGTGTAGGGAAATGGCCACCGGAGAGTGCGCTTCATTACAATTGTAATTAAATATTAAATATTAATATTAATGGTTTTCTCTCTTGCAGCACCATGGTGAACAACAACAAAATGTTGTCTTTATCCAATTTTTTACACTGATAGTGATAAAAACTAAGAGTTTGTATCCCAAGGTAGTCATTGAATTCAGTATAGTATAATTTTTTTTTACTTAATCCCAGATGACGCTTGATATATCAGAAAATAAGTGAGAACATGAAGACACTTCATGTCAGAATTTTGGATAAATAACTTTGAATTTGTAACATAATGTATTTCTTTTTGCGTATTGCTACAGTGCAGCAAACAATATTAAATTTGAATTTGTTCTCTTGTATTCATAAAGTCGGAACATTTGTACTTTCGTGTCTTTTTATTTTTTTTTAGATATTATATCCAAATTTTCGTTTGACACTGTAGGACTGTCATTATTTTCTAGTAATTTATACATTACATGTGTTTGAAAATGTTAGCAGTTGAGAAAGAAACGTGAAACAACTGCGATGACTTAAAATAAAAAAGTATAAAAAACTCCCTACTTTTCTAATTTAATTTAAGTACTAATTACACATTAATCTTCGCTACATCAACGCTGAATTTAGGATACATTTCGCATTATCAATTTGGAAATAATGAGCTATCCAACCAGCACATGGATTATAAAACAATTTACACTTAAATATCACTGCAACGTTTAGTTTAAGTAAATTCTATGTATTTTATTGTTATGAAAATTGATACTGCTATAACGTCTGTTGAACAGCAGTTATTACATAATACTGAGCAAGTTGATCGCATCAGTATTACCAGAAAAGTAGAGAGAAAAAAAGACAGAAATAGTTGGAACTGTAACAGAAAATTAGTACGAAGTTTCGTTACTGAAAAATTTGATGACTGGTACTCTAGTTACTGTGTTGACTGGAGAATATGACAGGTATACTTACAGCAACACAGACTCAAAAATAAACATGCGTTATATTTAAATACTCAGTATGGCAACAGTCGAAAGTGGAAGTCAAAAATCAAGTTCCGATGAAATATCGAAAAACTATTATTTACTCCACCACATATGAATGTAATTGTATCGTAAGAATACTTTTACTAACAAACTTACAATTCCGTGTTTGGAAAGCATTAAATCATCTACGAAACATTCAGACAGTGAAAGTTTCATCTAAATGCTTTAGACACCGAATAGCACTTTCCACAAAAACATGTGTTATTACCATAAACATGAAATATCTCGGTTCACGTTCTCAATTTCTCTGCATGATATGGATTTTTTTTTTTTTTTGGTTTTTTTTATATTGGTAGTCCGTATGGACAGGACGCAAATTGAGCTTACACACTCTAATTACATAAAGGTACTCGAATGCAGAATTTAAAAAATCAATTAATAAAATATATCACGGAAATAAATACGTGTTTATTTTAACAGTACATAAAAATGGACTTATCCAGTAAACGCAATACTTTTAATGCTTACATTGTTCCTGGCTAGTGTCGATCAGTTCAATATTTGTTTCAGGGCCAAGAAAATGGGCTAAAAAATCTCTCAAATTAAATTGTCACTTATCAGTTTCTTCGAGACGGTGGCTGCAGACTATACGCTGGAGCGGTGTCCTCTGACCATCTGTTTCCTTCGAATCAGACGCTACTCACAACGAGAAAAAAAGATGCCGTGACATAACGTGGCGTTCACGTTGTTGCCCACACGCACACACCAGATGTGAGTGCTCTCCCGGGTTCTACCAGGTAATCCCGCATACACACACACGTGCGTACTGTTCGGGGACTCACCCCCATGTGCCCTGCAGCTTGACCACTCGGCCCCTTCGGGAGCCATCTCTACCTAAGTTAAACAAAGCAACCTAGCCGACAACATGTCGCCAAACAGGAATTTTCCACCTTCCGTTGTATCACAAAACGGCTAGACGAAATGTCGTATAAATATATGGGTAAGCAACGAAAAATTAATTATAACGAAGGCTGAACATTACAAACTCTTAAGTCTCACATTTCATTATTTCTTGAAGGTGTGCTGTAGATTCGCAGGTGTCAAGAAAATTCAGTTTCGCGGTGTCACATACTATTTTTTTAGTGCCAAAAACAACAAATATAGGGACAAAAAATAATTTTTTACCACGATTTTGTTAAGAATCTTCGATACAGGTCTGTACGCGTCAAGAACAGATTATCATTTCTTGCTACGGTGGCCGGTATAGTAGAGTCATAAGGAATAGCGCAGATTTTAAACCATACCATAAGCTTGCAAATTGTGAAAATCTCATCAAAATTGGTCTGCCAGATTTTGTGTGATGCCATTTCAAACAGATATACACACCTAGTTACAGATTTATACATGAAGAGTTTTCAGGATGGAGTGGAGACTGAATTAAGAGCACTTTGAGTAATAAGTGACAAAGAAACCTCAAGATAAATTTTTGTTTATTTTGATTACAACTAGGCAGTTTTATAGATCTAATTGTTTGTCGCATTTAACGTTTAAATACGGGATAACATTGAAGTAGGCGACAAATTTGAAGTTCCTTGGTAAGAAAGTTATTGAGACAGATCCAGTAATATACCTGGTCGAACAACTTTGTCGGTAGCTTACTCCTTTATTTCCAAGTGAAAAAAATATTAAACAAATATCTTAGCTATCCACCTAACAGAAAAAAAATATATGAAAGCCTCCAAAATTTAATTTTACAGAGAAATTACATTCATTATTACGATTTGTGGCAATGAAATTGATAAAATATACAAATTTAAAGTCTCCGTTAAAGAGCAGGAGACTTTTGGCTGGTGGAAAGACGTGTCGGAGCACGGGACTTTAGAAAGGAGAAGTATCCTTCATGGAAGCTACGAGACTAATTAAACTAGTTCTGTTATTTAATCCCGAACACATAACAACTATCATGGTACATGGTATAAACATGTTCCAAATATCACCAGCTCAGTCTTACTATAGAACTAGAAAACTGAGTCTACCAAACCAGGAACACTCTGTTTTGGTTTAAAATTATTCGTTTTCATTTTGGTAACCACAACTGAAAGGAATATTTCACCATATTTAATGAGGAAATTTTAACATCATTAATACGATTCACTCTGAAAAGTAGAGAACAAATTACAGCTATAGGTGCTTGACCTGCATTCTCATTTTCTTTTACAAATTGTCGAGTGTCACCAATACCTCCCCTAACTTTCTGTTTCCATGAGCACGACACTAACGACGTCAATACTCTTGCTAAAACCTGGATACAGCTCTTCTGTATTGGGATTCAAATTATTTCTTGATTGAAGCCCATCGTTAGCCGTTGCTAACAGCTATCAGAGATGGAACGATTTCTTTCTTAATCACTTTAGTCAGTCTGCATTAGGTATCATTTGAAGATTTATTTCATTTCTCACATTATTAATTTCATCCATTATCCATAAATATGTCGCATACAATATTCATCACTAAATTAGTACTATACCATTGTACTTATTGTTTCCTTTGCGATATTTTCATTTAAAGCAGTTGGTATGTTATCGTTTTTGACACGTACTCGTATTAAAAGCAATTTGTGACTTTCAATAGACCCATTCTGTTCCAGAGTAAGAAGTAAACCAAAAGAGGAGAATATAGAATACACCCAGAGAAATAAATAGAAACTGGACGAAAGTAAACACCTGCACATTTCGCCGTTGGAAAAAAGTTGTTTAGAGAAACTTTTTGTTAAGTTCGCCAATATTTACTGTTTGGAAGGGAGCATTGAGGGTAAACGCACGTTTTGTACACTGTGCTTCGTCTCCGGTGCTTGCATTTCGGTGACAATGTTCACCTCACTTTCATTCTACGGCGTCATCATCTATTCTGGTTGCTGCATAGAGATACGCATATCCAGGGTATTCTGAAATGTTCTGCATTCAGCATATTTCAATGGCCTGCACAGAAGTCCTATGTAAGTCATATATACAACAAAATATACTTTTAGGATCTTAATAATTCTCCAATGGCTATTTAACGTTGATATAGAAGTAGATAATCAATTCGCTTAACTCATTAGATATATATCTTGAATTATTATACTTTCCTAAAACTAAGACCGTAGGGGTTTTATTGTACTCATGTAATTCATTGCATATATTCATTTACATCTTTATAAATAATATATAGGAAAAATGACTATCATATGCTAATTTATAATTTTTATGAATATTTATTAGCAATATGCCTTTTCATGGTACATTTATTTCTGAGAAATGAAATAACGTAAATTAAGTAAATGTAAATTATTGTATACAACTTAACAACCTAATCACTACTTAAGACTTCGTACACTGCAGTAATTTCAGAAAATGTCTGCATGTATTAGGCATACAATCGTATCTCCAAAATACATTTCAACGATTGTAGTTTATTGTAATTGTAAGAATACTGTAAAGTAGACTAATCCATTAAGTAGTGATTTTAATTAAAATGTTTATTTTATTATATGGTGAAATTGAACTGAAATCTATATCGAAAAAAAATTGCAGTCTAAATGCTACAACAATCTTTTTTATTATATCAGAAGAAAATATAAAGAAAAAATACGTTATTTTCTCCCAGACATATGAATAACACCAGTTCACAGAACTTAGATTTACAATTGTATATTATTCCTATGAGGTTTTGCCATAGAATAAAAACATATTTATTTTTAAATTAACAGTGATTTAAAAACAAATTTCATCTTGTAGCTAAGTAACAGGAGAAGCTTCAAATGACTGACTACTGTCCACTCCAAAGTGATAAAACAAAATACCTTTTAGGAAAGGTGTCTGAGGAGACAGAGATAAATTAATGAGTAGAAATATTGAACTGGAAAACACTATAGTTCCATAACTGAAGTAAAATCTAGTACGAACTTTACATATCCCACAATTTAAAATTGATAAACGTTAGCAAGAACTTTGTGGAACAGAGTATGTTTTTCGTAGGTATCCTCTGAGAATAGTGTTAAAGAAAATATTTGTATTGCACCAAATCGCTTTTTGCTGATTGGTCTGACATCATGGTGGGAAAATGATACCAAATCTCAGCAAAACGAATTGAATTATGCAAGAGGGATGTGTTATTCTGTACAAAATTTTGTTCTTTTGGGAGTGAAATGCGTCACATGTCTCTTGAGATATAAATAAGAAATAGTCTTATTCGGTAAGCTACCTCAAGTACTGCATATAATAATGTATTTTTGATCAAAGGATCACAGCATTCTTATATCAATAAATAACTTAAATGAAAGAGGATTTTGGGAATTTGCTTTCTGTGAAATCGCAGAAAACCATTCTGATTTACGGATGGAAGCAAAAAGGAAAAGATTTTAAAAAGTAAAAAATATTACAGGTATAAGGTTTCATCATCTCTTACTTTATTGCATCATACCTGAGACCTATTGGACATAAAGGACCTTTAACATTAGATTATAGATGAGTTGAACGTTTAATTAAATTGTGTTTAATTTCGGTCGTTCCATCAGAATTCCAGTGTAGTAAGGTCTTCTACCCACCACTATTCTGCAGTTTGCAATTGTACTCTTGCAGTCAGTGTGTGTGTGATCTCCACTAATAATACTATAAATGCGGAAGTAAGTCTCTGTTTTTTTGTTAGGTTTTTGACGACTAAATGGCTATACCGATGTTGATGAAATTTGTCAAGCAAATACTTTGTATCTGTAGGAAGGGCATAGGACATTTTTTCGGTATGATTAACAGTTCTAGTCACGAAATTTTGAGAACTTATAGAATGGTGACAGAGATGTGTTTGTTAGTCGGTAATGGTACGTCGATTGCACAAGCTGTGCTTCTCGCGCGGGAGTAAACTGGCCTAAGGTGTAGCTCTAGCAGAGCACGAGCAGCTAAAGTTATTAGATCCCAAGAATCGGATGATAATGCTGAAGAAAGAAGAAAAGACCAAGCTGAAATAAAGCTGCCGTTAGTTAACATCCCCCCCCCCCCACCCCCATTTCCCACGTTCGTTTTTCTGTTTTGAATATGTTTGAAATTAATTCTCTTCATGAGACAGGTTCGACGGTAGAATGATATAGTGATGGCTTTCCTGTCATATTGTGCCTACTCGGTGTTGTTTGGAACCAGTCCTTCGTTACCAACAACTTTCTATATTCAATTCTGGCAAAGAAATTATTAATCCACGCGTACGAAGTCGCGGGTATCAGCTAGTATATCAATAAAATAAATAAGTTATCACGTTTTGAAATTATACTTGATGTTATTTAAATAAAATGCATTTATTTTTTTTAAAAAATCCTAGTCAAATACTGGAATCTAAACACAGCAAGGAACTCATGTCACGAAAAATATCATTAAAAATGATCAATTTTCGCGTTTTCTTACAAGCTTTTTCACCATTGAAGATACCCTCGATGATTCATATGAAGGTAGTAGAAGCCATAATTTCGTACGGCAATATTAGTGGAGGTTGTGATTAAGTTGACCAAAATTGCAACTGACACATTTTGCTACAGCATAATTCACTCTGAAATCAGTAAATAATTTAAACTGCTTTCATAAGAGGCATATGACTGAAGTATTTACTTCATACGGAGGGGAGTAGTTCCAAATTTATCGTGCTGAACTCTGCGTGGACCAGGAATAAAACTGATATTACGTGTTGTAGAAAACTTTTTTAGGATTCCTAATTTATTTTTAAATTCATTGGTTCTATATTTCTGTCGTCATTAGTTCAGTAGAAGTTACAACTGTATTGCTATGTAAACTGCAAAATTATATGTAGAACTAATGCGCATTATATAATAACAATTCCGTATAATTAACTAACTGCAAAGAAATGAATTACCAAAATATTGCGTTGAACCCGTCATTTTTTACGGACTTGAAGCTAGTCCTCTAATAAAATTCGTTGCCTGGAGGCTACGCTCACCTCAATGTCTCGGTAACCTTCGTCGATTCTTTATAATGCTGGAAATGGTAGTTACGCCAATTGCCACTGCAGTGTTGCTTGGCTAATCAGCAAAATTCAATGAATATCTGTGTTGAAGTTATTTACGTTTGCGATGCAGAGATATAAAAGAAATTGTAATGTCACTTTCGTTTAAATGTATATATATGTATGCAGAAATGGATGTACGAAGGAGAGCATCCGATATGTAAATGGAGACTTTCCCGGCGTATTGATTCAATAAAAGTTTCTCGGGAGTCCAGCCGGATGGTATTTGTGATTTCGAGAAGAAATATCCAAAACAGACCTGATGAAGACAACCGAGCAGGTTGTCGAAACGTCGTCGTTTTATGACACCATCCGGCTGGACTCCCGAGAAACTTTTATTGAGAGCATCCGATGTTTGCGCTGTATTTTCTGTAGCAGTTCCTGGAACAAAGTGACAACGTGACCTAAGAATTTTTTGATAGAAGTACAGTGAACTTTTCAACTGAAATTATTTAATGTTTTATTCATGTATATAATTTATAGACAATTTCGCAGCAGGACATATAATGAACTTCACGTTTTTAGTAACTTCAAATTAATACCAAATCTGTTTATGGAAAACTCAGAGATGAGGAGTAACTGTAATTCGCATTACACAACTTTACAATATCACCTAACTGATAATATGTGATCTCACTGGCCATACTCTAACTATGAAGTCTTATTATACCCAGCTAACTGACGCAGACTGAGGAGGCCACTTCACTGGTAGGTGGGAGGATAATTAACTCAAAACTACACACCAAATTTTTTCACGAGCAGTGTAAGGAGTTACTCAACACTTTGGATATTACAGATCGCCCGTCACGTGATAAACTTTAAAATACAGTTCAATGTGTGACGATAGTAACTCCAGTTACTGAAAGTATTTGAAGAAAACTTTAACTCATGTCAAAGATATTCGCAGATTGTGGACTATGTCCCATTCCGTCAGATAGTGTAGCAGTCTACTTGGGCGGACCATACCTCGGACAAGGACACAACTTTGGATCTTCCGAAAACACTGGAACCAATTGCTTCCACTAAAGTCGGTATATCCCCTTTAATCTTGTGCAAGTAAGGGCAGTCAACTTCAACTTAACTTGTAATACCAAAGATCAATGTTGAATATCAACTTGACGACCACTAGACCGACAAGGTTCGTATTTCTTCCACGTCTTATTTGATTTAGTTTGAGGACTAAAACAAACTTCAAGTCAAGTAATGTAATTTACGTAATATCAGTACTCCAATTATATTCGTTAAACGACGTAGTCTACATTGTGTAGTATAACTACGATTAATGCAATTTGTTTGCAGGCAAGCAGTTGTTATCCCTATGTATATTTGTAATGATTGAATGACGATTACTGAACATACGGTGGTTTTCTTAAACGATCCGTGAAAATGTATAAATCTTTATCTGTAATATATGTATGTGAGAAAAATCAGCTTTCGCATTAAATCACATTCAGACCGAACATTAAAATATGAACTTATGTGTCCAGATTTAAAAGCGAAGGAAAACTCTAGTTCTTCAGTTAAGGTGACCCCGTGTTAAATTCTTAGGACTTATTAGGTTCTTAAAAAACTTGTGTAAAGGCAATTCTTTGATTATTTGGGGAATTCTAATACTTAATGTAACATAGGACTAGTTTTTAAACATTTAAGCATAACAGTCTAAAAACATGATATATTTCTCTCCTAAGCTGGATTATTCGCAAATTGAAAACCAATATTAAATACATTTGTAACGATTGTATCACCAGTGCTGAACATACGGCGGTTCCGTTAATTTGATGCCAAGAGAATCTAATAAGATTTTCCTAATTAATCCTACTATTCAAATAATTTGTATTAATGAAACCATTAATATTAATAAGCCACTCCATTTACTCCAACGTCCCACGAATTAAAATATTAATGTAGGTGGATAGTTATTTTCGGTACACTTGTGGAACAAATTTAAACAACATAAATTCTTTATGGTTTTGTATTAATTTTGAACAACATGTACGTCCAGAGTTACTTACTATACATTTCTTTTTGATGCGTAATTTAACAGAGATAGTAATGTTTGATCCCCATTTCCCAACAGAGCAACATTATTCATTAAATTGCAAATCAAGCAATGTTAGTTGTCTTGGAAGCACCATACGAATTAAAAACTGCGACTCTAGACTCTAAAACTACGTTGATGCTACTTTATATTTGCAGGATATTAATTAGACTCGGTAAAAAAAGGACCCATTATTAAGTAAAGCGGAAGTAAGTTAAAAATTAAAATAGTTTGAGAGAAAACGAAACAGTATTTGAATGCTAAACAAATGTTAGTAATAAAAAATCTCTTGTAAAAACTAAAATTCTGCCGCAACCGTTTCTATACTTTTACTCATTTCCTTCAACCAGAATAAACACATTTTATTGTTTATTAAAACTAGCATTTACCCAATACTTCGCACACACGGGTCTTGGCGTGTATAGAAATACTATGAGTTTTTTAGTTTAGTATCAAATATTAACTTGCCGAAGCAAAAAATATAGTTTTCATTTAAAGATTTTCCTTTCTTTTAGTTACTGCCTTAAGATTCAGTTTTCATACTATAGTTAGAAAATTGTTGTTATACTTATATATTAACACAATATAATATATAGAAAATAAGAAATTAAAGTTACATGAAACATTATAGCTAACGGTCTAATAAGGACGTACCGAGAATCAGTTTTCC
>JARYHS010013630.1:344289766-344322904 GCA_031002005.1 Vandiemenella viatica
GAACTAGTTGTACGACCAACTCCTGGAGGACCTCTGCCGGCATCCCATCAGGTGCTGGTGATTTTCGTATACGTGCTATACGTACTGTGAAGGATTTTGGGATTTAACCCAGGACAATGGAGTCCAATCTGGAGTTGGTAATTATGGACCACCAATCCTCTTGCACTGCCGGCCAAATACCGATAGTGAAAATTATTTCCTCCACCAGTACTGAAACTAACTAACCCATTTCAGTACCCGGACACCTTTACGGCTGTCGCAACCACCTCACCAATCGGAGTGGACTAACACATAACATTAACTAAGACGTCAGATCATCTATATTTTCGGCAGGCGGTAATATTTGGGCGTGACTTTCGAGAGGACACTGCATCTGCACAAGGGTGGGAGGTAACGTCAACAAGCGGGCGAGAATTAACAAAAAGGAATTCGGCAACAGCATTTTTAAGGATTAATCACGGCGTAAATAATGGAAAAAAGATCTCAGTATAGCTGGATGAGGTCTCGATCGCTCGTCCTCCAAATGCCAGGCCCGGCCCTTACCGCTCACCAGCCGTAATCTGCATTAAGATTACTAACATTTCTGAGCATCAAAATTATGGAAAAATCTGTATTCGTGCACGGTCACCGGCGGATGTGTGTGATAGCTATTTAACACTTAACATTTTAACAACTCGAGTAAGTTTAGAAATAAAAGGTTACAATCGAAAAGAAATGTTACTAATTAATCAACCGTCGTAATTTTATTGGAAGTATACGTAATACTTTTTTTTCGGACAAACTGCAGAAATGTATCGTGTAGTTACTTCTCTCATCGCCTTAGGTTCTCCCGCATCAGTTTTCCTCGTAGTTTATGAAGTAGCAGTTGAATTATTCAGTTGGTTCTCTATATCTGCCGAGGACCTAATGTGTGTATTATCAGTTTCTTTCCACGCCACAGGCCGATGTAACACCCACATTTGTGAGACTGCGCCGTCCTGAGCAAGCACATATATTTCCACTTCCCTGCTGCTGGCAGTGATGGATTTTGACACATTGCTGCTTGTATTCTGCTATCTGCGGCTCACTGGCTGCTACCGTATTCTGTCGAGATATACAGAACAGCGATTTATTTCTGCTCTCTTGTAACAATTTCTCGGTATCTCATTTTAATTCCACATTAGAAAAAGAGAATCTCTACGCTCCTATGTTTCTCTGAGTTATTTACGATGTGGCACAGCTGACATAATCGTTTCAGTGTGCATCTGTGTCACTTGTGATGGAATCGCAGCGCCGTTCGGTCTTAAGCCGCCCCCCCCCCTCCCTTTTCCCAGCAGGCCGAGTTTAAAGCAGAACCTCGTGCAGACAAATTGCGCACTCTCATTCCTCGTAATCCAAATTCTGTAAAAATTTTCCCTCGTTTTTAAATGGATTGCACTGTCTCTCCTTTTTTTTAACGGAAATTTTGTAGTCTTTCCTAAAATATTCAGGATAGTTTTACACGTTAAGATCTGCTACACACAAACAAAAATAACTGTTATAAGTATTTATTTAACTTTTATTACTTATTTCATGATTTTAAACAATCTTTTAGCAACCTGATAGTAACATTTACTTCAAAACTGAGCATATTGTGCCATATTATGGTATT
This sequence comes from Vandiemenella viatica, assembly GCA_031002005.1. NCBI lineage: Eukaryota > Metazoa > Arthropoda > Insecta > Orthoptera > Morabidae > Vandiemenella > Vandiemenella viatica. The sequence goes on from JARYHS010013630.1 coordinate 344,291,397, forward strand.
CTGTTTAAAGAAAATTACGACATGAAATCAGTAGGGAAATTACCAGCCAGATAAACTCATATTCGTTGCAATTAAAGGTGTTTTAATAGAAGTAAAATTAACAGGAAACTCTCTAGCGACGCCAATCAATTGTGGTTTCACTTATAAATAAGAGTCATCTCATATTTCATTCGCTGTATCCGTTTAGGTATTTGTTTTCGCTGTTACATGTTCTGCAGAGCATCACATTTTATTATTTTTAATGTGGACGACCTGATAAAACTCGGATGTATTAAAATTTATACAAATACAGTTTTAAATACCATACTTCACGCGCACAATTGAGCGCTAATGGCAAACTCTTCCAAATATCAGTGCACCAAATACACTGAAGTGCCAATGACATCCAAAAGCGCAGCACATACACCATCATTCCATCACTACAGTCAGCCACGACAGTGAAAAACTAGGCAAAGCAAACAACAATAGGTTATCAATTTGCTATACAACAATCTAGTTATGCCAAGTACTAAATAAAATGAGCCCGAATTAATTTTAAATGATATTCAAACTATCGAATACTGAATACAAATGCTGAGAATTAAATAAACTTAAAAAAAACTGCGAAATTATGAAAAATAAACTCTGGAGTAATTAAAAATTAAAAGAAAAACTCTAAAATACTAAAAATGATTATAAAACAGATTTATTAAATTTAAATATTTTACCAGGTTGAAAATAGTGACAGGTATGTCACATGTTTAAAACAACATTTAAACAAGTAGGCTCATATAAAATTAACCTTCTCATACTACAATCTTTTTAAAAAGAAGACCCCAAAGAATTATCTTTTTTATTCAACACGGTTTCTCTGTTGGCGTTTATGTCTTTATTTTGAAATAATATTAGCAATTGATCTATTCCCACATTTATTTATATTTTGTCATGGTAGTCAGGATTAGAGATCCTACAAGCATGGTAAGCCCTTATACTTCTCAATAATCTCTAGCACAAAGTCTTATTGAGACGATATTATTATTTTTTTTAAAAAAAAGGTATAAAAAGAAAATAATATTGTTCTAATTTTTACTTAATAATATTTAAAACTGTATTATTTTCAATTCTACATTCAAAATAATATTTAACTAGTAGCAAAACAAATATTTCTATAGCAGATCAAAACAAAAAAGAAGTGGTACAATGTTTGCATAGTCCACTCAAGGCACTGATGTCTGCTCGGTGGTCAGCGACGGAACGAAAACGGTTTGGCCAGCGGTTTCACCATACACTAGCCGACTGGAGTGGCGGCATGATGTCGCTCCACATGGTTTTCCCCGTCATTCGGCTTGATGGCATGATGGACGAAACTGATGTATATTGGACTGACCGGATATCCAAGTAATCCTGTAAGTCCACGTCATCCACATCAGTTTCCCCACAGACGACACGATAATGGAGTGGCGTCGCTCCATTTGGACGGATGGAGCGATCGTGTATGGCCACCTTAAAGCTTTTAGAATGCAGTTACAACGCCCTCGTTGCCTTTCTATGACACATAATGCAAAAAAAAAATACCTGTTAGTTTTCTTGGCCTCCACGCATCTACACAGTACAGTGTTGGTTGTTTTTTTTTTTTTTTTTTTTTTCCCCTTAGGTTCAGCCAAAATAAAATCCAACTCTAACAATGAAAAAGTAATCTTATTCAAGCATAATTAGAGTTCAGATTTCTGCAGCTCACGTATACTCTCAACTTGTGATTCCTTGATGTGAAATTATCTGCATCATGTTCTGTTTCAAAAATACATAGATAACAACTTTAGATAATAAGTTATGTGTGGGAGTTTGATAAAGGCCCTTCCAGTGGTTTTAATACTCAGGCTGAATAGTTAGTCTCTTCTGTTTAATTACTTATTCACATCAATTCTTCATGTATTCGCCGAAAAATTAACGAAATGCCTGCAGTTTTTATTTATGAGAGATATACATTTCTCTATAGATTCCTGCCGAAGGTTTTTACTTTGAAGCCTATATTTTGATATTTTTTCAGCCAGATGCTCCACGATTCTAGCTCCTAAGAAGTCTCTATTAATGGTGCAAGTTTTTTTCTGATGACAGTTCTGTCTTAAATTCACATTTAATCTTTGATTGCGCAGTAAGATGTACTTACATTGGTGCTCATATATAGTGTCGCGATACTTAAATTGGTGTCCATAAATAGTGTCGCTATATGTATGAAACATGAAGTAAAATAATATTTGTGATCGTTGAAAGACGTTTAATTGCACTAAATAAATAAAAAATCTGTGAAGATGTAGTGGAGGTGAAAATTTTGTTTTATTAATAAGATGATAGTTTCGTGAAGTTCAGAAACTCAAATCATTGCTTCAGTATGTATTTCATTCCTGTGCTACCTTAAATACAACGGCGATGACCTTGATGCCCTACAAGCTCAGAACTCAATACCCATCAGTCATTCCATCACCTTCCCCAATGTACACATGTCTTGCGCTCCTCTATCACTTCATTACACAGCTTTGTTATCTATATTTACATCTCACTTTCATAGTCGCGTGAATAACTTCTCAATGCATCATTGTCAGGAACTTCACAAAAATGCTCATATCAAGAACAGTGAGATCTGTATTTTATTTTTGTTTCACTATTATAGAACTTACAACAGTTAAGGAGAATGGTTCCGGGTAAGTCATTACAACTTTTACTTAAAAAATTACAACTTTTTAAGGATATAAATATTTTCAGAAACTTTAAAAATAGGTTAAGGAGTAATATTTGGCAAAGTTCTTTAGCTTGAATCTCGTACTAATATAATACCAAATCCATTCACGATGGCCCCGGCAGTGCAGAGGCTAATACGCTGCCGTCGCATTATAAGGGTCGCCGGTTCGAGTCTGGCTTAGGGCATCGATTAATTTAATTAAGTGTTGTTACGTCTTGTGTTGTTCTCTATAAAGCGTGCCACATATTCATAATAAAATTATGAAATAATAGTTAGAATAAAATGGTCGCTGAGACCGAACGCCATTAAAAAAACAACAACAAATAAAACCATTCACTTTAACCGCCAACACAGTTAAAATCGCTACTTACCTTCAGTGGTACGTAACGTGTCCGCTGTGTTTTCATATCACAACACGAAAACAGTTCAACGAAATTTGTTGGTTAATTTTCAGTTCCCGTTCCACAGTAGGTGGAATGAGCGTGTAGGACCACTTACATAGACTCCTCACTCTCCAAACGTGACACCTTATGATCTTTTCATTGGTGTTGTGATTTTATGTGCAAGCCCGGCTGATCTCGCAAATCGAATGAATCCGCAGTTGCAAATGTGACATACACTACACTGGTTTGCATTGTGAATGGTGTTACACCACACTAAAGGACATTTTGATGTAAAATTTGAAATTTTCTGTTACGTAGTGAATCTTGAACTAATTCTGTAAGTTACCTGAATAAATTTATACATATTTTTTGATGCAAAATCTTTTTTTAAGTACGTTTATATGGTCATATTTCGTTGTAATAGCACGTTAAACGTAACTACAATGCTGGCTGGATACATTACACGTGCTAGGAATGTCAAACGCAGGACAATTGTACAACAGTCTACAAATACAGCGTTCATTTGCGAATAGTTTTTAATTTCATGTATTTGCATGCGAAACAACTGCATGATTAGGAACTTGATGCTTACTTTGACGAATAATTCACTGTTGTAGATAACAGAATTCAGTTTTGAACGTTCCTAAGAATCGGAGGTTTTATTAATGAAAATCAAATCGATAACATTTGTAAGAATATATTGTTTTTTTTAAGGTCAGTTTCTGCCGTTGTAGAACGTTACTTGCAGTAGCCAATGGTTTTTCATCAGGAGAACTGTAACTTTATATGGAATCACTAATAAATTCCGAGGAATTAAAACACAGAATACCGCAAGGATTCATAATTATTAACTTTCTTCTATTTACTTTGGTAGGTAACGAAAGAGCTCAAAAACACAATGGTATGATTTTGTAACTGTCACCAATAACTGAGTGCTCAGATGTTTTATGCGGATTAGTGCGGTTTTCAGCCCGTAAACTAATGAATGTGTGATATAACGTGGTAAGCTCATCACTGTGTCGTATTAATCTTGACGGAAGACTGCAGTGCACAGATAATCATGTCCGTGTTTCTACATGGCTAGTTAGAATACTGTAGTAATCAAATATTTTGCAAACATCAAAATAAGTTTCGTATTGTCTTAATAGCCTAGCAACCAAGTTTCAGTGACTGTTTTGACTAACCTATCAGGCAATTCTAGCGAGTAATGATGTTATTTAAGATTTAAATCACAACATGTTTCGCCGTATTATACCTCTGCTAAGAGCGTTTAATGTTTTTAGCTGTCACCGGGTAGATCCAGGAAAAGGTCATTGAGTTTCCGTTGTTATTTAATTCCCGAAAATCATTTATATGAATTATTTATGTGAAAAATTTAAAAAAACGTCAAAATCCACTAGTAAAACTCATCCTCTTCGAAACAGTTGGTGCCTACAAGGAAGATCTGTGATCACACCCAAATTCAGTTGCTATACGTTCTGGCCGAAAACTTATCTTGTCGGCGTATTATGAAATTGAATCAAAATTAGTATCGATAAAGTGCGTTAACTCGCTTTATCAGGACAGAAATGTTAAAGATAAAAAATGATGGGTAATTGTTAAGTCCTCATACATAGATTGGTGAAGGTAGAATTCCATATTTCTGTCTACGATATCAGTACTAAAGTAAAAGTTTCGCTGTGAGTGACACGTTTAAACTGTTTAATTCCACGGAGTAGTTCCAAAAATCAGAGGCGTATAGGAATCCCCAAGTTCATTATGATGTTGACTCCGGTCATCAAATGAAGCAGTATGAATTTCATCATGGTCAAATTGCACGAATCTTTAAATCGTAGGTTGCAATGCTGTTGCTATGTTTGTTGGTTGGCCAAACCGTAACCACGAAACCAGAACTGGTTTGTAAAAAATCATTTCAGAAACGATCTTTATAGAGGATTCTTTACATATCCTCCAATAAATAAATATTTCTGAAAAATTATAATATTTTTCTTATTCAATTTTTAGTTAATAGACGAAAGGAGAAAAAATAAGGGTGTTACCTCACAAGTCTTCTCATTAAATCCTCGTTTAATGTTTAGTTTGTTTATATGTCACAGTGCTAAGTAAAGTCACAAAATGTTATAGAAATCTTGTGTCTATTTGAAACAGATTGATGAGCGTCAGAATTTCGTAATTTTTAGTTCGTCAGTTATGGTCTCGGTCGAAAAATTACAGACCACGATCATAATTATACCGAATCATGTGAAAAGCTAACGTGAATCGTTATAATTTGAGCGTTTAGTTGGTTTTAGTGATGACTCAGCTTATTTATGCAGAAATCGCGTTGATATTATTACAACTTTATGAAAAAATTGTTGGATAAAAAAATATTATGTTATGAATTAAGATACCATATTTTTCTACTCTTCAGATTTAATATGCAGGACAGTTCTACGTATATGTCGACTCTAGGGAATATCTCAAAACATTAACCATAACCGCGAATTATGTATGCAAATGTAAACACTGTTATCCATCAGGAATATTCGAAATTGCCGGAACGATTCTGAAATAACAGGTATTAAGATAATACGGACTTGAGCAGCAGCGTTCGCGAGCGTGCTTCCGCCTGCGGGCGGTGCAGCTGGACGGGTTATTTTCAGCTGTGTAAACACAGCCGCAGTGTTGTTACTGTCGACGGCGGAGGAGGGCGTGACTCAAGTCTGGCGTTCTGCTCCTACCACGGTGACATCCATTATCGGGGCTTTTATTTTATTTATTACTTTTCTTTGATAGATCCCTGAGGAGGAAGGAACTCTGGGATGTGAAACATGTCATGAATAATATATATACGTACAAGATAAATAATAAAGATAGCGGAAAAATTATATGTTGCAAAGACAATAAATAAACATTAATTTTTAATTTTAATTTTGTAAAAGTGATTTTAGATACAATTAATTATTTTGTAAAAAGTCTCGAATGTAGTAGAATAACTTTCCAATAAAATAATCCCTCATTTTTTCTTTATTATCTACAGACTGCTTTATACTTTTAGGAAGTTTATTAAACACACGTGTTCCAGAAAAATCAAACTTTCTTTTTATTAATGAGAATAATGTTTGTGTTTTATACAATTCATTTCTGTTTCTTGTATCGAAACTGAGTACCAGTGAATTTGATGTAAAGCAGTTAAAATGTTCTCTGATAAAGCACGTGAGGGAATATGTGTACTGAGAAGTCATTGTAAGAATATCGAGCTTTTAAAGGGCTGTCTGCAAGAAGTATTTGTTTTTATCCTACACAGTATTCTAGTAGCTCTTTTATCTACCGTGAAAATGTTTTTCATTGCGAACAGTTTCCAGTAAAAAAAATATGCTACATGAAATAACTGAATTAAATGAGAGGAGTACAATTGTTTCGTTAATTCTACATCTGGTGGCAGGAAAATGTTCTTCTTGCAAAAGTGAAACTTTTTAAATTCTTCAGTACTATTGTCATATGTTATTTCAAAAGGAATTTATCATCTATATGAATGCCAATGAATTTTATATTCTTTGTTTCCAAGTTTGCGTTATTTTCATAATTTATATGAAATTCCTACTATGCATAATTGTTTGAAACATAATATATTTTATCAAGATTTAATTTTAATGAATTTGCCTTAAACCAGTTAGACAGTTCAGTGTTGTATGCAAATAAAATTCTCTTAGTTTTGTTGTATAAATTTCCAGGAAATTCATTAATGTGTAATAAAGCATTAGGGACCCTAGGAAAAATCTTACGGCTTTCCTTTTTTCTGAAGGAGTTTCACGAAAATTCTCGCAAAGAACAGCATTTTCCCTAATTACGTAAATACAACCTTCGGTAGCAAACTGGAAAAAAAAAGAAACATAATTAATGCTATAGCAGAGTACTTTTGTTAACTTTAATAATTAAGAGCTTATATATCAGAATGAGAGTTTTTATCGTATCTCGTAGAAGAGAATTAACGTTCGGGCTTAAAATTCCGGGAGACATGTGGTTGACTTTAGGTGGAGCTATAAGACGTTGGTTTTACTCGTATATTTTTCATAACTTACTCCAAGAAGTTGCCGTTTCGGTTCCAAACGGTCCCATGTACACAATCTTTTCCCTGATCATTGTCAGTGAGCTTTAAAGTCTCAATAGGAAGAAGATCACTCGAGAGTAAAACATTAAATGGGTTTAGCTTTTAATTCAATGTATATTGTTGTATAACTATGAGTAAGTAAGTTCATTCGCCATGCGGGCACTCAGCCATCGTCAAGCTGGTTGTTTAGGTGGAGCGGCCAAACTAATGTAGGCTGCATATAGCTTTTCGATCTAAAGTCTGATCTCTGTATGCCATACTACTAATATTTGTAGAAGACATACGTGTTCAAAACGTCTTCAGTACCTTCTCGAACAAATAAAAAATATCAGACATCAAAATTTAAGAACTGCGGGATTCCTCTAAAAGTTTATATTAATACAAAACTTGTTAAAAATTATTATCGTTGTATTTATCGTGTTTATACGAATCTTATAGTTTCTATTCCTAAACGGAAATCTCGAATAATAATAACAATAAATCAAGGAACTTGTTTCTAATAAAGAGAATTTGTTTCAAGGTTGTGATGGTGTTTGGTATTTCCCGTTTTATACTTCAAATTTGAGTGTATTTATACTTTAGTAATACCATTCTAATATTTTACTGTGACAACTGTGTTCAAAAATAAAAGATTCATTGTGAAGGTATTATTTCCGTAAAATACAATCATTTTACTTTGGAAGATTTCATTCGAAGGGCTGAAAACTTGAGTGTATGCGGTGGCTTTAGAGGCGCGAGGAGTTTCAAAAAAGTGGTTGCCAAGTATACGACAGAGCGTAATTATTATGACCACTGCCCACCGCGAAATTGAGTGTCGTCTATTTACGTTGCTGGTAAGTCATACGGTAAGGAAAGTATGTAAGTGGATCGGAGACGCGTAGGAATTATTCTTGTATCGATATATATGGAAAATAAGGAAATCCGCTGGCATAAGTTACTTTGGCAGATTGTTATAACCCAGTACCTGGGAAAGAGCATCTCGAAAACGGCGATGCTGGTCGGCTGCTCAGTGTGCTACTAAGTGGCTTGAACGGTGATGAAATCACAATTAGGCGACAAAGTGGTTGTTGGGTTCTAACCTCATCACAGAACTGAGGATTGCCAGCTTTTTTTAAAAAAAAAAACAGGGAGTGATCTGTGGCAGATCTGAAGGCAGATAATAATACTGGTGCGTGCACAATCGCGTGTAGTTCAGGGCACATTGTTGAATAGAGGGCTCCATAGCAGACGCCACCTAAGTGTTGTCATGTTCACCAGCGACATCGCAGGTTGCTATTGCAGGTCATCGAGATTGGAGCGTGGATCAATGGAAACGTGTCGCTGGTAGTTAATGAAACCACGTTTCTTGTTGTACCAGGGTGATGGTCGTGCCCTGGTAAACGGCTACACGAAACATGTCCCACGCCACGGATGCAGGCCAGTGGTGGTAGTATTATGTTACGGAGCACATTCACCTTGGGTCTCATGGGATCCATGGTAGTCATTGAAGGCACCATAAGATCTGTGGACTAAAATTATTGCGGACCACCGACATTCCTTCATGTCTTTCACGAAGGCGATGACATCTTCCAGCAGGATAACTGTCCGTGTCACAATGTCAGAATCATGTTACAGTGATTTGAATAGTATGATAGTGAGCTCGTGCAGATATCTTTGCTACCAAATCTGTCTGATCTCAATCTACAACCATTTAGGTCGTTATTCACGGCCAAACACCACCGACCCTTAATTTAAGGGAGTTTCGTGACCTGAGTGGAAACATCTGGTGCCATAGACCTTTGGAAATCAACGAAGCACTTACCGAATCTACGCTACGCCGAATTGCAGCTGTATTACATTCCAAAGGTGTCCAACACGCTATTAAGCAGGTGGTCATAAGGTTTTGGCTTATCAGTGTGGCACAATAGTACAGTCCAAAGAAGCCTGTTTTTACACAGATAACTTGTTTATATTAACATAAACCAGAAAGAAATTTGAGAGATGCTTCATGTAATATATGCATACCTCTTCCTTAAAAGCTGGATCTTAAGAAAAGGTTAATAAAAAGCTCTTGAAGCATTCAAGATATGGTTCAGGAGAAGAATATGTTATGGTCAGAGAGAATGAAGAATGAGAGATACTGCCGAGAATTGACGAAAGGAAAAATCTCATAAGAACCATTGTGAAAAGAAGAAGTTACATGATTCCATTATATCTCTCAACAATGTTCACCACTTTACTCGAAGAATCTATGGAAGGTCATCTCAGTTTTGGGAGAAATAAAACACAAGGATGAAAAGAGAATAGCTTCGGACAGCAGGGAATTGCAGTCATAGCAACCTTCGGGTTGAGGGGAAGGGGAAAATCATAAAGCACTAGCATAAATAAGGAAGTTCTAGGAATAGCAGTTGATCAGGTTTTTTTCACTTATGGCTTTACGCCTCGTCGACATCGAGGTCATTAGAGGAGGAATAAGACTGGGGACTATGGAACTAGGAGGGAATTCTGCCATGGCCTTTTTGAAGGAAGCATCCCAGCATTCACCTGGAGTGATTTGGGGAAACCATGGTAAACCTAAATCCGGATGCCCAGACTGGGATTCGAACCGGCGTCCTGCCGAATGCGAGGCCAGAACGTTAACCGCTCACCCGCCCAAGCGCTCGGTCAGTTGATTAAACTAGTGTATCGCCCTGTATACTGAGGTACTATGAACACTTAAGACATATATTTAAATAGGTGAAATTCAGTATTGCTTTCAGCATCACGCGTTAAAAAATAACAAGTAGTTATAACAACAGTGCAGAATCTCAGTTTAATGTTTCAAACGATTGACATTTTACGGTTGAATGTGAGAACTAATTTCCATAATAGTGTTTGTTTTACCTTACTTTCAGCACGCAACTGCTTGATTTGCTCATAGATCATTCCAATACATTGCCATTACACATAATCACTGTGGTAAGAAATACTATAGTGCATACATCAAGTGGTCCTTAATGTCAGATGTTGCTTTCATATTACAAGAAGAATTTTTAAAAGTCAAAGTTGGTGGAATATGTGAATAAAAATTATATTTTGGGATGCGGCAGCTCAAGGAACGATTGACTCTTGCCGTTAAATCAAAGCAAGTAAAATGGATTGGTTGAAATGAGAAGTGGATACTCTTGTTTTTGCTGCGAGATGCTCGCTGTAAGTCTGCGTCTTGCTGGTGTCAGGTTGCCGCAAGCAATCTTTTTACCCTCTTTTTGGACGCAGCAACTCCGCGCTATTGAAGCTACTTTGCGAGGCAAGTGCCCTCTGTAAAGAATGAATGCTCCTCCGAGAAGCTTTTTTTATGCGTCTGGCGTTTCGTCGACAGCAAATTTTCTTCGCGTGTTTTAATCTAATACACATTTATATAAGAACCACGGTCACCACACAACACAGCAAATTCTTAAGTTTTACCATAAGTGGAAAGAAATTACGATAGAATTTCGTGCCAAACAATGTTAATCAATAATTGTGTGAGTGTGTAAAAAAAATACAAGAAAGTTAACAAAAACAAAATTTTATTTTTTATTTTTTTTGATTTTGGAGAATTGGGTAGCGGTATATGAAAAAAAAATGTGGATAGATTATGCCAATTAATCGTAAAACAATGGAAATATTCTGGTAACAACAACATTTGGCACGTAAATCCGAATTACGGAAGTCAACACATTAAAGTCTTTTAACTCTGTTGTGTTGTCTTCTTACTTACTTCCTCAGCTACGTCATGGGACTATTTGTATTTAAGTTCCGTGATTTCATTTATTTTCAGCTTTGGTGTACACATTTCTTTTCCTATTCTTACGATCGCCTTAAACTATTCCCAATTTGACACCACAGTACTTGTGCTCTCCTTCCACATACTGAACCTTCCCCTGAAATATCTATTCAGTTCTGAAATAGTTACCTTTTTATAGTTTTATTTAGTGTCACCTTCAGGTTTTACCACTAGTTTACCATATCCCTTTTGCATCCATAAAACGTCTCGAAATCATGTATTTTTTGAGTCACTTGAAACTCACAAAGTTATTATCAGTCTTTGCTGTAAAGATACCTACGTGCTCTGCCTCTTCGTAAAACCTCCTTAGCTTATTAAGGCATTTACAAATCGCTTTTCCCTTGTGTTAGTAATCTTATTTTCTAATTTAAATCCAGACCAATAATGACTATTCTTGGTTCACCTCTCAATATGAATTTAGCTTCTCCACGAGTCATCATCTTCATGATTCACTCTTCCATTGCGGTAAGCTGCCAACATCCTAATTTTTTTTTTTCGTTTCACCCAAGAAATCTACTGCAAGAAACCCACGAATATGACCTATGCACACCACTAAACTGTTGTAATCTTTCGTGACAGTATGAACATCCCTAAAACCCCTATCATCCTCCATCTTTAGCTATCGGTGTAAACCTCATTGTGTAGCACTCCTTCATTTAACACTCTATCCCTGTACTTACTTACGGTTTTTATGGATTTATTTACAGTAAAATATCAAGCATTATAACTTTGTTCATTATGCTCAAACAGTCTTATAATTGGCGTTTTAATATTTTAGGCTTTACTCTTCACCTTTGTTGTTGTGATCAATTTTTTTAAATTGTTACAGCAGTTTAAACTATTTATTTAGTACAGTAGAACTCCAACTATCAGAATCAATTGGGACCGGACCCCATTCGGATAATCAAAAATTCGGATAATTGGACTTTTTCCCGAAAAAGGGTCTATTTTATTCAATTACTGTAAGTATATTGAAAATGGGAGAAAAAACTATTTTAAAAGAAAAAGAGTTTTTAATTAACTAAATTAAAAGGCAACACTTTTACATGTCAAGCACACTTACATGTGCGGTATGTTAGTACAGTAACCGTTCTGTATTTTTTTTTTTAATGGCTTTCTGCAACTAAGCAATTCAGCCAGCGCAATGTGTTTATGATATCCAGTGAATTAGTTTCTCCAGTATGTTATGATTCGTAAGTATAGACACCACAGGACGGACAGGACATTCACACAGACACACAACACTTAACATCCATGCCCGTGGCCGGATTCGAACCGGCGACCTTCGGCACGCGGAGCCAGTACTCTAGCCCCTACGCTACCGAGGCCGGCTAACCGTTCTGTAAATAAAAGTAATTGCTTGCTGAACATCTCGGTCAAAGTGAACTGTTTGACTGTGTTCATCCATTTTCGGGCAGCATGTGGTCGCAATCGGGCTGGCGCTCCAGCCACTTCTACGAAGTTTCATGGCCTGCAAATGCTTGACCAGAGTCCCGTGTCTGCTTCAACTTCGATGTTCACGTCATCTTCTTCCTCGACAGTTTCAATAAGTTCATCATCGTTTAGAATTTCATACCCAGAGTCTGACGTATCACACACCACCTACCCTCCTAAATCTTCAGCACTAACTTCTGAACATCCAGGAATTTTCAGAAGAATGTTTCTGAATTCTTAGAGTGAAACATCATCCCCATCTTCTCCTCTCTCTTCCCTTTCCTTGGATTTAGCTTCTTTTTCCCTTTTCTCCTTTTCCTTCTCTTCTTCAGTTGATATGGCTTTCAACTTGTTCCACGCTCGTCTTAATGCCACTGCCTCAAGCGATTCGGATAATCAGCCATTCGGATTATTGGAGTTCTACTGTACTTATGAGTTTCACCATTGTGCATGTCCTTTTATTAAACGTTTGCTCACCTACTTTTGTTCCTCCCCCCCACCCCCCCAATCAACCACTAACCTAAAAAGTGCTGAGACCTGACTACATCAAAAAAGGACGCTACTTAACAGTATAATACAGTAAAGTGGTGAGAACAAAGACAAACAGTTTTAACATTATGCTTGTACTCACGACGAATAAGATGTCTTATTCTTATTTATCTGCTTAACGTCTCTCTAACAGCGAGGTCTTTAGAGACGGAATAAGATGCCAAACAATAAAGAATTAATTACACTGTTGCGAGATACGGACAATGTGGGGCCAAGTATACTGTAGTGGAAAAAAATGACACAGGATTTGTGTTTTTCAGGCGAATGTAACGTTGTAGTTTTAGTGTTCATTAAATACACAGTTTCTAATTTTAATAATTTTGTGTAGTGAACAAAATTATAAGAAAAATTCGTATATAAGTTATTATTTTTGGTGCCTTTAACTTATTTATTATTTATTCCATAAATAAACTTATTTTAATACAGATCCTGTTGTTTATTTTACAAAAATTTTTACAGATGAAGCTGACTGATATTCTGTTTAACAAAAAATAAGGATCGAATTTAGAGAATACAGCCAGCGTCGTCGTTGTTACATATAAAACTAATTTGTATTTCCCTGTTTTGTTAATAAAGTTATCACTAATATCTTGGATATGAGATAATATATTTATATCCAAGGCAGAAGGGTTTTAAAAAAAATTCAATGTCAGATGAAATACCATCACAAACAAATTGAAAAGTGCTATGGACACTCTGGGGCAGGGTTGATTAGATTTTTAACTTATTAAAAGGCATATAATCTTGGGTAATTTTGTTTTGAGCAGATTAGACCTTGCGAAAACAATATCCTCGCCCTTATTAACGTGTAATTCATAGACAAATTTGCTTAGCTAAGTAAATAAATCTATCGATTATATTATTTCAATATTTTTCTGCCTAATTGTATTTAAATAAATGTACCATAAATATTGCAACTTCTTTTTTTGACTTCAGATAATACGGAATAATTATTTCCATGAAATATAACACGTGTAATGTATCCCGATACCCACAACAGTGTTCAATAAATATGCTCAAAGTAACCTACTGAAACATTGGATTAGTCAAAAAGCGTAATTCATTGTGACAGAAGAAAAAGCTAAGCTCTAAGTAACGTTGTTGATCCTAACTAAAGGTAGTGTAATTTAAAGCTATTAGTGGGTTTTAAGCCCATGAATTAAGCTTGTTACTGAATTAAGCAGCGAAAGGTAACTAGAAGTATTGAAATCTATTTCTCTTGAAGCAAGTAGTGTATTGTTTGATCTGATTATTTCGAGAAAACATTATTGTAGTTATTTTTAATAGAAGAACCTAAATTACAAATTGATATTTCCGCAGTCTGGATAAAACAGGATAAAAACGCGATAGTTACAACCGCACTTGATCTAAACGAGACTAGAATAAATGACAGACCTACCTATATTGATAAGATTTACAGTCACTTCCACCACAGCAGATTGACATTAGTTTTTTCGTTGAAATAATGTCCTTTGAATAATTATCTTTCATTCTAACAGTCGTGTGTCGTTTTATGAAGAAGAGCTTGTTTATGCATTTTTAGATATTTGTTATGGTTTATTATTTCTAAAGGAAGATTATCACTAACCGAAAGCAACGTTAAATTTCAAGTATTTGTGAAAGGAAACGAATGAAGTAAATATCGTGGTTTGTCAATTCTTGGCACATTACGTCGCATAGATTACGGGATTTAACTGAAGGAAAAATTCACGGTGATGACAAGAATTAAATAATCAGAAAAGTAAATCGAGGTACAGTGATGTATGGAAAATATATACAAATCAGTGGTTAGACATGAATGACACTAAGCTTGTAAACCGAAACGAAACTGAAAAAATATTTCTCAATAAGCACAAGCTATATATTAATTAATACGCCATTGTGCTTGCAGCGCTATGAATAAACATTGCATATATTGAAATACTAATTACTTCAAGAAGATTACTTTAAATCATGAGTAACATCAGCACGGGATGATCATACGACATGAAATTATTTGTACCAAATAAGTGATAAGAAGCAGTATCGAGTTGGTGACGGATGCAGCAGTTGCTGTGAGCGCCCCCTGAGTTCGGTTGCGCTCGCTTTACGACTGTAGAGTGGGCGAACAGAGAGCGGGAGGGGAGGGTGGTAGCGGTGCGTCTTAAAGACGCAGCGGGGAAAGCTCAGAGCGACTGAGATCGATACAGAACTTTGTGTGCTCGCAGAAAGGCCAACAAGAAGAGGGAGCGATCGACAACACAGCGTCCAGACGGGTGCGCAACGACCTGCTGGGGTGGCAGGCCTCTCATCTACTTGTTGCTTCCAAGCGGAGAGGCTTCCGGGTCACGTAAGACTGGAGTCACGGTCGCTTCGTTATTTGGCAGTGAAGGATGAGCGATATTAACGCCAAACCTTAAATCATAACGGTCACTATACCGATTTTCGCTGACAAAGAGTGAGATAGTTATAATATCGTCGCCATTGTCACCGCAAAGATGAATCAACACAGATCAGAGAGGATAAATGAGATGCTGTAAAGAATGTGAGTTTAATATATGAAAAATTGTTGAGTTAGTTTCCACAGAGAGGAAGGCAAAGAGGAACATGACGAATCTATTGGCCAATACTCTTTGTTAAGAGACTATGAAGTTTCAGTAATTCAAGTGATGAATAGTTTCATACCACCAAACTACTTGTTTGTCTCAATTGTCTTTTACTATCTTCATGTCCTGGAAAGAGAAAATAATTTAATCACGGACAATGTATAATTTGACATTTAAGATGTTATTCATTATTCTTATTTCTTTGACTATGACTCAGCTACCCGGTGCTTTTTTTCAGGTTATATTTTCTAAGAAAATATGTAATAATTACCTATGGCTATTAGAACTGCACAAATTTTTGCCTGAAGCCTACGATTTGTGGATTGAACCAAGTAAATTCTCAATTGATCTTTATATTTTTGCAGTTTATAACTTGCGTTTAGAATAGATATATTTAATAAATTACTTGACATATTTGGGAAGTTAGGAAATTCTAAAGCCGAGATTGTCAAAATGGAACAAAGTTTGTAAACTTTGGTTAGTGACAGCAAGTCCCAATTATAAACTTTTAATCCTTTTTGTAATACTTGTCAAGTGTAAATTGTAGGAAGACATTGTTCAGTCCAATTTTAAGCAATAAGTTCTTTGGTTAGGAACTGACAAATTAAAACAGTTTGTATTCCATGTTAACGAAAGTGGCAAGTTAACAACTTTGAATAATTATAATAGCATTAAACAAAGAAAATATAAATTCTTATAGTGATGTTAAATATTGGATCCCCATATCAAAATAATACGGCAAAACTTTCCGTTGCAATTAGAAGCAAAAAATTCTTGAATTAACTTTCTTCCTTTCATTTTGCATGACACATGTGCAAAAGCGTTAAAAACAGAAATTGTAAAACGAAATTTTACGTCGAAAAGGAAAAAAATAATAATTGCAAGACCACTATTATAAAACCTTGTGATAAACATCTAATATTATGTAATGCAATCCCAATACTAACTAATAATGTGTAATGGAGAATATTTCTTTCTTTTTGGGACCTATACACATATTTTGATCTTCAGTATACAACTTCATTAACTGCACGAAATACAGTTAAACATTACGAAACTATTTTCCACAGAAATTTCTCATTCAGACTTTAAATCCCTATAAATACTTTTTGAAGAATTTGTACTATTAAATATGAGTCCTAAGCAAAAAACGTTGCCCATTAAAAGGTTCAAATATTGGGTACTTTGTCCTATCATCTTGAAGCAACGATTTCACCCTTATTCATTGCGAACAATGTTTGTTTACACGTCAAGAACGTGTGGCAGGTCTTATCATATCTGGTTGCCATAGTAACACATGATCACCCAGCTGTCACCACAAAACAGGTTGTGCTCTGTTGAGAGACCTTTTCCGGCAACCTTATCTGATAATATTCTGACAGATATTGACTGCGATGAGTAATGGCGTGGTGAAACATATGACGAATCGTGTTTCTGAGGTTAAATGAAACTGGCAGCAGTTGCAATACTTTCTCGCGTGGAAATTTCCAAATCAGGAAACACAGATCAAATGAAATGGAATTTATTTGCACTCAGTGGATCAGATATTTCAGTAGAAACATACAGTCGGGTAGTTCCAAATCAAAAGAACTTACAAATGTCTTATAATGTAAAATAAGTTGGGTTGTTTCCTACATATGTATGTAATTATTTAAACTTTAACTATTGCAATAGTGAACACAGATTGTGCACGCAGCAAACACGATGGTCACATAAATACACAGACAATTAAATGACAGGAAGAGCCAAATGTTCATAGGTAACTACCATTGTGATTATCAGTGACAGCAGTGTATTCGTTTCTTGAAACCGGAGACTACTCGAAAAGTTGTAAACGACCTGGTGCAAAAAGGGAAAGTTTCAGAAGTATTTCGGATCACATGTAAATTGGACGAACCGATCGGTGCTATAACTACCACTTGGAACTAAAGTGTCAAGTCATGCATACATGTAAAAAGATTGAACAATTTAGCTCTGAATGTACAGATAATGGCATTGTCCTTAGTCCGATAGATTCCGGTGAATACCTAGCGGTAAAATTCTTTTTTTTGTGGAATAAACATATTGAGAAGGGAATAGGGAATGCAGATAATATGCTCCCATTCTTAGGTCGTAATTTAAAACTGCGTGCACTGGTAGTTGAATCGAAAGCTGTGGTGTGACCTTACTTGTAGTCAAAAGGGTTTAATGCAATCATTATAGAAGGTCTAAAGAAGGGCTGCCTGTTTCGTGACAGGTAAATATGGCTGGAGGGAAAGCGTAATTGTGATATTTAAAGAGTTCTGTAGTGAAGATCGAAAAGTTCATGACAGACCTATTCCAGGACGACAGCAAACTCTTTTTACTACCCAATACATTAGTCTACATTAATGGCCGAGAAAATGGGTTATGAGAAGTCAGGGTTAGAGTAGTGATCGATTTCGATCACCTGCCTAAAAATCTCGTACTTCTCACGTCAGTATCCAGGACGGGCGAGTGTGGAGGGTGAACAAAGGCATCGTCGCAGACAAGAGTATGATGTCAGACGTCTGATTGAGGTGATAGGGTAAAAATCAGATGGTCGTAGTCATGTGGGCATAGTCTTGTAGAGATATCATCAATACTCCAGTTAGTTTGGGCTGCGAGGCGCCCATAAGTTACATGCTCGACCTTGTTCTTGCGTGCCAGTTAAACGCATGCCCATATTGTTATGAAAACAATTATATATTCACGTATGCAATCAGATCACTGCTAATGTAAATAAAACGTGTAAAATATAATTGCCTTTTACCGTAATTTATCCTAGCTTCCTCAGCGATTTCTATATCTGAATGTACTCAGCCATAAAACCTGTCAGATGTTGAAGTAAAAGCTTATGACGAATATTAACATAAGAACCTTTGTCGACCTTTGGGCTCGACCCTTATCTACGGCTCCAGGGGAAGCAATTCGCAATCCCTGAATCAGTGATTTATTTAAGCGTTACGAGCAACTATTAGTTGTTGGGAATGACGTCACCGTAGGAACAAACAAAAGTAATTGATACAAACAGCAAATGTATGGAGCGCACGCAATTTCGAAATTGTGTGTCTAACGCATGGCGAAGAAATTAATTCAAAGAAAATTTATTGTTACTTGATAGTAAGATAAAAATAATTTATAAGTACTTGATATTAAGGTTCCGATACCTTCTCGTGTCTTTTTTTTCTTTTCTTTCTTCTTCTTCTTCTTTTCGTATTTGGGGCGTATGATGTGAGCAACTGACAAGATTTGCTCTTCCGTGTCAGACCCACCTTTTGAGTTTTCAGTTTCGCATTCATTGGCAAATGCCAATACTTGTATAAGAATGGAGACTTTCCCAACGCATAATTGTAATGTAGTCTATACGGGTGTACCGCAGGATCGTGTTGTGAAAACACGATGTTTCAACTAGCTCCGTCGTCTTTCTCAGGCGCGAAAACATCTTTACTGATCGGCTGATCGACAGATACCTGTTTGTCAGCTTTGTATTTTATCTGAATATTTGTCTACTATTTTAACAAAAAGTGTTTTGGCAATATTCTTTTCATTTGACATACGATCACAGCCATACGATTATGTCTAACAATTGAGAGTCTTTTGTAATAGCACGTGATGTCACTATTTTGCATTATCTTTGCATGTTTCTTTCCACACTGGTGGAAATTAAAAGTGCAACAACCAGCGGAGTTGTGACAAATGAAAACAATTAGGCCCCAAGTACCCCATACAAAGAGTATTAAATGATTAAAAATTTACATTTTTACATTTAATAATATGCAGCTATTTACCATGCAAAATTGTTATGTTTTTTAGCGTATAAGAAATGAACAATATGGGGTAATATGACTTTTTTCTCCACAAGTTCCTGTTTACCAAATATGCCAAGGCGAAAAGTGACAGCCCTCTAATTACAAATGTCTAACTGTGAGAGAGATGGGACAATTGGCTTATTTGAAATGGGTGCACCATATCTTGAAATCTCCGGAAGGATGGATCGCACTGTAATATCAGTGGACGGTGTGCTGCACCCTATTGTGATACCCTTCATGTCCACAATCCAAATCACATCTTCCAACAAGAAAATGCCCATTATCATACTGTGACCATCACAACACAAGACTTTCAAGGGGTTACTGTCACACTTTGGATCGCACGGTCACCAGATTTCTCCCAATAGAACTTGTCTGGTATCCCAGCAGTAGACACATTATATCACATGGTCACCCAACACAAACTGTGCATGTACTGACTACACAAGGTATGTAGGCGTAGAGCGACATAGCACAAGAAGACATCCGGACTGTTATTGATTCAATACCGGCATGGATCCACGAATGAATAGGTGCTCATTGTGGGTGCACTTCTTACTGACAACTGTATCTGAAGGTAATAAACATAGCCCCATCCGTTTCAATTTGTTATCACTTCTTGTGGGTATGATACTGGATATACCTACAAAGGTTTCTAAAATTCCTCTGTTCCTGTCTGGCTGTTGTAATTTAATTTCCGCCAGTGTATTAGTAAACATTTATTCTAATTTTACGAAAATACGTTCTTTAATTCCTTTGTAATCTCGCAGTGTACTAACTTATTTCTATTATTCGCTAGCACTCTTTGTTTCCTGTAAGTTACTCTCAGCTCCTCTGGCAGATATTTGTTCATTATGTTTGGAGTTAAACATGTATCTTCCATTTTTTTTTCCCTCAAGGTCCTCCACCTGTGTTTTTAGGTACTTCCATGCACTCGGTAACCTAAATGATAAAATATTTGGCTTGGGAGTCATTGCATGTTAGAAGTTAGATGAAAAGTATGGTGGGCATTTTCAAACAATATAACGGCGATGAGTCCTGGATAAATGTTTGTGGAAGATTTAGAAGTAGCATGTGGAAAGTAATATAGAATCATAATAATTAATTAGCAATTAACGTCTGGTGTCAGAGAGTAGGAAAATTTTAATTTGTAGGTAGGGGAGTGGAAAACTACAGAAAATTACTTAAGAAGGTAAAGAGCGATTTAGGGACTCCGGAATATGAAGGAATAAATTTTCACTGTTATCACTGAAGTATAATATCCACTGTAGGTAATCATAATAACTTCGCCAGCATCAACGACCCTGGTCATTTTTTCACGTATCTGATTTGATTAGTATTAGTTCTACTGTTTTGTTTTTGCTAATGATATTGGTTGGTAAACTATGAATGACAGTGGATGTGACAGAGGTATGCAAAGCATTTCAGAAATATTAACAATCGGCACTGAATCTGTTATAAATTCTTTTTGGAAGATAATTTATTAATTCCGCTTGTTAGTCAGGAAACATAATCCTCTAGAACAAAATTATGGGAGGACGCGGTTGTTACATTGAAATCGTCCTCACGGTAGCATTTATATATCGATGTTTTCCTACGTTGTAAATCCTTCGAGAATGATGATATGTGATACCAGTAGCAGTAACCTTTTTTTCTGCTGTAAGGTGTACAGTCGGCGACAGTACATTCAAGAACGTGAGTGCAGTTTACACGATGTTTTAATCAAAATAACATTCACAGTACTGGACGTGTCGATATGCTTGAACGCTCCTGCAAAACACCGTGTTCCTGTGATCACGTCATGTGCAGGTCTGCAGAAAACTGAGCCTTGTCTGCGCATGCCAATCGTCTCTCCACCCTACACCCCCCTTATTTTTGCTGGATATGTAGCACCTTCTCGTAGTATCACTGGGACTGCGAGTAAGCTCTACCAGACAATATTAAAAGGATACACAAATATTTGGAATCAAGTGGCCTCAAATAATAAAATAATAATAATAATAATAATCGGATCTCAATTAAATTTATGTGGGACCATTTTGAAAGTCTACCATATCGAATAAAACCAGTAAATTTGTAAGGATATCGCTGAACATACATAAAAAAAACATCGAATTGAGATCTCCTTCTCTTTTGAAGTAGGATGAGGAAACAAAACAAAACCTGATTAGTCCTGCATACCCTTCATTTAATAATTAATCACATTGTAAGACATACAAACTGCGAAGTAACAATCGGGTACCAACATTTCAACAAATTGCTCTCATTTCAGATTACAGTATTCTCCTTATTAATTCATTGGTTCTAAAAAGTATTTTTCTTAGTCTGCATCCTTAATGGTCCACTATGTAATCATCGACTTTTTTTTTACTGTGAATTAACAAATAACAGTTACTTTTACAAAAAAAATCATATCCTTTATTTACAACAAATCTTTAATTGGACTGAGTAATGGCTTTTGCAATATTAGAATCCTGGTCGTGAACCAAATTGAAGCTGTACGATATACTGCTAGCAAATTGGATCAAATTCTGTAAACATGGCAGATAATGCTTGCTACTGAACTGCACTAAACCCTGATCCCAAAGTTACCCGAATGGATACGTACCGCACCAGAACTGAATCAAATAGCGTTTACGGACTATGCACATGGATTAAAGATTCGAAAGTTAGCTACATCACAAATGATGAAAGTTCTTATGAAAAGGTGTGTTGATTGTACATCCGATAAGAAAATCTGTCACCAGCTCATTATGAGCACCCGAATTTACTTTACATGAGAAGCAAAATCCCATGAGATGGAAGAAGCAAGAATGGGATAAAATGCAAGATTGCACAAGCAAAAATATCGTTCAACAAAAAGAAACGAATTCTTACGACAAATAACATCTGCTGGAAAACGAGGAAAAGACTATTAAAAGCTCATGTCTGGAGTATGGATGTGAAACCTGGACAGTACGTTTCGTCAGTGTTTTGTGGATACATTTGAGGGTTACTATCACCGAAAAAAGTGAAAATGTAAATTTTGGAGACAATTTGTTGGTAAACATTGTTTGATAACAAGCCTTTCTAAAACGAACAGTACTTTATCACATAAAACTTCCATACAGATTTGCATACGTATTTGGTTTCGGCTGGCTGGAAAGTATTTTGCATAACGAATTTGCAGACTTTGTCAGTCCTCTTTGTTGATTATACCAAGATTTTGTGTGTAAAATCATATTTTTCCTTCATCCAGACACTAACTCTGAAAAGGGCTGCAGCATGACGATCGAAAACATTAGCAACAAAGTAAAATGCTGCATTACCAGGATAAACTAGTTATTATTAACTAAGAATAATATTGAAAAAGTTTCTTCTTTTTGCCTTTGATCTCTGGCCTCGCATTCGGAAGGACCTAGGTTCGAATCCCCGTCCGGGCATCCAGATTTGGGGTCCCATGGTTCACCCAAATCACTCCTGGCGAATGCCGGGATGCTTCAATTCAAATGACATGGCTGGATTCCTTCCCGTTTCTTGTCCCAAGTCCCATCCTGCCTCTAATGACCTCAACGAGGCGTAATGCCATAAGCAAAACAAAAAAACAAAAAATCTACTAACTACAAAACACAGAGTTTAAACATGGATGATATTGTTTTGAGAAAAACATTAATAATTTTTATAACATGTGGTCTTGAACCCTAACTTTGTCCTGCTTCATATGCGTATAACGTGATATATTTTATCAGAAATTTTTTCAATTTTAAACATGACTGTAAACAGCTGCTGGTTCATGTTCCGTCAAAATGGGTGACTTCAAGGTCCGCATCTTCTTCCATAATGAGGCCTGCAGCTGTCTTATTACACCGAGCCGGGGAACACGACTGCGAATACTTCATTAACAAAGCAAAGAAACTCTCGTTTAACTAACGAGCTCTCTTAGAACTGGGACAGGCAGCGAAATTAAATGGCCCTCCCCTTTTCATTTTAATCCGTACCCGCTATAAAGTAATACGTCACAAGAAGCTTTCGTTACCAAAACGTAATCCCTTCTGTACTCTAAACTGTCGAATCCCCTTTAATGTTCCCAGACAATTTTCCTCCGTACGACTGGATCCTGGCATCAAATTACTCATCTGTTAATTAACATCATTCGCACCCTAGTTGGAAAACTTTTTATTCGGTTTAAAAAAGTAAGATATTATTTACTGATGGTGTGCAGACAGTTCTTTTTTGATAACATAGAAAATAGCTGGCACGTACCACTGTGTTAGGAATAGAAATATAAGAATAAAGATTTTAATTTATTTAATTTCCGGTTTTATTAATTTGTACTCAACCTCGATACATGGATTTAAAAGTATAGAATCTTTTTAAATTACTTAGTTACTTAACAAATATAAAACAAAGAAACTGAACTGTCCTTCATCACGTAACCACCGCATATGATCTAATTTCAATAATGTATGAGATACAAATAACTTGTGTCTGTAACGTTAAAAAAGCAACTTATTCCCACTAGTTGATGAGATGAAAGATAAGGAAACATCAGAATAAGAATAATATAGCTCTTTACTCAAAGAGACTATAATTGAATTTAGACATATCTGTCGCTTTAAATGTCTCCATATCTTATATTGTAAAATATTGATACTGGTAATTTTGTACTTCATTAAGTCCTCTATATGCTTGTGCCACTGATTTTTTATGGACATTAGATTTAAAAAATACAAAATTTCTAAATTTCCTAAAACATCAATTTTGCTCCGCCTGGTTGTTACTTCGATACTAAATAATTTTGCTAGCGTAAATACGTGCGGCATTTCTATTATATAATTTCGTAAGGTCACCCACTTACCTCGATGGCTATTGGTTGGAGAACGGTGTCACGTGTCAGCCTTCACTCACAAAATAGCGACCAGAGATACCATTAGAAGGAATTCGTGGTTATGTCTACAATTTAATAACTAAGCAACTTCTAACAGCTCTCATACCTGAACTTTAAACAGAATTGTATTTTATGAAGTATTTGTAGTGAGCTAAAGTTTGCTTGAATAAAATCTTGTATGCTTGTTTTTCAATTAACTGTAAATCAGTGTAAATAGACTTTGATTTATGAAAAGAAATTATTTAGAGGCCATTTAATATGTTTAAGAAAAGACTAATGCAAGAGAATTACTGAAATGTTGATAATTCCAAATATTAATGCAATTTATGAAGTCTAAAGGACAATTTACTACAGTTTAAATGATTATGTATTAATTCTGATTGTTTTTAATATGTTTAAATTGTTTGAATAATTGTTAATGTTCGAGAAATATCTGGCGGAAGCTTTTGAAGTGTTCTAGAAATTTCAATAGAGCCTATATAAAGAAATCAGCAGAAGGACAGTATTAGTTTATACAGATTAAATTTGAGACTACCAAGGACTGCGTTAGTAGAAGCGTTGAGTGCAATCTCTGGATTGTATCTATGTTTGTAAACAGTATCTTTGACGTGTTTTTTGAAAATAAACGAAAGTTTAAACTGAAATACATTGTGGACTACTTAATTACTGTATTAATTAAACCACCAAGAATCTGACAAACTGCATACACATTAATTGGCATAATACATTCATTAAGTTTGCATTTCATAATTTTTTAGAAAAATATTGATTAAATTTTGTGCCTTAAAAAACGTGGATCTGCTTGTCAGTAGCATGTTACTAATTAAAGCAACTTAAAAAATTTAAAAAAAAATCACTCATAGACACTGCTGTAACCACGAATACTAATTGTCATTTCGGCTAGGATAAATTTCAATTTAATTACAACTTACACTAATGTTGTTACTTGACCAATATTTATGCATTACGGTTTATTCGCTTTTTAGACATTTTACTGACCACTTTTGTTATTGGTCATTATTCATGTTCGCTGTATGTGAGTTATTAGGTTATTTTAAGTGGACATCAGACCAAATGTGTCACCGAATCGACTATTCTGGCAACTTATTTCTGCGGAGTTCCCCAACTGTTTTATAATATGGAATGTGTGTTAAGTTCTCTGGCCGTCGCAGATACTATGACCAATGTTTTCATTATGGGTGTTTGCCAAGTCTCAATAATATACAACGTGATGCTTTTTTTAATTTTGCAGAGTGAAATTTAAGGATCAAATACAAGTCAAGTTCGTATTTAAGCAAGTACGATTGTATAACCTTTGAAACAGTTACACGATAGCGCTATCGTTCCTGTCCGTGTTTAATTCCTACCTCTATTAGTGCTTCTAAGCTCGTCAAGCTCAAGAGATTTCTTCATCCTAAGAGCGAAACACAGGTCAGGCTTATATTTGGCCAGATCAGATCACATTATAATCTTTCATTGTAAAAGCTGGAATTATTCTAGACCCGTGACGATACGCAAGGAAAAAGTGACGGGCTTACAGTAGTAAACAATAAAATCGGTTTTCCAAAAATCATTATTTTTCGTTGAATTATGTTTTCCAACACCAATTTATGGCAAAAAGTCTTTTCATCAATATTGGTGGTTTCATTTGCACTGTAAAAATTGTAATATACAGTATATTTACTAGGCACAAAGCCCGTCAAAAATGTCGGTTAGACAGAGCGTTCTGGCAATTAATTTCGTTGCAGTTGCTTAACTAAAGAGAGTTGTTATAAAATAAAGCTCGGTGTAATTTCTCGTCGCTTGTGCTGTAGCAAAAAGTTTATATTGTCAACTTGGTCCAGGTTGCATGTCAGCCTAACAAAAATCTCCGCTGTTATTGCCGCTAGAAAATCAAAGCTTCAATTGCACACGATTAATACATTCCCTATATCGCATATCAATGTAATCATGCATCGCGATATAAATTTGATCAAAAATCTTCATGGATCCTTACATCGTGCTTTCTTACCATCTTTAATGAAGATCGATGTTTCAATGGCCGACACTACTTAAATTCGGCATAAGTGAAAACGAAGGATGCTAAAAATAAATCTCAACAACTTACATTATGACACGTAATATTAGTTTTAATTGTGGTTTAGGCAGCATAGATCGCGATCAATTTGGAACATTGTCGCATTTTATGTCGTACTTTATGTTGTATTTTTGTTGTCTTAGCTCGTATTTCTACTTATTTATTTCGTATTCGTAGTAAAGATATCTGTTTGATTATTTAATGTAATTTCTTCTGAAGTTTTCTAGCTTCGCCAATAACCAATGAACTTATATGCTTTGATTCCTTTTTATTTATAAAGTCATAACATCTTTAACCATCCGAAGTTACACAGGTTCTTTTACGCAAACAACTTTAAATTCAAAACGAACACGACAATTTCTCACCAAGTTCGCCGATCCTGAGCTATCTTTCATCTGTTTTTTTTTTTTCCAACGTTACCCTTAACTACCAATTTTCTCTAAGAGTAATTATTATAGTTATTCATCTCTGTTATACCACAGCCCCCCTCAAGTTTGCCATATATCTTTGTATTCACAAATATTCTGGCAAACTTACTGAGAACCTTTCAGTCTTCGCTTTGCATCATTATTCATACATCACATTTTTCACAATCTCAACAATGAAGAAAAAAACAATAAATCCTTTCTCTTCTTGTCCTGTCACGGGAATGCAGCACCGTTATCAGTTCACCCATAGTACACTGACACGAAAAGTCTGTAACAGGCAACAACTTTGCATTACCCATCTTATCAGCAAAATTAATTATTAATAAAAACTATTCACTAATCTTCAAAAAATGTAAAACATAGATCAATCTCATGAATTATTCAAGAACATGGAACAAAAGTATTTACAATAGTTAATTGCCTGATTATTATGCATCATTATTTTTTTCTTGACCTTTACATAATTTTTCATAATACATGCAAATCATTTTCATTTTATGTCATATCTTTATCATCATTTCCCAATAACATTTCTACCTATACCACTACAACACCGCATGAATGGAATATTGATTTGTGAGAAAGTAGGTACCTGGACATAAACAGTTAATCATGTTAAGACTTTTCCATTTTTATTATTTTTTCACTACAGAGTTACTGTCCTTATCACTTAAAAACCAAAATTACAGTAAGTATATTATACTACAGAATTGTTATTTAATAACATCATCTTTAGCTGTCATGGCCTCCGCCTGTTTACCAAGCATACCATTCAAATAGTTAAAATTTCTATTACCTGCCCTTGGTACATTATATTCTTCATAAGACCGATCCTTTTGAACCCTTTTACTGTTGTATAACCGGCAACATTATTTAAATCACATATCTGGTCCCTGGACCAGTACAATACACCCTCGCTAATACGACTGGGACACCATTGTTTCTTGCTAATCTAGCATCACCATCACAACTTCATTTTTATTTTATTTCTTCAATACATTACATTATATTCTCCCCATAAGTAATAAACCAACAGTAAGAAAAGTAACTGATAATTAATATGCCGATTTAAACGAAATACATACTTATCTTTCAGTGTTCAGGCAATTAATTTCTTAGCAATTGCTTGACTAAATAGATTATTATAAAATATAGCTCAATGTAATTCCTCTTGCCTTGCACTGTAACAAAAGGTTTCCGTTGCCATACTGGTCCACGTTGCATTTCAACTCAATCATTTACTACGCTAAACTTGCCGCCAGTAAAACAATACTTCCATCACACGCATATTAATACATGTACTCATTCGCATTTTAGTGGCCATAATACATCGCTATATAAATTTGATCAAAAATCTTCACTAGTTCTTACATATTTCTTTTTTGCTATCCGTGTTTCAGATAGACATTACAGCGTTTTAATGGCTAATGTAGTTACATGCAGCTGAAATATGTCATCGGTCAAAGTAATGGACGTTAAAAATAAATCTCAACAACTTACGTCATGCCACATTATATTAATATAATTGTTGTCTAAGCTGTATACATTGCGATAAGTGTGGAACTACTTTCATTCAAATGAAGTAGTGATTTAAGTAATAGGACTATATTGAAAAGAATTTAAATTATTTTGAAAAAAATTAAATTACTGATGCCCTCTGATGTAGCGTCAAGTTCCGTTTGTAAAACAATCTAGTCAAAACTGCCGCTAATCGAAAATTAAAGCTTTTATCTAACATATCTATTACCAAATATTTTAACGAATACTTTAACTTCGAACGAATATTAAATAAGTATAAGCAACTAGTAATTATTGTGTTGATTTAAACGGAACACGTACTTTTCTTTCAGTATTCTGGCTATTAATTTATTCGCGGATGTTTAGCTGAATAGAACTGTTATTAAATAACGTGCATAACCTACAACAATATCTCTGGTTGTAAGTTCGGCAACGAAAAAGAAAAGCGCGACGTCATAGCGTGACTTAATATTGTGACGTCATGGCGTGACAGCTATAACATGACCAAGGCTTGCATTTTATACATATATATTACAGGTTATATTAAAAAATCAACGGAAAATTAAAATAAAACTAAAATCTCATATCTGATAAATTAGTCACATTCAGGTAAAATTTTAAACAATTGTTAAATCAATATAAATACAAATAATTAAGTTCTTGGCTAATTTTGGTATAAAAGACGTATTCGCACTGGAACAGACTGTTATAGTCATAGTCTATCACTGAAAAACAACAGCAACAGTTATTGAGTTATTCAGGTATATAAATAATATGATCAATATTCTCTTGGAGGATCACATGAGCTTCTTGCAACAGCTATCAGGCGACCAAATGCATAGAAAAAAAATTTTGTATGTCTTTTTTTCGATTATTTATCTATTAATTTGCGGTTATCCTGACGAAAATATTTAAAACATCACGATCCTGCCAACGTGTAAGAATATTAGTTATATTTCAGATTCATAAACTGACTTGAATTACGAACTATATCTTGAATCTTGCTCCTCGCATGTTCAAATAATGTCCAAAGTTCTGCGCACACTAGCTGTTAATTCATTGCCCGGTGAGTGACTTGGAATTTTCGCAGTTGTGAGCGGAAGAAGACATTTAACATACTCACTTTTGAAAAAGAGATTTACTGCACACATTTACGAGTTGTTGTGGCACGCCTACCAACATAGCAAGCGAAAAATAAACGAGGGCACCCAGATCTATGTTCAGAGAGAATGACCGCATTCTTTCTCTGCAGCGCCCTCTTCTCCCAGCTTTATGAGCACGAGACCAGGACACAACGGATAATGAGGTGGCACAGGACAGCAGGAAAGAGCGTACTGTGTACATGTTACGATCGCACGTGGTATGTTGCTCGGCATGGCACAGAAAGACAGATATGCATGTTCGAATGTACCAAAGTTAAACGTGATCAACGAAACTTTGAAACTTTTTAACGGTATATTTAGAAGTCTCCATTGCAAAAGGATAAAAAAAAAAAAAAGAGAATAATTTTTTAGAACATAATTTTAATCTACGATGGGTCTATCTGTTATTTAAACAATTTTATAAGACAATTTCTCTTAACAGAAACCTGATGTAGTGCACTACGCACTATGTGTTAGTTAAATTCAAATAAATACAAATGTTACACATTAGCAACTTTCATGCACAAATCCTAGACATTGCAGAATGTAAGAATATGCATCAGCTTTTACAGCAAACAGAAACAATTCATTATCAGTTCAACAAAGCCGTCTTTAAAAACAACACAGCACTTCGAAAAAAAAGTATATTGCTCAAATTTCAAATTGTATCAATAGTCCGAACGTTTAATAACAACATGTCGAATTTGAGTACATGTCTCCCACTGAATTAGTAAAAATTGGTTAAGTAATTACATTAATCACATTATCCTGTGTATTTTTTCTTCTCTCTTTTTAAAGGCTTCTACAATCAAATTAAATTTTTCTATATACACGTAAATTACTATTTAACTGTCTGTGCTCACTGTCGTATCTTTCACGAAGGTGAAGAAACAAATTTCGTTTGAAAAATGGAAAACCAAACCATAAAAATAAAGAATTGTAGTCGACATAAAATATTTTCGTCCTTGTCCTCGTCAATAGATACTGTTGTCGTTGACTAATGAATCCGTGTATCTGGAGTAGTTGCCACCTTGTAACATTGTGGTGTGCAATAAAATAAGAAATCTCACTTGTTACTTGCATTGAAAACACACGTTTCGTTTGATCTAGTTGTATTATTTATTTTCTAAAAGAAGGTAAGCTCTTAGACCACTCAACTTGCTGTGTAAGTTGAAAATTTATTTATACCTCTATATCCAACAGAGATATTAGTTGAAAGAAATTAAATTTAATAGTAAATTAGGTCTAAGAACACAAAACCTTCAATAATATTGTAGCCTGAAAGTAAATAACAAGTTTCACAAAAACCGGTCAATTCCTGCAAGATTTACAATTTAAAAAAGTGTCTTTTAATATACCACTCAATTTAAATTTCACTTATGTACAATTTATAGATCTTAATACCGCTATTAGAAAGGTATAATATGAAATATTGCGCAAATTATTACATTTTGTCAGCATTTATAACGAAGTGTTATGCAATGATGCGACACAAATAAACAGTCTTGGAATACAGGTTTTCTTCAAATTTCCAAATATATTGTTAAATACAGAGGTGGGATGAGTTGTCGTCACGTTACCGAGTTCTGAAAAATTCACAGCGAACACAATCCAGCCACGTATCTTCGTGGTACACTATAAATAGAAGATATAAGGAATCCAGGAACTGGAAAGAAATTTTACAACTGCTACACTTTCTGTATTTTGGCTTCTTCCTGCGTAAAATAGTCCCCCAATCGGATCTCCGGGTGGGACAGCTCAGCGAGGAGTTCTCAGAACGGATAGAAACATTCTACGAGTCGGAGCGTGGAATGTTAGAAGTCCGAATAGGGCATGAAGGTAAGGAAACTTGAAAAGGGAGATGGAATACCTTTAGTTAGATGTTGTTGGGATTAGTGAGATTAAATGGAAGGACGCTCAGGATTTCTGGTCTGGGAACACAGGATAATTAGCACACAAGCTGTAAATGGATTCAGTAGTGTAGGATTTGTAATGATAAGAGGTAAGGGAACAGTTTATTGACAGGATTATTTTGATGAGGTTAGATACTAAGTCCGTCCCAACCGCATTAGTACAAATGTATATGCCAACTTCACAGGAAGATGACGAAGGAATAGAGAAAATAA
>JARYHS010013630.1:344323904-344340369 GCA_031002005.1 Vandiemenella viatica
AAATTTCTTTTAGGAAAAAGGTCAAATCGGTGGAAAGGGGGGGGGGGGGGAATCACGTTCCACGAGCCAGGTTGCAAACTCGAAGAGGTATAGTTTTTTTTATAGGCATTTCTACTTATACAACAAAAACGAAAACATTTGTTAGAGAGTAATATTATTACCGACACAATATTTATTTTCTTTATTGAAAATAGTTTAAAACATTTTAATAAATTTATTATAGAACGGTAAAAATTTGTATTAATATGGGGAATGAAACCGTTTCTTCTCTGACAATTTTTCATCATACTCGACTTCGAACTTAATAACTGCTATCATTAACAATGGTTGGAAGTGACGTGTTGTGTGTTTGTCGACCCGTGGTCTAAGAAATAGATCTAAAATCGCTAAATGTGAGTGCGCGGCACGGCAGTTGAGGTCGGCGGGTGTTGGGATGCACGGAGCGCAGCCGCAGTTTCTCAAGCCGCGTGTCGAGCGTAATAAAACGTGATCCCGCAGAAAAGTGACGCGCGGGCGCGTAATTTGCTGCCTTATGGCGCAAGTTTGGCCGCGGCCTTACGATATGCTAATATTACGGGCGGTGTGCGGCCATAAAACTGCACTTGGCGGCGGAAGTTGGCCCACAGCCTGGCTTCTCCAGGGTCCCGCCTTCGGGAGCGCTGCTGAACGGCCTACCAGGAACCAGCGATATTCTTTGAAAATCAGAAAACAAAAACGTTTAGAAAGGTAGAGGCCTTATTTCCTTTGCAGTGGTCCCTTCCGATTTTGACCCCAATTCTTACAGATTAAGCAGTAGCCTCAATCTGCCTGGAGAGACATTCCAGAGAATCACCTTCGAAAATAAAAATCCGAATTCCTGTAGGAGTGAATCTCGATCATCGATCCCGCAGTTATTGTATCATCTGAGTGACACGACCGCTTTCAATTCACGTAGTAGGGCCTACTAAAAATAAATACCACCTCCCTTCACAACGCATTTTGCTTATGTGGAAAATCAAGTGAAAATTAACGTGATATCTGTGCAGAAATATGGGAAAGGGATTTTAAGAGTCATCACTTTTCGAGTTGAATGTTTTTCTCTTGCTCGTTATGTTAAGTGAGCAATCATTGGGAAGTTCTACACTAATCTCCGCTTAAGTAACATACTTCATCAGTTATATCACTAAAGTTGTTAGGAAGTAGCAGCTCTGGCTACTTTATTGTTTTCATTCTGCAATAATCGTAGAAACTGAGCCAATATCCTAGAATGCAGAAAGAGTTCCTGCACATACTTCCACTGATGTAGGGTGACGGTTAACCTCGTTTCTAAACGCTTCTCATATTTTGCTGGTATACGGTATTGAATTAGTAGGTAAGTAGTTCTTCTGGCATTTAATACTCTTCTGGTAGACAATTTTCACATAATCTGTTGATGTGGACATATCTTTTAAAGGGTTCCTTTGAAGTTTACGATAAACTGTGGTATTATTTTCTTCAGCGTGCATACTGGAGTAATAAGCATGAAGGATATGCTGTTTAATATCAATGCTTCAAATTAAGTAAAATATATATATCACACGCAAAACTACAATTTTTTTT
Organism: Vandiemenella viatica; assembly: GCA_031002005.1. NCBI lineage: Eukaryota > Metazoa > Arthropoda > Insecta > Orthoptera > Morabidae > Vandiemenella > Vandiemenella viatica. The sequence goes on from JARYHS010013630.1 coordinate 344,325,483, forward strand.
CTGCGAAACGTTAACAACGGGTCCTCAAACTTTTTATCCCGTCAACCCCTTCATACAATATTTGTCTTCATATCGACCCCTAGATTAAGTATTTTTAATAAAAACTTTAAATTATTTTTGGCATTTCTGATGTCGAGCAATAAGGAGACCTGAAAAAAAAACCAACGAAAGAATTTCTAGTTCCATTATATTATAGAATCCTCCTGAAAACATTAACAGAAAAAGGAGACATTTTCCACTGTTTACATAATCTTAAAAAATAATAAAATTATGGATAGATGGAAATTGGCAGATAGTTCTTAAACCGTACGAATCATAAAACCTAAGACACCCACTTATCGTTGAAAATTTAATATAAATTATATTGGATGAAAAAACATGTCATTTTGCGACTACTATTTAATACCTTAAAAATATGTTAACACACCTTTTTATGAGACTAGTTGCTATTAGTGAGATGGATGTGTCTGAAGAGCGACAGCAAGATTATTGATGTTCGGTTGAAAATTGGTAAGTTTTAGTTGCAAATCACTACAGTTTTACAAATTCAATCTGTTCCTCTTCTTTGTAAAAAATTGCGTTCGCATGGCGAAAACCAGCTTCAACCATGTATGAAGTTGGGAATAAAAATAAGAAAGATTCGTCATCTGCTCTGAGTTTGGGATATTTAGTAGCAATATTGTTATTGCTCCGAAATTCACCGAGGTTTTTATTTTTAAACAATGTTTTAGCTTAGAGATCTACGTATGTTACAATCAGTTCAACTTCTACGTCTGGTTCACTGCCTTCATTATTACATCAAATGAAGCAGCAAACCATTCAGGAACATGCATATTCTCAAAGTCTTCGAATCGTGCTTCAAAGTCTTAATTTATCAAGATGTTTCATATATATCTCCAAATCACGTTTGGAAATCTTTTCCATTTTCTTTTAGTACTCGCAAGCTTAAAAAGTCGTTACGTGCCAGTGAAGATTTACATAGTTCCAGTTTGCAAGCGCTTCTGTACTTCACTAAAATTTCGAATAAAGGTCTGCCAAAGAGAATAGATGTTTTTTCACTGTTTTAACTCGTCACATAGTGAGGGATCCACATTCATAAGAAACTCTCCAGATGAGTCGTAGAAGTCAACAAGCCTCTGCAAACTATCACCTCTTGATAACCACCTTACCTCAATGTGCAAAATTAATTGGTTGAAAGTTGAGTATAATGAAGTTCGCAACTCAGTTTTTTGGCTACAAGATGTTGCCTGTGTAGGATACATTGAACACTACGTACTTTGGAAACCTTTTCCTTCAGAAAGACGAAAAATCGTAAGTAACGGCCTACAATACCAGGTGCACCGTCAATAGCTACTGTAGCAACATTCCCGAAAGGAACGTTTTGACTGTTTAAATAATCTCTCAAACATAAAAAGACTCACCTTTTGAATCATTTTGAAGATATTTAGCAAATTGGTTTCATAGCCCATCCATGAATGACACCGTTGATGAATTTCTAACATAAGCCATGAATTTCAACATCATAGGCCATTTCCTCAATACGTCACTGCGCAGTATTTGCACTTAATAGTATGCATTTCAAAACTAGTTGAAAATCTTTCTTCATAACACTTTCAGTTACAACTTTTATAGCTGGTACTATAATCTGTTCACCAATAGAGTACGGTTTGCCTTTCTTCGCTTTATCAAGGGAGATGCTGTAGGATGTTTTCAGTCCCCCTTCACTATCAGCACTAGCAGACAAATTCAAATATGTATTCAGATGTGGCCAGACACTATTTCTCTTCTACCATTTTTAAATACTAAAATCTTTGTTTTCTTTATCAGAATGGATCCTTTCAAAGAGGTATTTCATTTTCGCCGGCTTCGTAGAATCGTTGCTGGAAGTTCCATTAGCAAACGAATGCACAAAACCATATTTCAAATACTCGTCTGAATATAGTCTGCATTTCTGCTTAACATTGGTAACCATTGTAGATATTAAAATCAGATTTTTAATATGAAAAATATAATACGTTTGCAGCATAACAAAACAGCACCAATAAGAGACGCAAATTCCCCACGAACTATAAGGAACTGTCTGTTCTTTCTCAGATTGCAGTGTTGCCACCTTTTACTAACAATACATATTTCGAATTGGAAGGAATAATAATTATATCTAAAATTTATGTATTCAATACTATTAGATAGGAAAAAGATAATAAAGAAGTATCTAAATTTAATCATTTTCCATATATTACGATATTTTCTCTGTAAAGGACAAAATATCCACAGTTAGGTATTAAATACTTAGAATGGCAACCCTACTAGAGAGTAACAATCCAACTTATGACTGTGTATAATGAACTACTAAAATTCATTTCATGTTTGCAACATTATTACAGTTACCAGATTCGTGAAAACAGTAACACGTGCTTAAAGCGGCGCAGGCTAGTGCAAAACACGTTATGACTAGGGTAGGCAGAAGTTGATCATATCCGTACTCCGAATTGTTATTGGAATATTCCCATTTTTTCCTAGACAATTTTATTGATCCTCATTAGTACTAATCGACCCCTTTCGACCGCCGTGTATTAATCGACCCGTAGAGAAACTCTTATCTACCCCAAGGGGTCGAATTCGACCACTTTGGAGATCCCTGGATTAAACTTATACTTACACAGTGGGGCATCAGCATTTGTAGTCCATTTCTCTTTGGATAAGGAAGCCTAAAAACTGTCAGGTCTGTGTTCGTCGACATCGACAATTCAGTTGAGCGTGAAGACTGCTTTTCCTGCCGTGCGAATTTTAAGACTTTTTTTCACCAAAAGTTTAGAAAAATTTAGATTCTTGTTATTCCAAATAATCGGCTCCATCTGTCATTCACCCATTCATCAAAGAAAACTATTGCTACACACTTCTTTAATTATTTCTTGTAATTATGTTGAATGGTTTTTATATCAAATCCATTTATGAGAAAGGAGAAAAGTGACTGCCATTATTCTTTGAATCGCATATTTTATTAGTATACACTGCATTTTTCTGATTGTGAAACCTATTTTTAAAGAGGAAAAAATCGAACCGTACAAGCATTCAAATTAATGATAATGGAAAAGAGTCAATAAACATTATTTAGGAGAGTCGCTACATTGCCGGATACGGCATTTCACTATTTTTTTCGTTTTTCCCTAAAGCTTTACGCCTCGTTGACATCGCTGTCAAAAGAGAGGGGAGGGGGCAGATCCGGGGGCAAGGAATGGAAAGGAATTCTCGCATGGCTTTATTGAAGTAACCATCCCGGCATTCACCTGAAGTTATTTCGTAATACCGTTGGTATCCCCCGAAATGCTGTTTGGTAGTGTCGCTACATTCTAATCTCACTGCTGACTACAGTAAAATATTCTGCAGCAGATGTACCTAACGCACAGTGTCTCCTTCGTACATACTTAGTTACTCCTATTACTTGTGTGAAGCGCAGTTTAATATTTACTCTCCCAACTAAAGAAATACTGTCGTTACATTGTGTATTTTGGAACTTGTCACCTACACATATAAATACAGTATTGTAATTTTTAACATCACTTCTTTTTTTTTTTTTTTTTTTTGTGTCATCAGTGTCTTGACTGGTTTTATGCAATCCTCCAACCATTCCTATCTTGTGCTAGCCTTTTCATCTCAACATACCCCTTACAACCCACGTCCTCAATTACCTGCTTCATATTTTCTAATCTCTGTCTTCCTCTCCAGTTCTTACCTTCGACTGTTCCCTCCACTAACAAATTAACCAAGCCTGCATGTCTAAAAATATGACCTAACAACTTGTCTCTTCTTTCTGTAAGACTCTTCAACAAACTTCTTTCCTCGTCCATTATTTCCATAACTCGTTCGTTTCGTACTTATCCGTCCACTTAATTTTCAGCATCCTTCGATAGCACCATATTTCAAATGCTTCAATTCTCCTTCTTTCTGGTATTCCTGAAGTCCATGATTCGCTACCATAAAGCGCGGTGCTCCAGACACAGAGTTTTAAAAAGTTCTTTCAGAGTCGTAGATCAATACTTGAAATTAAAAGTTTTCTCTTTTTATGAAGGCTCTTTTTGATAATGCTATTATGCTTTTAACATCATTCCTGCTTCGGCCATCAGCTGTAATTTTACTTCCTAAGTTACAAAATTCACTAACTTCTGGTATCACATCTACTAGTATTGGTATCATTTTTGCAACATTTCATCACTTTTGTTTTGCTTTAGTCCAAAATTTTCCTCCAGTATTTTGTTCATGTTATTCAATAACTTCTCAATATCCTCAACCTGTTCTTCTAACAAGATAATGTCATCAGCAAATCGTAGCATACTGATTTTTTCTCCTTGAACACTTATGCCACACTTTTCGTTCATTTCCTTTATTGCTTCTTCTATATATAAGTTGAATATTAATGGAGACAGACTACAACCTTGTCTCACGCCCTTTTTAACTGATGCATGTATCTCATGATTTTCTACTTTTATTATAGTTACTTGATTGTTATAAAGATTATGAAGTCTGTCTTACGTCTTCAGATGACAGGTTCATTTATCTACTCTGTTGTAGGTTTTTAGAGCGTTTTCTTTTCAAACAATTAGCGCTAAATTTGTTTCATCCCAGCTTCGGCTTTTATTACCTTTTTAATTCAGTCACAAAACCAAGGACCTTCCCTGGGCCTAATAAATATGTTTAGACGGACTCCGCTCAACGAAAAAGTAAAATAACATTAGATACAAAGGTGTAATATTATGAACAAATTTTCTGTTCTTTAAGACTGAAGATATGATGTCACTGCTTTCCTCTCCCCCCCCCCCCTACCACGTATATCGTCGGCGGAGTTAGAGTAGCTTCATTTGCTTTTTTTTTTCTGACACCAATGTGATGAAATACCGCTAAATTTTGGTACAACGACATATCAGGGTAAAAGTATATAAAATTACAAATAGTTCTGCTTTTAATTAAAAACCGTACCTAAATGTTGCTGTTTTTGGAGAGCACGTCGACAGCGTGGTCATTAGCACCCAAAACTACACTACAGATGTTCCTCTCCAACGCAACATTTAATATTTTCCCAAAATGTTGCAAAGTTGTGCAAGAGAAACCACAAATCAGCTAATATAAGAGAATTTCAGTCAAAAGAAAGTATTCTGTGCAGAAACTGCAGGTAAACCAGTTAGTTGTAGTTTTCATAACATTTCATCTCGTGTCACCCATGAAACTCCTGAAATAACAACAAGTAATCCAAACGTTTACAAATTGGTTCCACCAGTACTCCAGTATTATAGAATTGTAGCTAGCAGTTCAGCTCACAATGTTCAGTATTCATAAACTATTAAAACCTTCGTCACCGAGGTGTACAAAAGCCCAAATTGACTCGAGGCTCTCACTGAACAGCTGTTATCAGTGCTATCTTTAACATGGCGTCACTGAAAATGCTAGAGGAGAGGGAAGTTTTGGTATAATGCAAATCGTGAGGGTATTTCTCCTCTACGTAACGGTACCCCAATCTCATCTTGCAGTTAAGCGACTCTGGAGCTATAGCAATTTCTCTGTAACACTATTTCGTTGCAAAACTTTTCTACACCCAGTCTACAAAATATAAAGAAGTTCATCGCATTTACGATGTTTGTGAACTCCAATGTGCTCTATTGGGAAAGTTAGCAACCTTAGAACTAGGACTTTCAGCCTGTGACGTGCGAAAGGAAGTCGTCTCTCGGCGTAACTGCCCGCTTGGTGTTTATAAAGTGTTATCCGAAGAAACTCTTCCTCGGTGAAGACTAGCGAGCAGATAAGAGGAGCCATAAAGAGGGAATGCGCCGTTTACTGCCGTGCAGGACGTAACGACCTCCATCCCCCCACACCGCCTGTCGAACCCCGATGCTCTGCCCCACCGTCTAATTAAAGTAGCATTTCGTCTGGGCTCTCGAGACTGCCCGCTTGATGAGTGGGGGAGGCTACCAGCACTATCACTGCAGCCAGCATACCACCCTTAACAACCACCGCAGTACTTGTCAACGGCTCACCTCATCAACCGCTGTCATAAGGGAAAGGCGTAAGTGTTGTCGTCCAAGCATTTGCCAGCATGATAACCGAGAACCATCTAAAAACGTAAGACGCATTTCGAACGGACTTAAGTCAGCGTATCAGATGCGGAGTCAGTTACGACCTCCACCTTCTTCCTATTGGCTCTCTGAAATTTGCTGTATTTACTGAATGCAGCTATACACCTGATCTTATGCTCTCCCGATGACGCTATCCATGATCTTCCAACCCTCTGGTCACTGATACGTATCAGCCGCCGACCGACCCCAGGAGGCCCGAGAAATTTCTGCAGTTACCCAAGGAGACGCCGAACAATACATGAAGCTACGTGATTACAATGACTAAGGGAGGAATCGTCTTAGAACAATAACCTCAATCGGATCAACTATACAGCAGCGCTAAAGACAAGTGTGTGTCTAAATGCCAAAAGTACATTTCTACTTGTTGTTTGTATTCAATTTCTTCACTATGTTTGTTCTGTAGTATCTTCTTTCTCTTCTTCTTTACCACATTTTCCCATCATTTCGGGGTCGGCTGCATTCCACGAGTTTTATTCATCGTTGGCATGGTCAAATTTGGCGTTATGTTTTACTGCCGCATACCCTTGCTGGCATTTCATACCTACTGCCAGTCGTACTACGTACTAATGACGAAAGTATTGTCATCAATCTGTGAAATGTTTAACTATGTTCAGAGTGCGACAAGAGTTTTTTTTCCGTGAATAGTTTATGAGGTGAAGATTGAGATGCGTCCCGACAATTCGCCTTGACTGCGGAAAACGGCATAAAATCCGCCGCCATGACGGCCGGTACGCGGGGTTATGGGCTCGTGCCCGGTCCGTTGTACCTTCACGATCAGATGTGCGGCGCCTCAGCAAACAACCACGCTGGAGAGTCTACGTTTGTTCAGTAATATACTGTCCATTATAAGTTTCTGCTTCTTGCATCAACCTAAAAAACCGATGTGACATTGCTGCGCAGATTGTGCACAACTTTCATGCTCTAAATTCGTTTTTCCTCTCTTATTGAGCAACCGATTTTCGCGTACTATAATTGAAAAAAAAGGTGTCTGAAGGAATTCTGAGTTCGGTGTGATAAAGCCAAATCGTGTTTTCTGTCTAAACATTCTTTCAGCGCTAGCGGATCTAAATGCCAGGATTATGCGAGTGAAACGAAATTATGAACGTTTTATACTTCACTTTTTTGCTTTCACTATAGACAGTGTAACTAACGGAGAACGTACCCGCAACCTTGTTCACTATCCAACTGTCCACATTTTGAATTACTTTAGAGCAATGTGAACTAGGCGCTATATAACATCAATGAATTAAACAAATCAAATGAAAATTTTAAATATAGCAATAACAATGAAATTAAGATAGTATTTTGAAATTAATCAAAAGAATTTCACTTTAAAAGATTGAACCCCCAAAAAATTATAAAATTTTATTTGAAAAGATTCTATAATAATTTTTATGAAATTTAGAAATCACATTTCCATAAAGTAGCAGTATGACGGTTAAGATAACTACTTCAGGTGCATATAACGTCACCATTTTGACCATTTTTTGGTATTACATCCGTGGTTACCACTTAGAATTTTTGTAATTGGCTAATAATTCTGGTCCAAATTCAGAAATCATTTCATGTTGATGTAAGTAACATAAAAGCGTATTTCACTTCCTATTACGGACTAGCTATCACTTAGTGAGGTAGCGTATCTGATTTATGTCTCTTTTATGGATTTACGCCTCGTCTACGTCGAGATGATTACAGGCGGAAAAGGACTCTGAATAAGGAACGGGTACGAATTCGACCATGGTCTTTTGCAGGAACCATTTTGGCATTCGTCTGGAAACCATGTAAAGCCCAAATATGATTGCCTGAACGGAGATTCGAACCCGCGTCCTCCCAAATGCGAGGTCAGAGCTTTAGCGCCCACCCACCACGCTCGGTGATTTCTCTATCGTAGTTCCCGACAGCATCGCGTAAACGTTTCACAAATACACTGAAGTGCTAAAATTCACGTCATAGGGAGATGCAAAGATCCGTATGGCACGGCGGTATAGTGCGCGTCACGAACGATGGCGGGTCGCGCAGAGAGAGAGAGAAATAGGGTTGACATAGAATATGCGTTTGACTATTCGCAGTACAGTTCTAAGGCTAGTATCACACGCTTTAGAATATCTCTCTTGAGCTTTGGCAACGTTGCAGATCGGCTCTCTCGCGTCTGCTTCTCGCTTAAAATTTTTATATACTTTCAAATCTTGCTTTTTGCTTTGACTATGCAGAACCTTACGCTTATGTTGTTCATCTTCCATTATTTAGAATAGGAATTATTGCAATGCTCACTGATTTACAACTGTACAATTCACAAACACATCGCATTCAACACTCGTGTTAACACGACAGGCTCAGGATTGTTACTGAATGTGATTGGCTACTGGCAGTATGATGACGTATATGCGCAGACCCTCTCTAAAATGGGCCGCCATCGTTCGTGACGCGCACTATAGTACCGCAGATGATACATATAAATGTTCCGTGCGGTGTTTGGGCCTTCATTTGTACTTTCGTGAGTGGTGTGAAATGTTTTTGAAGTAACTGTTGCCACATAACATGAATTAACAGACACATGGGCATTCCGTTTCGGAAATTGTTCGTGAATTTAACAGTGTGCCTTGAATACGTAATTTTCGCCATTACCTCCCACTATGGAAAACGCAGTGGCCGACAAAGTGTACTTAATGACCGAGATCAATGACGTCTGCGTTGAGGTGTCGGTAATTTCAGCCGCAGATTTTCACATCAAATTAAAACCAGAGCTTCGTTTGAGCTGGATGGTTAAACTTACTTAACAGCACCATTCAATATGTTCTTGCATTGTGATTACGAAATATTAAATATAACTAAGTGACTTGAGGGAAAAAAATATGTATGTTGTACTATAATATTCAATTTGTTATCGGTGGAACAAACAGATTAAGGAGTTTGGTATTTAGAAGTTCATCATTCAATTTAAATCTTGGTACAATAATCGTCCAGAAGTTACCTATGAAACATTTTTTTATTTTATTTTATTTTGGCCTTACGGGTTGTTGTTATCGATGTCATTAGAACCGGGAAAGAAAATGGGGCCAGAAACGGGAAGGAATTCTGCAATCGTCTTTTTTTGAAGGAATCATCCCGGCTTTCACCTGAAGTGATTTCGGAATACTATATAAAACCGGACGGAGTTTAAACTGGCTTTTTTCCCAAACACCAGATTCCAGAACTGTCAGAGGGCGTTTCTAGGAGAAATAATGCTGCGATTTGCTGAGGACATTGTCCTGTTAGCAAACAATAGTGAAGATATAAGAGGAAATACTAAACGCCGTGAACAAAATATTGGGATAGAATTTGGACTAAAATTAAACCAAATCAAGATAAAAGAAATGAAATTTAATATAACTGATAGTAATAACGGTAGTTTACACATAATTTTTATGGCTTTACGACTTGTCGACGTCGACTTCGTTGGAGGCAGGAAATTACTGGGGGGAGGGGGGGGGTAAGAACAGGAAGGACGTCGGCCATGTTCTTTTGAAGGAACCATACCACCATTCGTCTGCAGTTATTTCGGGAAACCGTGGAAAACCGAAATACTGATGGCCGGGCCAGGATTCAAACCTGCGTCCTTCCGAATACGAAGCCAGAATGTTACTGTTCACCAGAAAAGATTTGTCTCAAATATAATACTGGAAATAAGAGAATTTGGTTATTTAGGAAGCAAAATTATAACTTATGGCAGAAGCAAGAACGATGGCAGAAACGGAATAACCACAGCCTTGGTGAAAAGAGAAATATTTTTATTTCAAACACTGCCCTCGGACTCGGAAAGAAGTTTCTACAACTGTATGTATGGAGCAGATGACTACATGGAAGTGAAGCTTGGACGTTAGGAATTCAATAAAAAGGAGAAGTGAATCATTTGAAATAAGCGTTATTGAAGGATGCAAAAAATTAAATACACAAAGTATGAAATTAACGCGTTTTGGAAATTGTGGACAAAGGTGAAAAAAGGTGTCACATTTCAAAACATTCACGACTGATAACTCGTTAGTGCAGGGAGTATTCAAGAGAAGACAAACATTACAGCAGAATTTACACGTTCGATAATTGAAGAGACAGATTGTAGTGATTATATTGAAATGAAGATATTAGCTCAAAACAGGAAGAGTTGGAGGATTGTACGAAACTGTCACCTCTGTTCAGAGACATTGAAATTCTGGTTTTAGGTTTTTTCGTAATAGGCAAGTTTGTCGCAGGCTATTTGAAGTGCTTACTTGAATATGAGCGCTAAATACATCGAAACAGTGTTCTTTAACAAGAACTATATAGCATACAACATAAAATATTCAATGGCCAACGATATTGCTTCACAATGCAAGAGCTCATCATACCCGCTGAACGCTCTATCAACACGCGGGTGCAGCGCAGTAAAGACTTGTACTCCGGGGTCATATACGTTGCTTACAGCCAGGCTTACTGACTCTCAACAATCCGCAAGCAGCGTAGGCGAGCCAATGCAAGAAAAATTATGTTGAAAAATTTTTCCGGAGTCTTACGATGCAGATTCCTTAGGGTAATATAAAAAATGAAACTGTTGTTAGGTTTTGGGGGGCAACGAATTTTTGTTTACGAAGAAATATTCTTCCGATGTCACTGTCACTGTGTTGCGCAACATTCAGGCTATTCAGTTCAGTTGATAATATTCTGTCACTAGCACTATCTAAAAACGAAGGTGTAGTTGTTAACATTGCGGTTTATTGCCTCTATTGGGAAAAAAAACAGTGCAGCCACCAACAGATTGCTTTTACTCAAAATTTCGTAAAATATATCCTATAATCGATTTTCGATACTTGTGGTCACTGCTGCAGGATATTCAGTCAGCTTAGCTCACAAAACCTTCTTTCATTCGATTACAATATTTTTCACGCCGAACCGTCCTCTTTCTTCCAACTTACTATTAGTCTTCATGCGACCGACACTTATTAATATTCTTCAAATGCTTCTTCACTTCCATAATTCGTAGGTTACACCAACGTTTAATAACCTCTTTTCATCTCATTAACTTTTTAACTAATACGTCATCAAAAAAATCTCATCTTAGCACAAGATATTGCGATACATACTGAACTTACCTCTTAACAAGCCTCTGTAAATAAATTTACGACCGTGACTGTCATTCTATTCGACAGTTACCCTTCCTAATTTTCAGGTCTACCTGTGTTGTAAGAACACCATGGTTATACCAACGATGTAATGTTTCCTGTAAAGACTATTTCTCATCTCCTCTAAGAGATGAGAGAACAGCATATTTCGTCATTATTTTCTATCTATGAAGCAACGTCTCCAAACCTTCTAACGATTGCTTCCCTATTTACGAAGCCCTTTGGCTGTCACAGAGTCCTTGAATGAAAAGAATAGCTCTGTTGTCCCAGTGATCAGGAAGGTATGCCATTACGACCTCTGTGCTGAAGGTTCATTTGCCGAAAACACCCACGTCAGCAATTATCTGCTTCACATAACGTAATCTTTAATTTCGTCTACAGTTCTTACCTTTGACTGCTCCAACTAATATATTAACAAGTCCTGTGCATTTTCAAACGTGACCAGCCATCATTTCTTTTACTTCTGTGCAAAACTTGCATAATTTCCCCCCTCCCCCCTACCATGTTCTTTTTTTGTACTTCCCATCTATAGCACTTCATTCAAACCTATCATAAGAGCGGTTTTTATGTATGTAGTTTTAGAACGTTCTTTCGAAGAAACGATTTTTTATTTACGTGTGCTATTGACCTCGTCTTCATTGCCGAACCAACAACGGCCAGAGATGTTGATGTTCTGAGCGCTATTTAATAACAGTTCTATTTAGTTCAGCATCCGTGAAGAAATGAATTGCCAAAACACTGAAAGAAAAGCATGTATTGCGTATAAATTAATATATTAATTACTAGTTGCTTTCTATTTATTTATATTCGTTCGATGTGGATGTTTAATTTCTTTTGCCAGATATATGCAAGATCAATGCTTTAACTTTTGGGAAGCAATCTTTGCGGAAACTTTGATTACACTGAAATCTAACCTAGGCCAGAATGACAACTGGCATTTGACGTTACATCAAAGGACATAAGTAATTTAAGTTTTTTAAAAACATAATTTAAGTTATTTTTATAAGCGCAATGTAACTGAAAACATCATTTCTTTGAATGAAAAGGGTGCCACTTCGCTCGCCATGTATGCGGTCTAGACCATGATTGAAACTAATATTACATGGCATAATATAAGTTTTTAAGATTTATTTTTAATTTCCTTTGGTTTCATTGACGCCATATTACTGAGGTAATTATTCCAGTTTGTGGTTAGGTTGAAATGCAACCTGGAACAGGGTGACAAACTTTTTGCTAGAGCGTAAGATACGAGGAATTTCTCTGAGCTTTAATTAATAACAATTCTATTTAATTAAAACTGTGAATAAATAACTAGGCACAACACTCCGTTCAACTCGTCATTTTTGATAGGATTGAGGATAGTAGTAATAATAAGGGGCCATCCACAAATTACGTCACAAGAATTTCATGATTTTTAGACTCTCCCCCCTCATCATATAAACAATAAATCAAACATTTAAGAAAATACAAAAAAAAACCATAAAAATCGCATTAATGATACAAACTTTAGTCATCATGTGTCCATGGATTTTGAACCCATTCCTTGATACTGTTTATTATTGGCATAATAGTCACTTCATTCTTGATTTCGATAGTGTTGGGGACATTCTATGTGTCAACATCATCTTCATCCAACCATGAAGCATCCTCATCGTTTAAAAAGCAAAGAACTTCCCTGTTTCGTCTAGCGGCAATGCTTTGTGGACGAATCTTCATGATGGGGAAAACCTCTAGTTGCCTCTTATGTAATTGCTTATGTTCGTTAGTGCCTTTGTATGATGAAAAATATAGTCCACAGTACCCTATGATCGTTTAAATAAGTATGCCTCGACACTGGGGCAATACGAGCCAAAAAGTGATACAATTTATGCATGTGATGTCACAAAGTTTATGACACGTTCCCCCCCCCCTTGTCACACGATGTCACACTTTGTTGACCCCCTCTCCCCCCCCTCAAGGTTTGACGTAATTTATGGATGAACCCTAATAGGTGCAGTTAGTAGTAACAACAGACCATAAGTACAATTTTGAGAAACCGTTAATCACAGCTACTAGACATAGGGACGTTAGGACCAGCAAATTCCCTCTGTATCTACTAACATTAGGCTGTCAAAAGTAAAATAGCTTAAAGGTTCTTAAAAATTGGCATGGGGAAACAGAAACTAATAAGTTCTCTTACTCCTAACTGCGAACTGTGGAATTTCATTTACGGTATTAAATTAATGGTGTCATAAAATTCAGAATAATCTATGGCACATACGCAGATAAAGACACCTACCTTTAAGACCTAACATTTATTAAATCGGTTAAATCTGTTGTCGGTGAAAGCATTCATATATGAGGTAGCAAGGCGCAGCGGTATCAGTTACACGGTTCCCAGTGCCCGGAGTGTGTCGGCTAATAAAGCGGGCTCACAAACAACAAAAGCAAGGAGGCCAGGTGTCATTACAAAGGCACCGCCCGCTGCACTCTGCGGACCCACTGCACCCGCATCGGCTCCGCATTTAGATCGTTCATGCATATCGGAGCACTGGTTGAGGTGCAGGCACCAGATGCGACACAAACTGGGCCAATATCGAACACCATCGCATCTCTATGGAAATTCCAAACTACCGTCCACGGCCTATACATAAAATGCGCGCGAGACGCGCCATATATTCGGCATTTGCTTTTAAAAGTAATCTTTATTTCCTTATATCTATAAGCCTTCCGGATGACTTCATACGATGACTCAACTGGAACTAGAAGCCAGATACTATTGATTTTACTAAAATAAATAGTGTAGTAACTATCGATTTTACAGAAAAACATGTTGGATAGCTTATACGGGGAACGGAACTTATTAACGATTATTCGGTAAGATAATTATTTATTTCTAAGTTTTGATGCTAATCTGCTGTTTTAAAATAGAAATGTAAGTGCATGAATTTCTAACCTTATGCTTCCGGGCTAAAAAAACGGCTTCCATCCTTCCCGAGTTGCGCCAATTCCTAGCATTAAATGCCACCGTCCTGGCAAATTTGCTTTCACCTTCTCGTTTTTCTTTACTTTTTGTCCTAGGATCACCGTTTATTGTAAGTATTTCTCTTGTTTCCCGATTAGCAAAGTCTTCACGTAATGCATTGAAATAAAAGTTGCTTACGAAATCTTTTTTTTTTATTTAGCCAATAACATAAACATGAAGGTCTTTACATTTAAGTGCACCGTAACGGCTACCAAATTTTAAGTGTAATTTACGTGTCACCTTAACTTTAGACTCAATAACACAAATAAAACAATATTCGTTCTTTAGTTGCATGTTTGATGGATGTTAAACTTATCACATTTTGTTGCGTTTCTTTACTGGTACATTTCAAGGACGTCATTTGTAAATCACTGCTTTAGACCCTTTCATTAAAATATAGCCTTAAGGTGAAATCATCCTGCTTGTAGTTCGTTGCGGCAATGGAAAGATGAAACACGGCACTGCATGCGAACATATTCTGATTACTGCTTTTAGATGGGAACCTCTACCTTAAATAATCTTTCGAAAACAACAAGTCATACAGAAACAAACGTTGCTGAATTCAATAAAAAATGGCTACATTAAAGAAAAGTTGCTCTGATGAAAAGGAAAATGACATATTACGT